>JAPVLO010000188.1:6760000-7307410 GCA_027257055.1 Cephalopachus bancanus | reverse complement strand
ATATACAAAGATGCAAATCCAAAAATTAGCCAGACATAGTGGCACATACCCATAATCCCAGCTATTGGGGGGCTGGGGTGAGAGGATCACCTGAGACTAGGAGGTCAAGGTTATGGTGAGCTATGATCATGCCACTGCACTCCAGCCTGGGCCACAAAGTAAGACCCCATCTCAAAAAAAAAATGCAAATTACCAACAGACCATGGAACCTACTTCCTAGCAGTTGGAGCCTCATTAAGTAAATTCTTTTATTATTCCCCACAGTCACCCAATCTTCCCAGTTCCACAAAGAGGCTGTCCTGGAGGACCTCTGTCCCATCCATAGTACTCTTCTGGTGGCAATTCCTCACACCATTAGGTTCTATGCTTTTGTAATATTTATAAAGTGTATAAGTATATATTTATTGTCGGGCTTATTTTTGTGTCATTCCATCCATTAGACTATAAACTGCATGAAGGCAGGCATGCTCTGAGTTTTGTTCATGGTATAGTCCTCCACCTACAACTTCTGGCACATCCAGAATTTTTTTTTAATTGGAATCTCACTTTGTTGCCCAGATTGGAGTGCAGTGGCACACTCACAGCCACCCAGCATTGACCTGCTGTGCGATCCCTCCACCTCATCCTTCCAAGTAGACAGAACTACAGGTGCGTGCTACCACACATGACTAATTTTTTACTTTTCGTAGAGATGAGGTCTCGCCAAGTTGCCATGGTTGGTCTCGAACCTGTGGGCTCAGGCAATCCACTCTCCTCGGCCTCTCAAAGTGCTGGGATTACAGGCTGAGCCACCATGCACGGCCATCATCTAAAATTTATCACATAAATGAACACATGAACAAAACAAAATATTTTATGCTCCACTAAAATATTTCTGAAACTTTTTTTTCTTTTTTGAGTTGGAGTCTCACTCGGTCACCCAGACTGGAGTGCAGTAGCCACTCCCGGCCACCGCAGCCTCGACCTGCTGGGCTCCGGCGATCCTTCCGCCTCAGCCTTCCAAGTAGCCGGAATTACAGGCATGCGCTACCACACCTGGCTGATTTTTTGATTTATTGTAGAGATGAGGTCTCACTGCCCAGGTGGGTCTCGAACCCGCGGGCTCAGGCAATCCACTCACCTCAGCCTCCCAAAGGCACGGGATTACAGGCTGAGCCACCGAGCCCGGCTCTGAAACATTTTAAATGGCCACCATGTGATACTAGTGGGAAAAAAACAAAATTTACATTCAGGGTTATTTCAACAGCTATTAGAAGATGCATAGAAAAAATACATTGGCAGAAAATATTCCATAATATCACCACTATTTGGGTGCTAAAAATATAAATGCTATTAATTCTTCATATTTGTCCATATGCCAATTTCTTTTTGCAATGGCATGTATCGCTTCTATAGTAAAATAATATGTAAATCCCGGAAGAAACCACAGGAGCAAAAGAAAGGAGAAAAGAGAGCAAAGAAGTGCTGAGAACATCAGAGATGACACTGACCATGGCTGCAGAACCAGGCAGGGGACTGGAAAAGACGACAATGTCTCTCAGTATGCCATTGTGTTATGTTCCAGACTCATGAGCAGATGAAAAGAATGATGTGGCCAGTGCCAGACTACAGAAAGATCTCTCCATCCAAGCACAGCCCAAAGGACTGATCCGGTCCCCCACTTTTGTAAACAAAGTTGTATTAGGACATGGTGGCCACACCCACTCATTCAGGATTGCCTGTAGTTGCTTTGATACTACAAAGGAAGAGTTGAGTAGTTATGACATCAACCTATAAACCCGAAACTGAATATTGCCTGGTCCTTGAGAGAAACAGACTTCTGAGCCCTGGCCTACAGGAAGTATTACAGAAGGAAGAAACTAGGAGAAGCCGGGCGGTGATGACAAGTATCACCATTTTAAAGGTGCCACAGAGGATGACAGTTGCATATGACATGTGCTTTCACAATGTCTATATTTACAGTTAGGCAGAAGTACAGATGAAGCCTCCTCTTCAAGAATGGGAGGCGTTCAAATTTTAGACAGTTTTCACCCATTTATAGGATTACTGGCTAAATATGCAACAGAAAAGGGCAGCAATTGTTAGATGAGTTACCTGAAGGATCAGAACTGCAGAGGCTGGCAGCAGTTGTGATGGGCCCTGGGGGTGGATGGCACTCGTGGAAGACCTCTGACTCGCGATCAGAATCCTGCTCTTTGCAGATGGCAAGCGGGACATTGCACCCAGTCCCAACTGGGGTTTAAGGACCATGGCCGAGCGGTAGAAAGTCGGAGGGACTTCGTAGTGAGCGTAGGGAGGAGAACAAAACTCTTCTTTTCCAGGGTGGTCTGTCACCTGTGAATAAATGACCAGAAGCTCAATCAGAGAAGTTCTAAGCAGCATTCAGGAGACTAAGACTGGAACCATGACCACTCTGGTACCATTGAGTTGTTTGACCACAGCTCACTTACCTTCCCCGAGCCCTAGGATCTGCATCTCCTAATTGACAACACACCTGGGTGATCTTCAGGTCTCTTCTGGTTCTCACACTTTATGAACCTACATTTCACTGGGAGAAAAAAAGAACTCACTCTATGAGATTTTGTAAATTGCATTGTTATAAAATCATTAGAATATGAATAAGTAACAGATCTATGAGGTCCGACAATGAGGTTCACAAACCATTCCAGAAAAAGTGCTCCATACCTCAGTGCTGAATATTTGCCTTCAAAGTGCTCCTCTTGGAAAGATATGCACCGACACCACTGACTAGTCCACCCATCAAAGCAGTTTTTGAACCCTTTTTCTGGAATGGCCATCAGAACTATTGTCATTATTTGCTGAGGTCTGACAATTAAGTTCACAAACTCACCACTGTGCGCTTACATCGGCAGCACTGTACAAATAACTATTGCAACACCCTCTCTACTCACCTGATCTGGCCCCCCAATTACTTTTTTCTCCCCCCTTGCTTTGCTGCCCTCCCCCCTCTCCCCCTTCCCTCCCTCTCTGACTTTTTTCTTTACCTGAATATAATGGAAATATTGAAAGGAAGACATCAAGGGTAATATGAGGATGATTCTGATGGCCATTCCGGAGAAAGAGTTCCAAAATTGCTTTGACGGGTAGACTAGGCACAGGTATCCATGCATAGCCTCCCAAGGGGAGTACTTCAAAGGTGACCATAGTGATATTCAGCAATGAGAAATATAGCACTTTTTCTAGAATGAGTTCATGAACTTAATTGTTGGACCTTATTTAAATAATGTCAGTAGAGCAAATAATTTATCAAACGTTCTTAAAATTATAAAAGTTTCATTATAAGAAGAAAAGGCATAATTTTATGGTAACTTAATCTTACAATAAGTAGATGAAGTTTATCAACTTATTTTAACTCTTGGCTAGGCTACTTAGGAAATAAAATTTTCCTACTTAGGAAGGGACCATTTGGAAAAATAGAGAAGTTAATAGAAAAATGTGTGTTCAGGCTTCTACTGTCTGTTAGCATCATTAAAAGTCAGAGAGCCTGAAATACCCCCTCTGCTTGTCTTCTCTAGTGAGGTGATGCTCTCAGGAATACTTGAACAAGTTTCACCTCAATGGAAGCTCTGGAACAGAGTCTTGTCAACAGCTGACTTCAGAGCACCTAGAACAAAATCTAGCACTTAGCAGAAGCCAACAAAGAAAGGAATCAAGGCTGGGCGCGATAGATTATGACTGTAATCCCAGCACTTTGAGAGACCAAGATGAGAGGATTGCCTGAGCCCACAGGTTTGAGACCAGCCTGGGCACCTTGGTGAGACCTCATCTCTAAAAAAAAAAAAGAAAGGGATCAGGCTTGCATTCTTTCCTAAATTTGATATCACAGCATGACTGTTACTTTCTCCTGTAGCTAACAGTTTGAAGTAGACTACAACTTGTGGATATCTTTTGTATATGCAATTCAATCCTCACAAAATCTGTTCTTATTTTCAGTATTTCTTCACATTAAACATGAAAATAAGAGAAAGAACTGAATAATCCATTTGCTTTACATTATAATTTTTAAAAAATAGTGCTAGGGGCTATGTATGAAAAGATACATCTGTTAATTAACTCTGTTCTAAATCACAACACATTTTATGTGTCAAACTTAGATGTCTTCAGGAATCACAAGCATTTAACAATATTCTTTAATAGGGGTTATAAAAGCTTTGATCCAAGCTGCTGAAGAGATAAACCCTTAAGTTAATACTCTTTTAATGTTGAAATAGATACAAGGTTCTCCTTCAAACTGACACTATAGAAACAAAAGATTAGGCCTTTAAAGTTTTATCATAATCACGTTGTGAAATATGCATGATTGTTATAGTAGATAGACTGGATTCAGGCTACAGCAAATTATATTCCTGCAAAAGAACATTCTACATCTGCTCTCTGATAAAATTTTTACCATTCTCTACTTACTCTCACTATCAATCTCTGGTTTTCCCTCTTATACTCATGTGTCTTGTATTTTTTTTTTTTTAGTTGGAGTCTCACTTCATTACCCAAGTTGGAGTGCAGTGGCACACTCACGGCCACCCCAGCGTCGACCTGCTGGGCTCTGGCAATCCTTCCGCCTCAGCCTTCCAAGTATCTGAGACTACAGGTGCATGCTACCATGCCTGGCTAATTTTTTTTTTTTAATTTATTGTAGAGATGAAGTCTTACCAAGTTACCCAGGTTGGTCTCGAACCCACGGGTTCAGGCAATCCACTCGCCTCCACCTCGCAGAGTACTGGGATTACAGGCTGAGCCACCGAGCCTGGCCTATTTTTTTTTTAATGTTAATTTCTAAATCTGGGTTATTGCTCACTGCTTTGAGCAGGTGCTTTTCATGAAGAAATTAATGTTATTTTCAACTTACATCTGTCAGGGATGGCAATGTGCTGATCTCAGTGATGATTCAGTTCTTTGGAACTGGGTAGTTTTTAGGGGTTAAAAATCCACCATGCTTTCACTTAACAATGGTCTTAAGAATTTCAATAACTTCAATGCCTATCACCTTGTTGGGTAATTTGTTCCTGGTAAGATCACAGATTGTTTAAAAGGGCAAAAACTATGTCTCAGATGCCATGCTTGTGCAATTTTAATTCAACCAGAGAAACTACAAAAGGCATCACACTCTCTTCCTTCATCTTCACTGACAGAACATGACAGGTAACAGTGACAGTCATAAACACACAGAGATCAACCCCAAGTGTTTCTCTTTCCTCCCCTCCTTCTTGGATGGAGTCTTTTTAAAGAAACACACTTGAAAGCAAACACAAGAATCCTGTCATTTAAAACTCCTGAAGTCAAGACACACAAACAAATCAATTACTACCAGGCTGTCCCTCTTCCTACCCGCCCTGTCCTGTGTGTACTGGAATTGTGTGCTGGGGAGACAGAGGATAAAGGTGGATGCTTCACTAAGAAGCCACTGGGATGGTTGCAGGGGACAGCATTCTTGGGATCATTAATTTTACGTGTCAACTTGGCTCATTGTTCTACGTGCTGCTGTGAGGGTATTTTTGATGAAATTAACATTTAAATCAGCAGACCTTGAATAAACAGATGGCCAATCATACATAGGTGGGCCTCATCTAATTAGTTGAAGGCCTTAATTGAAAACAGGCTTGACTTCTGAAGAAGAGGAAATTCTGCCAGCAGACAGCCTTTGGACTCAAAGTGCAGCACGGACTCTTCACTGGGTCTCCAGGCTACTGGCCTGTACTGCCCTGCGGATTTTTAACTTGCCAGAGGTCTGCACAATCACATGAGCCAATTTCTTAAAGTAAATATTTCTCTTTTGCTCTTCTTTCTTTCTTCTCTCTCTCTCTCTCTCTCTCTCTCTGTATACATACACACACAAACACACATATGAGTTCTAGGGCAGAGTCTTGCCAACTTCATAGCACCTAAAACCAGGTCGGGCACTTAGCTGAAGTCAATAAATGTCAAAGGAAGGAATTGGGTTTCCATTCTTTCCTAAATTTAATATGAGACATTACAGTTACTTTCTCCTGAAGTTAACAGTTTGGACTAGAATACGACACGTGGGTATCTTTCACATATGCAGTTCTTACTCAGAGATGCACAGATGTATATACAGAGGGTGCCAAAAAAAAATCTATATGCATTTTAAGAATGGAAAAAAACTGTATTAAAATTGTAATATTCAATAACATGAAAACAAGTCACATTTGACTTCTGCAATTACAAGAGGTGCTCAAAGTGGTTACCATCAGTGCCCAGAGACTTCAGATTATGGTGAACATCTCTTAGTAGCTCTTAAATGTATATACTTTTTTTTTTTTGGCACTCCTGGTATATGGAGAGACAGAGACGGAGAGGGAGAGGGAGGAGGGAGGGAAGAAAGTAGAGAGGAAATGGAGGGGAGAAGAAGGGAGAAGGAGGGGGAAGAGAGGGGAGAATGTGCATTAATACCCAGATATTCTCGCGTACACACAAGTACATCTATCTCCTCTTGGTCCTGTTTCTCAGGAGAGCCCTGAATGGGGTAGCACCCCTCAGAGACGAGGTGCTATCAGGGTGTGGGGAGGGACAGCAGCCCTGAGCCAGACATCTGCATACCACGAACACAGCCCCTCAGCCTGTCCTTTCAGCCCTGCTCTCTTCCCCTTACCTCCTTCACCAGAAATGAACAGGGCTCCCAAGTCAACAGTGGGAGGCAGGGAGGGAGCATCCCCCCAGGACCTCAGGAGGTAGCATTCAAAACAAGCGAGCACTGTTGATCTCCATGGCATTGCTAGGTCCTCGATGAGCTTAGCATCCTTCTTTTAACATTTCAGTCCATTCAACCAAGCCAGAGACCAATTCTGAACGCGATCACTCTGCCTCTGGAAAGCCTTGGTTTTGTTTAGTTCCAATTCATACGGAGCTCGTGATTCAGCGTTCATTCAACATGTTTGAGCACCCATTTATGATAAGTCGCATTCTAAACTCTGAGAATGCAGTAGGGAACCCCCCCAAAATGGAAAAGGATCCTTCCTATCATTTAGTCAGTGCAGGAAAACTAATATACATAATTTATTTATTTCAGGTGAAAGTAAATGCTAGAAAGAAAGAAACCAAAGAAAGGGGACTCGGAGGGAAGATGGGAGGGCTTCCCAATGAGATGACGCTTGCGTACACACCTAAAGAAAGTGAGGGAGACAGCCATTCAGATGACTGAGAGAAGAACATTCCAAGCAAGGAAGGTGCAAAGGTCCTGTAGCAGCAGCAGGAGGGAGGAAGAGGAGGGTGGGTAGGTGATGGAGCCATGCTGAGCATATCCTAAAGGCTAAGCCATCTTACAGGCTCTATTTTATGCTCCCAGTGACCTGGGCAGCCCCAGGGGGCATTAGGGAAGGGATGATCTAATCCATCTTCCCCTGAACTGATCACCCTGGCTGCCATGAGGAGATGGCTTCAACAACTCTTACTTTTGAGGTCTCAGAGGAAGAATCACCATTGAACCCAGGTACTAAAAGGGACAGCACAGGCCTGAGTGGGAATCTCAGTGCTAGCTTTGTTTTGTAGCCTTAGGTGGGTGACTTAAAGCTCTCCGTATCTGATTTTTTATTCACACAGGGATAAGAACTGTAACACCAGCCTTCAGAGAATGACTGTCAAGATTGTGAAGGCTGACAAAGATTAAATGCTGCATTATATGGGCCCAATGTACAGTAGGCACACAACTAAGTGTTAGTTATAATTATTATTTTACTTTAAAGAAAAAGTCTGACCGGGCGTGGTGGCTCACACCTATAATCCCAGCACTTTGGGAGACTAAGGTGGGAGGATTGTTTGAGCCCAGGAGTTCAAGACCAGCCTGGATAACATAGCAAGACCTCGTCTCTACACAAAGTAAAAAAATTAGCCGGGCATGGTGGCACGTGCCAGCTGCTCAGGAGGCTGAGGCAGGAGGGTCACCAGAGTCCAGGAGGCAAGGTTGTGTGACCTGTGATCATGCCACTGTACTCTAGCTGGGGCGACAGAGTGAGATCCCAACTAAAATATAAATGAATAAATGCAAACAAAGAATCCATGGCTAACACATGACTTTGTGCTCACTCATGTGTTCTTCACTTGTATGAATATGAGATTCTTCCAGAAAGGAAATACTTTCCATCAAAGGATGAGTCTGATCAATTTGAATAATGTCCTCATGTTCCATTCTTTCTTCCTTTGACCTGGGTTATAGAAGAATTATGCTCACTTATTTCAACATGGAAGCCTGTTTAAATGCATACTTATCTAATTTCAATAGTAAGTAAAATTCAAATGGATCTCTTTAGATATTGGGTCCATCACATTAAGACCATCAAACACTTCGAGTCAAAAATGGCCAATTCTCTAAACAATCTCCTCTAACAAAAATACCATTTTTCTACCAGTATCTCCATGAAAATCTGCAATTTGCTTAGAGAGGACACTTTGCTTTCAAAAACAATGGAAGTATAGAACAGACTTCAGGACACACAAAGCACGAATGATGTCACAATAACATTCTCTTACCTCCTGCAAAAACTTTTCGCTCATTTGACTGAAATGATGTCCCGGGGGCTTGATCCCTGACACCATCAATCCAGAACTGAAGACCCTTGGCTTCTGCAAGTCTGGCTTGAATTTCTCGTAGAGGTTGGCCGATGACTTCAGGTCACCACTTGCTGCCTTCTCCTCCTGGGGGAGGGGCATGCTGCACGTGGGCGGGGCATATGGAAGTCCCATGGGAACCAGCGAAGTGTCCACCTGGCCCAGGGCCTGTGGACTTCTCCTGATGTAGGTGATGATCTTGGGTCTCACGTGCTTGGGTTTGGGCATGATGATGGGCTTGGTGTCTGTCCTTTCTTCTGCTTTTTCAACCTGGTGCTTCTCTATTCCCTCCTGTGAGGAAGGCGTGTCCTTGGGGTGTGTGAAGAGAGGCTTGGGGATCCCACTGGGGCAGGTGTTCTTGTCAGGCACTTTCGGGGACGTGTTCGACAACAGTACGCTGTCTCTCGGGGGTGGAACCACTGAGGGTAACCCTGCATCCACACTGAACACGCTAACGTTCTGAAAACTGCTACTGGGTGTTGCAGGCTGGTGGGACACGTTCACAGCTGTCTCTTGGTGGAGGAGTGCTGGGACACTGAGGACCAGATCTGCTCTGGCTGAGGTGCTTTCCGTCTTAGCTGCATTCTCCAGAAGGTTCCTGTTTTCAGCAAGAGGTGCAGTGATCTCTTGGCTTTCTCTTGCTTCTGAGTTGCTGCTCTGAGGGTCCAGGGGGACCTCCGTCTTGCTCTCTCCGGTGGAAGGCCCTGATGCCAAAGCCATAGCACTGTCCTTGTTCTCACTGTCCAGACTCTTTTTCTCCTCACCGATATCCGAGGACCTACCATCAGTTGGGTTGTCAGGAACAGAAGCCACGTGACTGTCCCCTGGTGAAAAGCTACTAGGTGCCATGTCACCAAACTTCCCGGCTGGGCATGGGGAAATTTTACCAGTCGACTGATTATCAGCTGCTCCCAAAGAAACAGGGCCCTGTTTGGGGGCAGTTGGGAGAGAATCCTCTTCCCCTAGGTGGACTCCTCTGTTCTCCCCCTCGCTGCTTCTTCTTCCCACCCCAAGATGGCGGAGGCCATTGTTTGATGGACGATCAACTGCAACGGTGGCCTCTTGACGCACCTCCCCACCTGGCTCCTTTCTCTCTAGGGGTGGCAGACTTCCTTCCTTGTGGCAACCCAGAGACCCCACCTGCGGCGATCTCACCTCCTGCACAGCCCTGGGGTGAACATATTTCAGCTCCAGCTTGGGCTCCCCCTTTCCCTGACCTAATTGTGCTTCTGGCTTACTCAGGATTTCCTTCAATGCCAAAAATGAATTCAGAGCAGACTCTGGAAAGGCAGAACGTGATGGGGGCTGGCTGCAGACACTTAGCCCATGTCCTCCCTCCATCTGGGTCTCTGAGGGGTGGGTCTCCTTGGTTTCTGAGGTAGATGGTTTAGGATGACGCATACTCTTTCCTTCTGAAGTTGGATCAGCTGGAGAGAAAGCTGCCCCTCGAGAGGGGTCTGTCAAAGTCATCTGTGGTCCCTCTCCACCCCCAGGCGCATGACACCGTGTGTCTGGAACGTCCAGGGGTGCAGGCTGTGGATGCTGCAGAGGCAGGCCCTCAATCACAGCTGCAGAGCCGCCTGCCTTTTCCAAAGAATGTCTCCGCAGTTCCTCATTGTCAAGGGTCTTGGCCAACTTATCCTTGGGAACGTGCCGGGGAATGTCAGCATCCCTCCTAGCCAGAGCCTCTGACCTGACCTGGCCCGCCACACTCCTCCAACTCAACAGGCTTGGGCCCTGAATACTCTGAGGGGCCTGCAGGGTCTCTGTATGTCTCTCCGTTGTGTGCTCTTCATTTCGTTCCCTCTGAACCATCGAAGAAAGTCTGAAATCTTTCAGGCTGGTGGAGCCGGCCTGAGACCCTTTCCCAACGCTCTGAAGCTGGTGAAATTCCTTCTGGAAATGGGTCAGGTTTTCTGGCTCGCTTGAGTTTGCATTTCCAATTTCATCCGCCAGATCACACGTCTTGGGCTCGTCATGGGAGGAGCTGACCTCCAGCATGATTTGATTGGCATTTGTATCTCCCAGACTCAGGATACTCTCGTTATTATTTCTCGCTCCATTTCTGTTGTCCTGTAACTGAGTATAACACGACTTCTTAGGAGCCACAGGGACGCTCATTGTCAACCCTTCAGTGGAAGCTGCATGCCATGCAGTCCTGCTTAATGAAAAGAGGCTGCCTTCAAGCTGCAATTTGATTAAGAGGAACTTCTCAAGCTGTGTGTCCTCCCCTGACAGTGTCACGTTGCAACACCACTTTAATCATTTTCAGAGCAGTGTTAAGAACCCAGCCTGTCTTGAAATACAGCAGGATGACTTATCTGTGAGGTTCCTGCTGAAGGAGAGCCAATTAGTCCAGGAGACCTACAGAGAAATAAACATACATTCATGTTACATTGACAAATAGAGCTTCTCGGGAGAAAAAAAAAAACATAGTAAACATGATGTATTCACCTACTTCCATACTATTATGTTATTTCATTCACTCAATGTTCTTATCAAAAATCTTTCTGATGGTGCTCCTGCTGGCCATATATGGAAAAATGGAAACATCAAAACAAGGAATGCTAGAAGTGGGTGATAGATGCATATTACATCTTAAATTTAAATATTAAAACCCTCAAGTCTGTACTGATACTGATTTTAAAAGAGCTGAGGAGAAAGGAAGGCTCTTCTTCACAGAAGAATGTCAACTAACATAGAAAAAATTACAGAATTTGAAAAAAATCGCTATTTTATAAATCGCCAGAGTAATAATTATTTTGGGCAAGGGACGCTGAAGGTAAAACCATTGGATAAAAGATTGCTGGGGAACAAGAAATTTACAGAATCTTAAAGCATCATCCCCCAGATGACTTTATTGCTTACAAAAGGAAAATTTTATCTTTACAATAGAGAGATCTGGGGGAATACCACCTTAAGCAAGGGATGAAATTAAACATCATCAATAATGAGAACTGACGTCACATATCCTTGGTGGGTAGCTCTCTGTGTCTCCCACCTCCTAAGTAGCATTTAGTGTTCAATCTGAATGTAATCATGAGGAAACAGTCAGACAAGCTTACACTGAGAAATAGTTTACAAAATATCTGGCCTAACTGGCCCCCAGAAGGCCAATAGACCTGGATTAAAAAAAAAATGCAAAGAATATTATTGGGATGTTTAGAGATCTAATTGTGGACCATAGACTAGATACAGTTAATATCTTCTAGATATTGACCTTCTTGGTTGTGTAACAGTACTTGGTTTATGCAGAGATCGTCTTTGCTCTTCGCATGCACATGCTTTAGAATTTAGGGGTTGCATGACATGATTTCTATAACTTACTCTCAAATGATTCAGCCAAGAAAAATAAATGGGTGTCAGGCAAGAGGGAAACTGGCCAAAGCCCTCTTTGTCTTTCATTTCTTTTGCATTTATACATAAGTCTGTATTTTTTTGACATAAATAAGTACATTGCCTATATGCTCGTGTTTTGTCTGTTGTTTTGTTGTTGTTGTTGTTGTTGTTTGCCCCTTCTTCCCCAGACCCCAAGACACATTAACATAACACCTGGCCTCAGTCTTTCCATATCTTTCCCCATGTTTGCATGATTATGGGAAAAATGCACACAGGCAGACATGTGCCTACGCACTTTCATTTTCCTGGCTTCCCGCTCTTCTGTTCTTTCCTGGACCCACTCGTTATCCTCAGCCTCCTCACTCCCACATTCCCTTTCTCCTTCTCCATCTTCTCCTCTCAGCTCTGCCTTCAGTAAGCCAGTGGCACCCTTGGGTGCAGCCTGATACCAGCATACCCCTCAGTCAGATGCTGATACCCTGATCTCAGCCTTGGCTTCCTGACACAAAGGGGATTCTCAGGAAACCCTTCCTTCTTTCTTTATTCAATTTTAAAAGTGAAAACACACATATCCTCTGGGTACAGGTGCACAACCCATGGAAAATCAGTAAGACAACTGTTTAAAAGAATGCTGTGCTCTCTGGGTCAGAAAAAAGGAGTTCCAGAAAGTCAAGAAGAGTGAGAGATTCCACGAATCTTGGCCGTCCACAGAAGGAAAGTGCCTCTGATGCTCTGTGAGCCAAGAACCCTCTTAGGTCTGAATGGTTGAAACTGGGAGAAGAAGCTCTGCTCAGAAGTGATGAACAAAAACAGATCATCACAAACCATAACCCACACCAGAAAGTGATAGTGAGGTGAAAAATTGCTGCCTTGCTATAAAAAAAAATGTATGATTGACTCCAAATCCATCCAAGTTGCTGCAAAGTCCACATATTTGTCCTTCTTTATGGCTGCATAATTGAGGGAAATTGCTTGGGGCAGGAGAGGCATACCTCATCAACAAGGGTACCTGCATGATCAATGTTTATATACCTAACCCTGAATTGTACTCCACATCTTTATAATTAAATAAAAAAATTAAAAAATTTTTTTAAATATATTTTAATTTTCAAAGAATTATATCATAAATGTCCTGTATTTTGTCAGTAAACAATAACTGGTTCTCATTGGAAAGGGAATGGAAAGAAAGCTGGAATCTCCTAGGCACCAGGAATTATGCTCGGCAGATATACAAATTTGAAAATTTTAATTTTAAATTATAATAATATAATTATAACTCTTAATATTTAATTTCAATGAAAGTCAGGCTACTTAGTACTTGAAGCAGAGATAAGTCTTTACATCCTCTTGCTTTCTTTTTTTTCACCTCCAGGTTAGGCAATGAAAGCACAAAGAAGGTGGCATTCTCAAGGTCACACAGCTCAGAAGTGGCATAGCCAGGACAGAGACAGATAGTAGAAGCTGTAAAAAAGAGAGGTTGCCCATCGATAAAATCGTGCAGACCACACAGGGAGAACAAAAGGAAAAGGCACCATGGTAGGAACAAGAATAGGAAAAGTAAAACCAAGGCCAAGGGTGGTGGCTCACACTTGCAATTCTAGCACTTTGGGAGCCTGAGGTGGGAGGATTGCTTGAGTTTGAGACCAGCCTCGGTCACGTAGTGAGACCTCATTTCTACAAAAAAATCAAAAAATTAACTGGGTGTGGTGGTGTGAACCTGTAGTCTCAGCTATTTGGGAGGCTGTAGCGGGAGGATTGCCTGAGCCCAGGAGATCGAGGCTGCAGTAAACCATGATTGTGCCACTGCACTCCAGTCAGGGTGACACTCTGTCACCCTGACAAAGGGAGAGAGGGAGGGAGGAACGGAGGGAGGGAAGACCAGAAACCAAAAAAAGAAAGTACACACGAAACAGGGAAAGCACATTTTAATGACCTCCTTCAAATATATAGAATAAAATTATGTCCAGGAGGTCGTCGTGTTTCCTGTGTGTTTTCCTCCCTATGGGGGGGGCTTCACGCCTCCCCCTTGCCCTCAGTTCCATCATCCTGCCAGGAGACAGTCACAAAGTAAATACAAACAAGAGTTTCTTTCCAGATCTGGATTTCAACCCAAAGTTTTCTTTAAGGCAAACGTTTCTCCCAAATATAAAACATCATCATAAAAGTTCAAACTCACAATACAAAGCTGTATGCGATTAGACAAAATATGCAAATAGGTCAACCAACTGTGCCAACCCCCAGCTGAGGTGCATTTTCCCAGGGTGAGGCATGTAACTTTCATGTGCTTCAAATCCATTATTATAAAAAAAGTTATGAATGAGGCCCTGAGAGGTAAATGGTATTTTATCTTGGGAAAAAAAAATCCATTAGTTAAGTCCCAGGCTTGAAAGGAATTTAAAGATCTTCTTGGCTTATAACCTACTTGAGCTTAACAGTCTTCTAAGTGGTTTCCCGCTGGCGGGGGCCAGGAAACTCACCAGCTCTCTAGGGAGCTCCTGGCACCTCTGGGCAAGGCCACTGTCAGCAAATTCTGCCTCCCTAGACAGAACAATGCAATCCTCCTTCCACCAGATGAGCCTTCAGGTATTTGTAAAGAGCTACATCCTTCCTTCCTCCCCAAACCTAACCCTGGTCACAAAACTCAGATCCTCCCAGCTGTAGGAGAAGCGTTTGAAAGCTCCCACAATCCAGACAAATTTCCTCCCATCACGCACACCAGGAAAACCAGAAGCTCCTCCTAGATGAGGTGCTCGGAGCTACACACAATACTTCCGTTCTAATCGCATCAACCAGAGTCATATGGAAACAAGACTTCCATTCTTTAGACTTCTAACCACACATTCCAAGAGTGACTTCTTCATGGGTATATAAATCACCCTGCTAATTCCACATCATCAATTAAAATGCCAGAGTTACATATAAATTATCCTAGCCCACACTGACTCAATCCGAGACATCAATCACTGGCTTTAGCACCGGTAAATAGGGCCATAAAAATATAACTGTCAAATTTAATCTTGCTGGTCTCGGTGCATTGTTCTATCCTGCTTAAAAAATGTTTGTGCTCACTCTTAATTTTTCATCCAAAATATCTGTAATCCATTCTTGTTTTCATCCACCTTTGAAGAGGTAAGAGGGCCTGCCACACTATCATTCATTGGTCATTCACTGATTGATTGGTGATAGGTATCATTGGTATCACTCACTGATACCAATGTTAGTGAAACAGGGTGAGGGGCAAAGCAGAAGCTCCCGTTGCCACAGGGATGTGACCCCATGATACTCCTCAACTGATCAGCATGCCTCGGGCACTCTTCTGCCCATCTGTCCCTGCAGCCACTGCAAGTGTCCCTGTCTTGTCCGCAAGAGCATTGTGAGAGAAGAAACCTTGTCAGCCATGTTGCCAAAGTGTTAATAATGATAACACCATCTCTCACTCAAAAGAAAATGTGAAGAAAGACAAGAAAATGGGACCGACCTACCATGACCAGCTCTACATAATAACCTACAATCACATCGGGCCCTCGCTTCATTTTTCTTCAGTACGCATAACTCACAGTTACCAACGCTTTAAAAAACCCATCTTGGCATCAGGGCCACTGAAATTGGAGCATACCACTCTCTCCTTGCTCAAAAACAGAATCGTCTCTGTCCATCTTTAATAATCAGATACGTCTTCAAGCTCTCCCAAGATCACAGTCTCCGATGATGGCTTGACCACCACATCTGGAACTTTTTTCAGTTGAACGCATACACATTTCTGAATCATAAAACAGACTAATAGCATCTAGACACTCATATAATTTCATCATCTAGGCTGGGCCTCAATTTCCAGTTTCCCAGGTTTGTTCCAGACAGTGTGAAAGACAATCTTGGATGAAGAGAAACTCAGTGGACCCCCTAGCGAGTCATCCATAAACATAGCCCCAGGTTGCCCAGCTGAGTGACAACCTAAAGTCAAACTTTTCAGCTTGACATTCCAGTCTGATGAGGGCTGAGCCCAATGTATTTCTGGGCTTAATCCCCCACACTCTTCTCTTAAAATACACCTGCCCAGTAAAATCATCCTCCCTACCCAATAGCTCTACTTCTAAGCGTCAAAGGCCTGCTCCCCCATGAAGCCTTTCCCAAATTTCCTCCTTTCTTCTCCCACCAAAAAAGTGGCAGAGGAGCTAGATATTGTCTCTCCATGTCCTGAATCTGCAAACCTTTCTTGTGGGTACTATTAACTCACGTTTTTTTGTTTGCTCGTTTGTTTGGTTTTTTTTATCATAGCTATGGACATCTTATAATTGAGTGTGTCTTTTTATTACAGTTCCGTGTATCCTGTTATTATAGTTATATGTATCATAGTACCTTTATGAAACTATAAGCTCACCAGGTTGAAAGCTTACAGCTCAGATTCTTCTGTTTCCCATGTGGTTTCTGGGCCAGCACTTGGCATACAGTATGCACTGCACACAATAATCTCATCCCAACTGAGCTCAAAAAGGTGAAATGTTCCCGTGACTTTCAATCCTGCATGGGCTCAATTTTTTTTTCTTTTTTTTGAGTTAGAGTCTCACTCCTTCGCCCATACCCAGAGTGGAGTGCAGTGGCACGCTCACGGCCACCCCAGCATCCACCTGCTGGGCTCCAGCAATCCTTCCGCCTCAGCCTTCCAAGTAGCCGGAACTATAGGGCGCACGCTACCACGCCCCGCTGGTTTTTGATTTATTGTAGAGATAAGGTCTCGCCAAGTTTCCCGAGCTGGTCTCGAACCCGCGAGCTCAGGCAATCCACTCACCTCGGCTTCCCAAAGTGCTGCGATTACAGGCAGAGCCACTGAGCCCAGCCTTTTTTAAATCTTCTATAATGAAGACTGTAAAGCCACCCTTCCCAACTGGTCAGGAACCCTCCCATGGGAGCTGTATAAAAACATCCAGATGAGAGTCTACAAAAAAGTACATTCTGATCATCATTGTTTGACTGATATTTGCCATAAATTATTTTGACAATAAACTAAAGAAAGTTCAGGGGATTTTTAAGTTATGGAAAGGAGGCATGGGTTTTAAAAAGGACTGAGAAATGTGATTGTACAGCTTTCCTTAGCTGCCAGGTCAGCTATGTAAGGCTTTATCAGACGTGAATTTTTATAAACATATATGGTATATATGTGTGTATATATATGTGTGTGTATATATATATTTTTTTTTCAAATGCCATGCCTCAAATTGCAAATGCAATTTTATCTGACTTAATGCAATTTATATGCCAAAGACATTCTCAGTGCAGTTCCTACCATGCAATAAATTATCCTTCAGAAGAACTTCAAGATATAGAAAAATGTTTCTGTATCTACAGAATATGAAACCAAAATTCAATGGTAAATATAATAACGATGCCAAAAAAGTCAAAATCCTAGCTTTCAAATCTCAGTTGATAGCTCTACTGAGTACAGATTTGGAACCTATAATGTTTCACTACATTTAATAGGATAATTTCATATGTAGTTACATGCAAATATTTATGTACAAGTCAATGTATTCATCTGCTGTAGAAAGTTTCATGGTAATGATGCCTCTATGTTTCTGTAACTGTAATTACTCAAGGATATTCAGGTTCTTGATCCTATTTCACAATGCTGTGTATGTTTATTCTCACCAGGCACAATTATAGGTAGTCTAAAACTTGACACTCTGCAGACTAAATGAACTTTACAAGTTCAGTTTTCCTACAATACGTATGGTTAAAAATCCAATTATTGGTCGGGAGATGTTAAGATATATATATTCAGAGACTCTGTAGCGATCTGTGGTGCGAAATTCTGGGAAAGCTTGCCAAATAACATAAAATAGAACAGTTCTCTGGAGACTGCTTTGCTCTTTTTATCTTATATACATAACATGAATAGCACATCACATTTTATTTTAACACATAAACAGGACTGTGTTCGGAATTCTTTTTTTTGAGATAGCAGAGGCTATTTTATTTTTATTTTACCTTGAGAAGAAAGAGTGAAGAAGAATGTATACAGACATAAAATGATATCTCCCCCTTTATAAAGGACCAGGAAAGAAGGTAACTTGGTTTTTGTTCATAGTTTAGACTAACCTGATATTTAAGCAAAATGTTCTGTTCATGGATATTTAAAATATCCCCAATAAAAATATTTCACATTCCTCCAAAAGAAGTTTTATTAACATTTGCCAACAAAAAACACTGGTTTCCCCCTTTTAGAAAAACAAATCCTGGGGTAAGTTTGAAAGACAAATTCTTTCCAGGACAGATTTCACCCAGAAAATACTAGGGTATTCACTACTTGCCTATTGTGCTTAATATTCATTCTGGTTTTTTTCCCCCAACATGGAAATACTTACACTGCCAATTATAAAAGAAATAAATCCTCATTGTATTTTTAAAAAGTAAAAATACAGCAAAATTCCTTAACTCCACCCCAATAAATAGAGTTGGATATGCAGTGTCTCAGACTTTTTGTTTTTACACCAATGGAATGAGTTCTGTAACCCCAATTTTCCACTTTGCATGTCATGGGTTTCTGCCCATATAAACACATATAGTAAATATCATTTTGAATTAGTACTTGCACACAACTGACTCACCAAATCCCCTGTCGCCAGGCTTTTGGTTGTTTTCCATTTTTGCCTTATTAAATAATCTTCACAGAAAATCAATGAACGCACAACTTTATGGAGACCTCAGAGTCTCTATGTTAATAGGTATGCGTATTTGCATCTTAATACAGAACTCTAAGTTCCATGGGGAATTTCTGTATTATTTGGAAGTGATTCTCCAGTACCTAGACTACAGTCAGGGCCTGGCACAGAGTGGGTGCCCTATAATTATTTGTTGAATAAATAGATACTGACTTCAAGGGGGAAAAAAATGCCAATCTTCCTTCTAGCCTCAATTTCCCCTTTTCTGCTCCATCCCTTTCCTCAAAAACCTCTTTCTCCTTAGAATGACCAGACGATTTATCATTCAAATTGGAACATGTTTTTCTTTCTCAGGATTTTCTCTCATTTTAAATTAAAGCATAATTTATATGCAGTAAAATTCACTATTTTTACTGTACAGCATGGCAAGTTTTGGCAAACACATACAGTCTTGCAACCATCCCAGTTAAGATACAGAATGATTCCATCAGCACTAAACATTCCCCCAACCTACAGCCCCTGGCAACCAGTGGACTGGTTTCTGTTCCCACAACATTGCCTTTTCCAGACTGTCACTTAAAGGTAACCATACTGTGAGTGTGTCATTTAAATGTAACCATACTGGGTCTAGCTTCTTTCACCCAGTACAGTACATCTGGGAGCTACCAGGTATTGCATCTACCAGCAGTTTGTTCCTTTCTATGGCAGAAGATTCCATGCAGGAAGTATCTCCCCTGGAAGCCATTACAAGTCTTCTCAAAGGTTGCTGGCTTCTACTCTTGCTTGACTGTTTTTATATACGTATCTTTTGGTGTAGGTCATAACATTTCAGTTTATAATGTAAATTGTTATTTCAGTTCATAAGCTATCTCTCAGAGGAGACTAACTCTTTTGAGAATACTTAATTCAAAGTTTTAGACTGAAACAAAATGCAACATAGATAATAGTGTAAATTAGATATAATTGAGGGTTATATGGCAGTACAACTGCTTGTGCCAGTTTTCATGTTTGCCTATTATACATTTTTTATTTTTGTTTTGTATTCTCAACATTTTTAGAGCTCATATGTTCAATCACATTTAGAGTCGGTTTGGGAATAAATATCTTCTAAAAAGAGATTTATCTTAAAAATGAAAGTCCTGAAAAACTAGTTTATTGAGAGTTTATAAAGTCAAATATTCACTAGGCATAGACTGGAATAGATAAATTCGTGGAAGTCAAACTCTTTCAGTATACCAGTATAACTTCAATACTACACAAGTAACATTGAGAGAATGCCTTCAGCTTTGTTCCCCCTTAATGTTTTTGGATTTTCTTTTTACATCTTAGGAACAACTGCATTAAAAATTGTATTAATCAGTATACCATAAGGACTAGGTATTTGCTTTCTGAAAGAATGCTCCAGCAAGGTGGTCAGAGAGGTTATTTTCTACCTAACTTGTATATGCCCTATACCTCTTAGGCATACTTTATCTATAGAAAAATATTTTGACCTTTAGGTACATTTTGGGCCAGTAGTCAAATAATCCTAGGGCCGATATAAAAATCTTAGAATAATTTAAGGTTTGCCTTTTATACCTGTTTTGAAAACCTTTACATTTTTGTCAGGTAATTTTTCCCAAGCTGTGAATATAATCTATTCAAACATGTTTATGCTATCCATTCTGTTTTTAAATTTAAAGAAAAATGTTAAAAGTGTTTATGAAGAAAAGTTTAAATCAAATATTTTTAATCTTTAATAAAATAAAAAAGAGTCATTCTCCCTCCACCAGTTGCCAGGGGAGTTCTTTTGGGTTTGCTGCTGCTGCTGTTGTTTGAATCGGGTTCTCTGTTGCCCAGGCTGGAGTGCAGTGGTATGATCATGACGATCACAGGTCACAGCAGCCTCAGCCTCCTGGGTTCAGGCAATCCTTCCACCTCGGCCTCCAGGCCTGATGGAGAGGAGTATTTTGACATGTTAATTAGATCAGGTCATTTTGGGCTACAAACCCCTCAATGGTGGCCTTGCTCTGGCCTGGCTGGCCTTGTGAAACATCTCTTGCTCTCATTTCTAGCCATAGGGCCTCCCATGTTGACATCTCCTGCCTGAGCTTTGCCTCACTGTCGACACAGCTTTGTACGTTCCATGACTGACTCTCCACATGGCCAGCTCTTCTTACATTCCAGGTCTCAGCCTACATGTGTCCTCCTCAGACGGGCTTTCCTGGATGGTCCTCTGACCTCAGTCATGGCCCTTATCATTTATTTCAGTCTTTAGCAGATATTTTATGTATTTGCTTATTGGTTCATTGTCTTCCTTTTGCAATAGAATGAAAGCTTCATGAAGGTGAGGATAAGTCCTGTTCACCACAGACCCCAGTGACCAGAAAGGTACCCCACACAACGTAGGCATTCAATAAATATGTGCTGAATGAATTAATATAGTAGCACCATTGAGTATTTCCTAATTTATTTAGGTCTCTGGGTAGCTAATGCCTTGCTAAGAATATAATAAGCACATTATAACTGAGCCTTGGAAGTAAGAAGAAACTGAGGTATTAACTAGTTCAACCCTTTCCTTTTATAAATGAAGAAACAGCAGCCTTGAGCAGCTGCATGATTGACTCAAAGTCCCACAGGTAGGCCCTGTCACATCAGGCCAGGGATAGACTCCTCCCCCGCCCAGTCTAGCATTCATCCCCTTTCACAGAATGCAGTCTCCATGAGACAAGATCTCAGGAGTTAGAAAGGTGAGTGAAACAAGGCAACACAGAATCAGGTCTCCAGGGACATGGATGCAAATGATTGAGCATCAAATGATAAAAAACACAGCACATGGAACAATAGGAAATAAAAGATATACAAGATAGAAGTCTTCACCCTCAGAGAAATATCCTGAGCAAAAAGGGTATCATGTCCATACAGCTAATAACCATGGTAATAAAAGCAAGGCAGGGTGCCGTAAACATGCGGTTCAACAGAAATACTAAGCACCACATAACTGTAAGAAAAGACAGAAATCCCAGTTGAGGGATTGAGGAAAACGAGACCTTTGCTTCTTCTTGCAATGTGTAAATGTGTGTGTCTGTGTGTGTTTGGGTGTATGTGTTTATGTGTGCAGATAGTTTTACAAAGACTCAAGCTGGCTGCCTAACACTCACGTGTACCAGAAGAGTGCATCACTCATGGTATTGGATTTGGGGAACTGGATTTACAGATGGTGCTGAAGTTAAGTGGTTCCCCCTCTTCACCCCAGCTACTCACTTCCTTAAGATTTACTTATTATTCCCCCAGTGGTGAAGTTCTAAGGGAAAGAAGTCTCAAACTCAAATCTGTCAAATACTGCTTGCTCTAAAAAGGATTTCATAAGGAAAAGGTGTAAAAAAAATACCTAAAGTGAGACAGAGGAGTCATCTATGATTTCAATTATCTTTGTAATTCCATATGCCAACCAGAAAAACTGAGAGTTACGTGTTCTAATGAAGGAAGGATTTTTTTTCATCCAGTTTAAAACACTGGCAGTTTCGAATGGCAAGAACATGTCTTTGACCATCAAGGGTTGGTGATAAATTCTCTGTCATTTCTTCATGTTGACAGGGTTGAAAAGCCAACATATTAAAGATAATATGCTATCTACAAAATACTAGATAACATCCAAACTGCTCCAATAAACACATTATGTGCTTGCATTTATTAATGGGAGACTTAAAAAAAAAGACATGGACCCAGAATGCTGATAAAAGTAAATGCTTTTTGAATTACAGAAAAGGTAGTGATTTTTCATATAGGCATTTCAACTGACACCCCAGGAGCTGAATTAGATGAGATTCTTTGTTGTCTTGTCTGAGAATAGGCAACCATTTTTTGAAAATGGAATTCAAATGCATCTTTGGAGGATACATATTTCACCTTCTGCAGTGGCTACTTGGACTATTAACTCACACATGGGTTGCTTTATCACCTCTGCTACCTGCCTGACACCCGAAGGCAACTGAGATTGGACTCACTCTTGGAGCATATCTCTAGTTATGTATTTATTTATTCACCTGCATGAGTATTCATATGGTACTATATTATTGCATTAGTTTATTCCTTTTCTCACTTCTAACCACAAATGCCTTTTATGAATACTCCCAGTAAACTCTCTCCCCTGCCTTCCCTTCCTACCACTAATCCTATGGCCCTATTCTCCTCCGTGATGTGGATAAGCTGGACCAAGCAGCCATAGGAAGAAATTCACCTGGGCAGGTGGGGTAGGAGGTGGGATGGGCTGGGCTGTGTAAGCTTGAGAGGGCAGTGCATGGACGCTTTCTTAAGCTCCCCTTCTGGGTCCCGCTTTCCCCAGCTTCCCCAAATGGATTTAACTCAAAGCAGTGAGCATGCTTGAGCTGTGCACCCTTGACTCTGTTCCATGAGCGCTGGACACACAGAATAGACTTCCAACATTCAAGATGGAGGTGGACAAGACCTTCGCTTATCTACAGGACTGCAGGCTATAAGCCCCAGGAACCATTTGCTATCTGAAAGGAAGAAAGAAATTGTTCTCACATCATCAGGGATAAAGAGAGGATCACCTACATCTCAAAAGCCTGCACCGGGTCACTAGGGTCACTATACACAGGTCTCCTTTAAATTCCTTTTTTTCCAGAAGGTGAATTGCGAATTTCTTTTATCTTTCATCAGAAGCTCATAACCTTTCTTCTGTCAAATGAACTAGATACCTAGAAAGATGAAACTAAATATTAAACACTGTGATGCAGCCCAAACAAAAACAGGTTCCAACAACCAGAAAGCAAATAAATCGACTGCATAGCTGAGTGTAAAAACTAAATGGAAAGGTGTATGCTTTCATATCCCAGACTTTTCATAAGAGACTCTGTATTTTCGTTAGTTATACTATGTAATGAACAACGCATTTTGGAATACCATGCTCAGAATATCTTTATCTTTAAGGAAGAGATAAGAAAATGAAGATAAATAGAAAAAAATTATTTAGTTAAGAGCCAACTCGGTCTAGAAACATGAAAGAAAAATAAATGATATATACCAGGGAAAATGATTGATTTTTCTGTACAATTGAGATAAAGGAATATTATGGTTTTAGTTAGCTTGTAGCAATCCTCCAACATCTCACTAAAGAAAGGTTGAAGAAAAATAGTAAAAGATACTTACACTCCCAACAAAATTTAAGAGTGCTTTAAAAATAAAAAGCAGCATGTCGGCTTGTGTTTGAACAGCACTCAACCTATCACCCAACAGTAAAACTGTCTTGCTAGCATTTGGGGGAAGGGACCTAGTCTTCATACATTGTCACTATCAAAATAGATAATTTCACTAAGCAACAATAATCTAACATTCTAAAGAGCACAAACCTGAATAAGTACAATTTTAATGGACTTGTTTTAAATATTTAAAATCACAGTTGAGAAATGCACTGTTAAGTAACATGAGATACCCAAATACATGCATTTTAATCAAAGATGCTCAAAGAAATGGCCTGAGTCTCATGATTCTTCTCTTTTAAATAAGGCAACTAAAAAGCTAAGCAGTTCATTCTTTTTAGTGATTCAGAGTCACATTCCCTTACATGTATGACAAGGACACCTGAGAAGGGTAGCAACAGTGCCCTCTATGGCAGGTGGTCCCGGCAGCTTCCAAGGAGAAACCTCTAAAGAACATGCTTCCGCAGGGGGCATGGAAACAGGTAGTGGTCAGGCCCAGAGATGAACCAGTTCAGACTGGAGCAGAAAATAGAAGGCTGCAGAAGGTGGATCCAGTGTGAAAAACGTACCTACTTGGTGGCCCTGACATGTTTGGATATCTGTGTTTCCAAAGTATTGCACAGGTTTATGGATCTTCTCCAAGTAACAGAGGAGGCTATTCCTTCCTTATTTGTTGCTCTAAGAACAAAGAAACCTTCCCCAGAGGCAACCCCTGCAGGCTTTCTCTCACAGGGCAGGGAATGAGGTCCCAGTGCTCGGCTTGGCATAATTGGGAGTTGCTGAATCAGGTGGCAAAGGCGTGGACATCAGAACAAAATCAGGGTTCAGCCAGCAAGGAGGAACTGAAATGACTGTTAGACAACAACGAGCAATGCAGCCTCATGTAGCACTTATTAACCTGGGGGGGGCTAAGGATAAAATAAAATAAATAATTTCATGAGAGAAGAGATGAATTGTGAATCACCATAGTGCACTATGAGATCATCAGTAAATTACATGTAATAATCATCTACAGTTGACCCTTGAACAAAGCAGGGGTTAGGCGTGCTGATCTCCATGCCATACAAATACTGTGTATAACTTTCGACTCTCCTAAAACTTAATTACAAACAGCCCACTGTTAACCAGAAAACTTCTCAATACCATAAACAGTCTATGAACACATATTCGGTATCTTAGATGTATCATATGCTGTATTCTTACAATAAAGTAAGCAAGAGAAAAGAAAATGCTATTAATGACAAGGAATGTATTGGCTATTCATTAAGTGGAAGTGAATCATTATAAAGGTATTTATCTTGGTCATTCTCATGTTGAGTAGGTTGAGGAGAAAGAAGAGGATGGGTTGGTCTTGCCATCTCTGGGGTAACAGAGGCAGAAGAAAGTCTATGTATAAGTGGGCCCACACAGTTCATGTAAATAGTCACTGCTGATTTCCCCAAATGTTGGAAGTTTGGGGCAAGCTTCCAACAAACACAGTGGGGCTCTGCAGTAAGTGAGCTGAATTCTCCAGTGCTATGATGAGAAACCAACAGAAAATGTCCAAAATGGATGAAAACAAAAAATAGAAATAGAGCACATTCTTAGAATGATGGACCTCGGTATCAGAAGAACCAGCAAAGCTGTGTGAAATCTGTCACTTCTGAAGAGTAGGAGTTGCAATTTTTTTGTTATAAGCCTTTTATCACTATGATAGAAATTTAAAAATTTTAAACCACCGTTTTCTTACGAAATAGTTAAAGAAAATTCCAGCAAAGTGTGAAGACTTAGATGATTTTAGTGAAGAACTAAAGCTACACACTCATTAAAAAGATCTACCTTGTAGGTTTCCAATTGAAATTGAAATGTAAAACCGAAGAGATCTGAGATCACTGTGTAGGATGTGCCGGAAAACAAACAGATGAGATGTTCTTGTTGAGATAACAGGACATCTGAATCTGAAACTGAATCAGCAGGAGGAAAGACAAGTGTGTTTCTGGTTTGTTCGGAGAAAAGCAGACCCTAGCTTCACCAGGGGCTGAGCCAGCAAATGAGATGGCCATTCCCTTCTGTCCCCAAGTACAACAGAAAGAGGATTTCAAAGAAAGGCTGAATGAGTAATGAAAACAAAGTCACAAAGTCTGGAGACAGTCACAGATGCTGATATGCACAAAGGTGTTCTCACTGCCTATGGAGTGGTAACTAAGGATATTTCTGAATCATGCAGCATGTTCTATCAGGTAGTACACTTCAGGTAGAAGACACAATCCTCTTGTGTCATGACTTAAAGAGATTTTTTAAAGTCTGCCTGTTGTCAGGCCTCTCTGAATGCCTTCACAATGACCACCATAAACACAAGCAGGGACAGAGGAGGTGGTCTGGAATGTGGCACCATCTGCTTTGAATCCATGGTGCTGTCATCCTCTTGCTATGAGGTAACTCACTAATCTCTCCCTGTGTCCTTAGCAGCATTTTAATGCAACTAAAAATAGTGACTTGTTCCTTTGTTGTAAGGACTAGAAAAAAAAAGTCTGTTAACCCACTTATTCCATGATGAATATTAAATAAATGATAGAACATATCATGCCACTGCATTCAAAACTAGGTAGACTCATGGCTACACAGTTGACTCAGCTGCAGAAGAGGGAAATGCCCACAGACATAAGAACGAGTTGTGTGGTTTGCTTGTGCTGGTCCCTGACAGCATCCAGAGCAGAATGTCCCGTGTTTGCACTTGACTTTCATAGCAGCAGAGAGCCTTTCACCTGCCCACTCTCAGCTCCTGCCTGCCTGCAACTCCCCATGTCTACCTGCCCCCTGGTTACACCCTAACCCCCTCTCCATTCTAAAATCTGCACAACCCATCCACACAGAAGAAATACTTAGTCTCTATTCTAGAGACTGACTCCCTGTATAGTAAGGGACAGGTGAACGTGTTCCTGAGGCAGTATTTCATCTTTAAAAAAATTAGCTGTCGGGGCAACCCCTTCGGGTTCCCTCCCACAGTTGGAGCTCCTCTGTCCTCTCAATAAATCCAGCTTTCTCACTTAAAATAAATAAATAAAACAGGGCAGGCTCAGTGGCTCAGCCTGTAATTCTAGCACTTTGGGAGGCCGCGGCGAGTGGATTGCCTGAGCCTGTGGGTTCAAGACCCGCCCGGGCAACTTGGCAAGCCTTCATCTCTACAATAAATAAAAAATTAGCCGGGTGTGCTAGCACATGCCTATAGTTCTGGTTACTTGGAAGGCTGAGGAGGAGGGATCGTCAGAGCCCAGCTGGTCGACGCTGGGGTGGCCGTGAGCGTGCCACTGTACTCCAGCCTGGGTGACAGAGACTTCAACTCAAAAATAAATAAGTCAAGAAATAAATAAATAAAATAACATAAAAGAATTAGCTGTCATCAGATAAGAAAAGAATTGTTAGTCTGGGCCATCTACCAGAGCATGGGAATAGTGTCATTTTGAAATAAACAGATGACAATCCTATTCCTGTTCAAAATTACCTCCATGGTGCATGTTCCTACAGAGAAGATTCTGAGCTCAGCAGAGTCTCACAGGATACAGACGTACTTGGTTGAATACTAGGTTAATAATACTAGGTTGATTTTGGTTAGGAAGAAACATGATTGCAAGGTATTGGTATCACGACTAGAGAAGAGTAACACACAGACCATGATACGCTCAATGCGCACCTGTCAGAGTCAGTCCAGAGTTTCCTGCTTGCTTGTGGTCAAAGCCACAGGCTACACCTTTTCTGCTGGTATGACACTGTGGCACTTACCCCTTTCTGTTTTGATTACCCACGGTTATTTCTGTATGGCCTCATCACCACAAAGATGAATGCTCTTGAGGACAAGGCCCTTGTCTTTTAGCATCTGCAGATCCCGCCTAGCACTAGAACGTTCACATAACTCAACAGGATGTTGCAGAATTCCCAGATAAAACTTGTCATTTCTGATTTGGAGATGGGCAAGCACCACGAACAGAGCCATGTTTGGGAATTCTAGCTCCACTCTGGCTCAAAGAGTTCCCATGCCCCTCTGGGGGAGGGAGGGGAGGAGGAGAGAGGTGGGGAGTAGCTCAGCATCGTCTACGGAAGCTCTGCTTCCAAAACTGGGTTAATTCATTCACTCCATGTACACTGAGCATTGGCTTGGTGGCAAAGGTGGCCCATGTTAGGGGCAAAGAGGTGCTAAGACAGGAATCCTATTGCAGAAAGGCCTGGGATCCATCAGGTTGTGCTGATACCCATGGCCTCACTGGCTGCACCATGGCAGACATCAGGTGCCAGGGAGGTCTTCTGGAGAGACCCTGAAGTCTTCTTCTGCTCCACAGAACCTACACATCAGAAATTTCACATTCTCATTCCTGTGAGTTCCAATGCATTGCGTGTATTCCTCTCCTGTGATCTTAATTGCTTTCTACCTGGTACAACCATCTTCTACGTCCTGTCTTTCCTTCTCTACTAGTCTTGCAGTTCTTTGAGATGAGGATCCCAGCCCAGTTCGCTTATGTATTCGCATGCCCACCAAAGGGCCTGAGCCAGGGTAGGTTCTCAGCTGGTATTTACCAAAGAAACATGTGTGTTTAATAGGCACCAAAAATTAAAACCCAGCCGTATGCAGTGGCTCATGCCTGCAATCCCAGTACTTTGCGAGGCAGAGGCAAGAGGATTGCCTGAGTCCACGGGTTTGAGACCAGACCGGGCAACATGGCAAGACTCTGTCTCTACATTAAATAAATAAATAAGTAGTTGGGCATGGTGGCACATGCCTGCAGTTCCAGCTACTTGGAAGGCTGAGGCGGAAAGATCACCTAAGCTCAGCACATAAAGGCTGTGGTGATCATGAGCATGCCACTGCATTCCAGTATGGGCGACAGAATGAGACTCCAACTCAAAAAAAAAACAAAAAACCCACCACTTTCTAGCAAACTATTATTTATCTAATTTTTCCCAGCACACTAAGCAAACAAATATGCTGAAATATTATATTAGGTCACTTTAAAAAATAAAAAAAGAGCAACCCCCTCGAGTCCCTTCCCACTGTGGGGGCTTTTCTGTTCTCTTAATAAATCCTGCTTTCTAAAAACACAAAAAAAACAGGGTCTTGCTCTGTTGCCCAGACTGGAGTACAGTGGTGAGATACAGCTCACTGCAGCCTCGAACTCTCAGGCTCAAGCCATCTTCCTGCCTCAGCCTCCCAGAGCGCTGGAATTGCAGACATGAACCACTGAACCACTGCACCCAGACTAAATTAGGTTACTTCTGCTGCTATAATCAGATATTCTGTTTGGAAAACTGCAAAGTGTTGCTTTACATTCCACAAGAGAGTCACATTTTCTTAGCATTTTTGCCTACTTTGTTGTCAAGGTAATAAGTGCCATACTTCAAAGATCCACTTTACAAACATTCACGTTAAGGCCAGAATTATAAAAAGGCTTGTCTATGAACTATATAAGCATTTTGTGAATAAAACTACTACTTGGGGGTATTTTGAATGTACTATACAGAGAATGCCACAGGGCAAGATTTTCAAACTGGAATCAATTTAGGGAGTCGTGACTGTCATTTTACAAAATGACAATATAATAGAAACCATTCGTTTATCACATTTCTGTGGGTAAGAATTGTTTCCTGAAATCTCTTACAGTTAAATGTGTGTATGTGCATGTGTGTGTGAATTGCAGACAAAAATGTTACTGTCACACTGTGGCAGGGATATCTATCATTGTTGTCAGCTGCTGGGAACCAATCCAGCTTCCTACTTCCGGGTAATTCTCAATGCTGTCAGTCTTTATGGAGGCAGGGAATCTACACTCCATTAAAGAAGTAAAACAGGAAGCTGCTCACCCTCCCTCCTCCCAAGGAAGTACATAGGTTTTCCTCTGTATTTTCCACTTCCTTGTCTTTTCTTCTCTACTAGTCTCTGAGCTCCCTGTGACCAGGATCCCAGTGCAGTTCATCTCCATACCCTTCATAACGTCCTGCAAAGGGCCTCACCTGGATAGGTTCTCAGTTTGTATTTGTCAAAAGAAACATGCTTGTTTAATAGGCACCAAAAATTAAAACTCACCTCTTTCTAGCACACTGTTGTTGATTTAAATTTTTCTGGCAAGCTATGCAAACAAATATGCTGACATATTTTATTAGGTCACTTTTTTTAAGTCAGGGTCTTACTCTGTCACCCAGGTTGGAGTGTAGTGGCACAATTATAGCTCACTGCAACTCCAAACTCCTGGGCTCAAGCAATCCTCCTGCCTCGGCCTCCCAAAACTCTGTGATGACAGACATGAGCCACTGACACACAAGCTTCCTACTTTTGGGTAATTCTCAGTACTGGGAGTCTTAGTGGAGGCAGGTAGCCTGTATTTCATTAAAAAGCAAAATGAGGGACTTCCTCAACCTCCCTCCCCACCCGGGAAACGAAACAAGGGTTGGTCAAATGGATGCTTTGGGACTCCTACTCTTAACACAAAGACAGTGACGGTGGTGAAATTGGATAAGAGACAGCCCTGTGGGCCGCAGCTGCAACAGCTGTAACCAACAGCGGCAGCAGATCCAGTTGCCTGGCTCATTCCCGCTGCCATGTCCCTGGCTCTTACCCATCATCAAGGCCTCATCCGCTGCCTTCCTTTTCTGCTCAAAGTTGTCCTCTGGCTTCTCTTGCTGGCATCCAATAATCTAGGACGACCAAAATAACATGCTAGGGAGTCTGGCTCCTATGTCATAGGAAATGGGAAAACATTGCTTTTTTTTTTTTTAAGTGAGAAAGCAGGATTTATTGAGAGGACAGAGAAGGTTCCCACAGGAGGAGGGGACCCAAAGGGGTTGTCCCAACATTGCATATTTTTAAGCACGAAGAATGATACCCAGTGAGGCAGTACCCATATAAGTTGAACTGGAGACCAGACCCAGTGGAGGCAGAAGAAACACTTGTCCCAGAACAGGCAAAAGATGAGGACTTGAAGTAACATAAAAATCCTCAAAGAGAAATTCCAGCAACATCTTCTCCATAGACTACATTTAAAAGGGGTAGAAGCATAGAGGCAATTCGAGAGTTTGGCTCTTCAGTTTAGCTGAAAAACCTAGCAAGGCCAGCACAGAGCACAGCTAAGACCATGGACTCCCTAGATTTGAATCTAGACACACCAGCTAGATAAACTTAGGTTAACTACTTGACCTCTGTGTGCCTCAGTTCTGCCATCCGTAAAATGGGAACAATGATAAGTACTTAACTCACAGAGTTGTTTTATGGGGATTAAATCAGTTAATTTATGCAAAAAGTCTAGAATAAGTGTTAGGCACCCAGTCAGCAGGATATAACTGTTTGGTAAATTCAAAATGGATCTAAAAATCATGGTGTTGGCAGGGCTAGGTTCCCACTGAACACTCCAGGGAAGAGTCCATTTCCATGCCTTTTCCAGTTAGAAGCTAGAAAAATGGATCTCACAAAACATACAGAGCCTGCCTCCATGGCTTAGATGTGACCCCTTGCTCCAAAATAATTATTTCTTTTTTTTTTAGTTGGAGTCTCACTCTGTCACCCAGACTGGAGTGCAGTGGCCGCTCCCGGCCACCGCAGCCTCGACCTGCTGGGCTCCAGTGATCCTTCCGCCTCAGCCGTCCCAGTAGCTGGAACAACAGGTGCGCGCTCCCACACCCAGCTAATTTTTGATTTATTGTAGAGATGAGGTCTCGCCAAGTTGCCCAGGTGGGTCTCGAACCCACGGGCTCAGGCAATCCACTCATCTCAGCCTCCCAAAGGCACGGGATTACAGGCTAAGCCACCCAGCCCGGCTCCAAAATAATTTTTAAAAACAAAAAGTCCCCTCCATCGCAATCACTATAGCAAAGCTGTTACTTTGGGTCTAACTTGGGGAGTGAGCTCCCAGTGTGTTGCTCCTCTTAGACTATTTTAACTCTACATTTAGTTGTTTAAAATCCTGAAGGGAAAGGCTTTCACAATAGGGTCAGTGCCCAGTCAGAACCTAATTTTTGAATATGCTACTCACATTACTATTTGTGAATTTATCCACTGCTAAAGTTCAATGATGCTCTATTATCTGGCATCACTGGGGAACTAAGTGGTCCACATAAATTGATTTTCTAGCAACTGAAGCAGATCTAAGAGCCAATGCACTTGAAAGTTTAAATTATGTTAAGAGACAGCTTGTAAAATATACTGTGGAATTTCCTACTTTCGGGAAGAGTCCATCAAAAGTACTCTAATATTTTCATGGCAACTTAAGGCGATCGTTTAGAATATCAGTCACTGAACTCCACCTGTAATAGAGTTATGGTCTTAGGGAGGGCTTAGCTACTGTGATTTAAATATCTGTTTGCCCTAAACTGCCTGCTCAAATATGACTGTACTGAAGTCCTGGAGTCCTTGTGTCTTTGAGTCCTTGAGTCTTTAATTTCCCCTGCATCTTTTCCTGCTATTAGTTAAGTATTGCATCTTGCAACTATCACTATTTCTGCTTTAGAATATAACATTTTCTGTTTTATTGTAGCCTGAAACTATTTTGCTATAGATACTAAAATTCTATATAAAGCAAAAAGTATGCAATGGATAGATAGTATATTGATGGTGGTGTGGGAAGGAAACACCAGTCAAGAATGGGAAACTTACACTGTGTACATTTTGGGAAATCTACATAGCTTACTCTCTAAAAACTGTTCCCAGATTTATACTGCTAAGATAGCTGGCTGCCAAAAGAGCACTGTCACTTTGACAAGTGATGAGTGACAGCTGAAGTGAAGGGAAGTCAGAGTCCCTGAAACCCTAGACTTATGTATAATACAACCTATTCAGCATCTCCACAGTGCTCGTTCCCTATGACTGCTGTAATAAATTACTACAATTTAATGTCCTAAGACAACACACATTTATTATCTTGCAGTTCTGGAGGTCAGAAGTTCAAAATGGGTCTGAAAATCAAGGTGTTGGCAAGGTTGTGTTCCTTCTGGACACTCCAGAAAAGAAGCCATTTCCATATCTTTTCCAGCTAGAAAAAAGGAACTCACAAAATGGACAGAGGCTGCCTCCATGGCTCAGCTGTATCCCCTCAGTCCAAGCTCAAAGCATATCACTCCACTTTCTGTTTTGGTCACCACTCTTCCTGTGATCCTCCTGCCTTTCTCTTATAAGGACCAATGTGATTCCAGTGGACCCATCCAGATAACCCAGGATAATCTCCCCACCTCAGAATCCTCACCCTAAAATCACATCTGTAAAGTCCTTTTTGCCACATGAGATAAGAAATTCACAAGTTCTGGGGATTAGGACACAAACATCTTTGGGGGTCATTATTCCATCTACTTATCCACATAGATGTTGAACAGATCTCAGTCTTAACTTGTACAAAGCTAAGCTGCTGATTTTTCTACTCATTCTCACCGCCTCAGTCCAGACCTGTTCTGCCCACAGTCTGCCTGCATTTCAGCTGATGGCAGGTTCATCCTTCCAGCTGCTCAGGAAAAGTAGCCTGTAAACACCTCTGTCTCTGCTCTTTCTCTCCCATTCCACATGCAACCTGTCATCAAGTTCTGTCAGGTATCCTTTCCAAAATACATCCAGCATCTGATTATCTCTCCCAACCTCCTTCCATGGCCACCACCAGAGAAAGTCCTGCAACAATCTCCTACACAGTCCCCCAGATCCCATTTTGAAATCTATTCTGAACTTGATAGCCAGAAGGATCTTCTTAAAATGCAAATTAGATCACATCACCCTTCTCTTCAAGCCCCTCCAATGGCTCTCCATCTCACTCAGAGTAAAAGCCAAAGTCCATATGGCAAGTATCCCAGAGAGAGTGGCAAGGAAGAACAGTTTTGTAGAAACTGAAAGCTGCTCAGTATGGCCTGAACAACGATTGTGAGTGGGAATGGAAGAAGAGCATGTGCACATGGGTCTAACACCCTGCATTAAGTAGTTTGACCATATCCTAAGGACCATGGAAAGCTTCTGACAAGTGTTCAGTAGAGCTAGAGCACAATCAGTTCTGCACTCTGGGTACACAGCTATGACTTCAGCCTGAGATGGGATATAGTGGGCAGAGTGAGAAGAAGGAGAAGAGTTAGGTGGTTGTTGGAGGTGTCCAGCAAAAAGAGGACAATAGCAACAGAGAAAAAGGGGTGTGGACAGATTTCTGACTATTTTGGAGATAAATTATGTCTCAGATGTTAAGTCAAGAATGACACCCAGTCCTGACGTAAGTGAATGGACCTGATACATTTAAAGTGCTAAAAGAAAAACACTGACAACCAAGAATGCTTTATATACAGTAAAGCTATCCTTCAAAACCAAGAGGAAAATTAAGACATTCCCAGATAAACAGAAGTCAGGGGAGTTCATTACCACTAGACATGCCTTGCAAGACATGCTGAAGGAGTTTACAGGTTGAAACGAAAGGACACTAGACAGTAACTTGAAGGCACATGAAAATTATAATAAAGATCAACATAAAGGTAGATATATGGACAATTACAAATGCCATGTATTACTGTATCTTGGATTTAACTCTATATTTTGTTTTCTACATAATATAAAAGACCAATGCATTAAAATAAAATACCAGCTTACGTATTTGGACATCCAATGCATAAAGATGTAATTTTGTGACATCAGTAACCGAAAGGGTGAGGCTTAAGCTGAAAAGGAGTAGAGTATTTGTATGTTATTAAAGTTAAAATGGTACAAATTCAAATTAGAGTACCATACATTTATGATGGTAAATGCAATCCCTGTGACACTCAAATGATTCAACAGCAAAAGAATAAATCCACCGTTTAAAACGGGCAAAAGGCCTGAATAGACATTTCTCAAAAGAAGACACACAGATAGCCAACAGATGTATGAAAACATGCTCCAAATCACTAATCAACAGGAAAAGGCCAAAATCAAAACCACAATGAAACATCATTTCATTCCAGTTAGGATGGCTATTATTAAAAAGTCAAAAAATAAAAATAACAGTTCTGGCAAAGATGCAGATACACGAGGAAGCACATACACTGTTGGTGGGGATATAAATTAATACTACCACTACGAATATCAGTATGGCAACTTCTCAATAAACTAAAAATAGAACTACCATATTATTCACCAATCCCAATATTGGGCATATATCCAAAGAATGAAATAAGTGGGTTGAAGAGACACTTGCATTCTTGTGTGTGTTGTAGCATTATTCAAGATAGTCAAAATGTGGACCAAACATGAGAGTCTATCACAGATGAATGGGCAAAGAAAATCTGATACACATACACAATGGAATAAACACTATTCAGTCACAAAAAGAGAATGAAATACTGCCATCTGTGACAATATAGATAAAACTGGAGAACATTAAGTAAATAAGCCAGACTAGACAAATACCACAATATTTCACTCACAAATGGAACCTTAAAAAGTTGATCTCATAGAAGTAGAATAGAATAGTGATTACCAAAGACTGGGAAAGATAAGGAGGAGAGGGGACTGGGGAGAAGTTAGTAGTAAGCAAATATAAAGTTACAACTAGATAGGAGGAATAGGTGCTGGTGTTCTATTGCTAGTATTTTAATTATAGTCACAATAGGGTGACTATAATTAACAATAATATACTATATATTTCAAAATAGCTGGAAGAAAGGATTTTTGAATATTCTTACTACCAAGAAGTCATAAATGTCAGAGGTAATGGATTTGCTAATTACCCTGATTTGATCATCACATAACATATACAGGTATTATACATTGTACTCCATAAATATGTACAATTATTACATGTCAATTGAAAATAAACTAAAACTTTAAAAATTTAAATTTACATAATATATTTTAATTTATATAAATAAATTTAATCCCTATGGCAACTGCGAAGAAAGCAACTATAGGGTATACAGAAAAGGAAATGGAGAGAGATGTAAAATGTTTCACTACAGAAAAAATCAACTAAACACAAAAGACAGTAATGTAGAAAAAGATGGATAAAAAAACTATAAGGTATATAAAAAACAAATGGGACAGAGGGACTTCCTTATCAATAATTTTAAAATGTAAATTGACTTAACATTCCAATCAAAAGACAGAGATTGATGAAATGAGTTTTTTTTAATGACCGAACTAGCTGCTGTGTACAAGATACTTGCTTTATATCCAGAGACACAAGTTGACTGAAAAGGAAAGGATGGAAAAAGATACTACATGCAAACGATAACCAAAAAGAAGCAGGGCAACTATACTAAATTCAGACAAAATACACTTTAAATCAAAAAAGGTTTACAGGAGGTTATATTAGCAAAAGTTTCATTAAGCAAAAAGGTATGACAATTATAAACATTTATACATATAATGGCAGGCCATAAAAATATATGAAGCAAAAATTGGACAGAAATGTAGTAAGAAATAGAGAGTTCTACAGTTGTTGAAGACTTCAATACCTAATTGCAATAATAGGTTAACCAGACAAAATATAAGTAAGAAACAGAAGACTTGAACAATACAATAAGCCAACTAGATCTATCAGACATATACAGAACACTCTACCCAACAGCAGCACACACATTCATTCAAGAGACATGGAAAATTTTTCAGGACAGATCATATATCACAAATTAAATCTCAAAAAATTTTAAGAGATATTATACAAAGGACCTTCTCTTATTACAGCTGGATGAAATTAAGAATAAATAACAGAAGGAAAACTGGAAAATTCACAAATTTGTGAGAATTTAACAACACAATCTTAAACAACCAATAAATCAAAGAAAAAACACAAGGGAAATTAGAAAATACTCAGATTAATGAAAATGAAAACAACATACCCAAATATATAGAACATGGCAAAAACAGTGGTAAGGGGGAAATGTATAGCTATAAACATTTATATTAAAAAAGAACAACCTATCTTTACAGCTTAAGGAAACAAACTTAAGGAACTAGAAGAAAAGAATAAACTGAAACCAAAGCTAGCAGAAAAAAGAAAATAAAGATTAGAGTAGAAATAAAAGAAAACAAAGACTATAAAAACAACAAAACCAAAATTTGGTTCTTTGAAATGATCAAGAAAATTTATACAAGTTTAACTTGATTGAGTAAAACAAACAAGAGAAGTAATGGTGGAGAATTATAAGAAAGTACTATGAACAACTGTACATCAACACATTGGATAACCTCAATGAAACAAATTCCCAGAAACACAAAACCTACTAAGACTAAATTGCTAAATTGAAAACAAATAGAAAATCTGAATAAACCCATAACTAGTAAAGAGAATAAATAAGTAAAAAAAAAAAACTTCCAACAAAAAAATCCTGAGCCTGATGACTTCACTGGTGAATTCTACCAAATATTTTAAAACAATTAACACTAGTCCTTCTCAAACTTTTCCAAAAGTGTGAAAAGGAAGAAACATATCCTAACTAATTTTATGAGGCCATCATTTCTCTGATATCCACAACACTGCAAGAAAACTACAGACCAATTTCCCTTATGATCACTGATTGTAAAAATCCCCAGCAAAATACTAGCAAACCAAATTCAGCAACATATTAAAAGGATTATGCACAACAACCAAGGGAGATTTATTCCTGGAATGCAAAAATGGTTCAACATATGACAAATGATCAATGTGATATACTACATTAGCAGAATAAAGAAAAAATATTAATGCAGAAAAAGCATTTGACAAAATTTAACATCTTTCATGACAAAAAACACTCAAATAACTAGAAATAGAAGTAATCTACCTCAACATAATAAATGTCACATAGAAAAACCCAAAGCAAACATCAGACTCAAAGGTAAAAAACTGAAAGCTTTCCTCTAAGATAAGGAACAAGCAAGGAGGCCCACCCTCACTTCATTTCTATTCAACATATTATTGGAAGTCAAAGCTAAAGTAATCAGTCAAGAAAAAGAAATAAAGGCACCCAAATGGAAAAAGAGGAAGTAAAACGATCTCTGTTCACAGATGATATGCTTATATATGTAGAACACTGTAAAGTTCCACATACCAAAAAATTGTTAGAATTAATAAATGAACCAAGCAAAGTTGCAAGACAGAAAGTCAACACACAAACATCAGTTGCATTTGTATACATTATCAATAAACACTTTGAAAAGAAAATTAAGAAAATAACTCCATTTATAATAACAACAAAAATAATAAAATACTAAGAAATTAAACTAACCAAAGATGTAAAAGACTTGTACAACGAAAACAATAAATATTACTGAAATAAATTAAAGAAGACATAAATAAATGAAAAGCCATCCCATGTTCATGACTGGAAGACTTACTATTGTTAATATGTCAACAGTACCCAAAGTGATCTCCAGATTCAACACAATTCCTATCAAAATCCTAATGCTGTATTTTACATAAATAGAAAAATCCATACGAAATTCATTTGGGATTTCAAAGGACCCTGAAAAGCCAAAACAATGTTGTAAAAGAACAACAGAGCTGGAGGATTCATACTTCCTGTTTTCAAAACTACAAAGTGTTCTGATCTCTACAGTGGTGATCAAAACAGTGTGGATCTGGCATAAAAACAGACATACAGACCAATGACATACAATAGGGAGCCTAGAAATATGCCCTTGCATATATGTTCACATGACTTTTTTTACTAGGGTGCCAAGATCATTCAATGGGGAAAGTGTAGTCTTCTCAACAAATGGTGCTGGGAAAACTGTATATCCACATGCAAAAGGATGAAGTTGGATCTTTACCTAATACCGTATACAAAAATTAACTCCAAATAGATCAAAGACTGAAAGGCAGGACCCAACACTTTATTCAGAGTAAATATAGGGCAAACTCTTCATGACATGAATTTGAAAATGGTTTTTTGGAAATGATATGAAAGGCACAGACAACACAAGAAAAAGATAGATATATTGGATTTCATGAAACTTTTTTAAATTTCTGTGCATCAAAAGGTACTACCGATTTTTCTGTGAACCTAATACTGCTATAAAAAAATTAAGTAGTTTTTTAAAAAGACACGATCAACAGGGTAAAAAGGCAACCCACAGACTGGAAGAAAATATATACAAATAGGCCAGGTGCAGTGGTTCACACCTATAATCCCAGCACTTTGGGAGGCTGAGGTAAGAGGATTGCCTGAGCCCACAGGTTCGAGAACAGCCTGGGCAACTGGGCAAGACCTCATCTCTACAATAAATTAAAAAATTAGCCGGGCGTGGTGGTGCGTGCCTGTAGTTCCAGCTACTTGAAAGGCTGAGGTGGAAGAATCGCCTGAACCCAGCAGGTTGAAGCTGCAGTGGCCGTGAGCATGCCATTGCACTCCAACCTGGGTGACAGAGTGAGACTCCAACTCAGAAAAAAGAAAAAGAAAATATATGCAAATCATATATCTGGTAGGGCAGGGGTCCCCAACCCTCGGGCCACAGACATTGGGCTACGTAACAGGAGGTGAGCAACAGAAGAGCAAGCAAATCTTCATCTGTATTTACAGCCGCTCCCCATTGCTCGCATTACTGCCTGAGCTCTGCCTCCTGTCAGATCACTGGCAGCATTAGTGTCTCAAAGGAGCATGAATTCTATTGTGAACGGCACATGTGAGGGATCTAGGTTGCGTGCTCCTTATGAGAACTGAATGCCTGATGATCTGAGGTGGAGCTGAGGCGGTGATGCTGATGCTGGGCAGTGGCTGCAAACAAAGATTATCATGACTACACAGAGACCATATAAATCAGTTGCTTGCAGACTCACATCAAAACCCCATCAGTGAGTGGCAAGTGAGTTGATGTACTTCATTTGTACAGCTGCATCTGGTGGCAGGCTTTAAGTCAGAATCCATCACTTATGTTAGTGTGCACATGGCCTGCCTATTATTTTATTTACTTCTTCCAGTCACGCCGTCTTTTTTTAATGGTGAGTTGTATAATTTATTTCATTATATATTACAATGTAATAATTATAGAAAAATAAGTGCACAATAAATGTTATGCACTTGAATCATCCCAAAACCATGACCCACCCCCTCATCCCCTGGCTCATGGAAAAACTGTCTTCCACGAACTGGTCTCTGATGCAAAAATGGTTGGAGACCGCTATGGTAAGAGATTAGGATCCAGAATATATAGAGTACTCACTAAACTCAACAACGAAAAAACAACCTGGTTCAAAACAGGCAAAGAACTTGAACCGATATTTTTCCAAAGAAGATATACAAATGGCCAATAAGCACATGAAAAAATTAATCCAGCAGGTTAATTAAAAAATTAACACCATTAATCATCAGGTAAGTACAAATTAAAACTTCAATGAGATACTATGTCATACCCATTAAGATGGTTACTATCCAAAAAAGAAAAGCAGAAAATAACAAGGGTTGGGGAAGATGGGAAGAAATTGAAACACTTGTGCACTGTTGATGGGATTATAAAATAGTACAGCTGCTGGGGAAAACAGTATGGCAGTTCCTCAAAAAATTAAAATGAGAATGACCATATGATCCAGCAATTTCTCTTCTAGGAATACAGCCAAAAGAATTAAAATTAGGATCTCAGAGAGATAATGACACACCCATGTTCACAGCAGCATTGTTCATGATAGCTACAACATGGAATCAATCCAAATACGTACGGGTAAAAATAGATAAACAAAATGTGACACATACATATCCAAGGGAATATTATTCAGCCTTAAAAAAGTCAGGACATTCTACAACATGGATAAACCTTGAGGACATGATACTAAGAGAAATAAGCCAGAAACAAAAAGACAAATACTGTATGATTCCATTTATATGAGGAGCCTAGAGAAGTCAGATTCATAGAGATGAAGTAGAATGGTCATTGCCAAGAGCCTGGAGGAGAGATGGAAAGTTGTTTAATGGGGGCGGTGTTTCCGTTTTGCAAGGTGAAAAGAGATGTGGAAACCGGCGGTGGCGATGGCTGCCCAATAGTTTGAATGTACTTAATCCCACTGAGCTGTGCACCTAACAATGGATAAGATGGAAATTTATATTTTACGTGCAATTTACCACAATTTTAAAAGATTAAAAGTATGAGCAACCAGGACTACAGTCATCCGAAGGGAAGCATGGGAAAGATGGTCAAACGAAGTCCTAAAAATGGTCAAGCATAATCCCAGCTATTAGGGGTGGCTGTGAACCATTAAGGATACAACTATTAAGGAAAGACCCTAGGCCAGGTGCAATGGCTATAATTCTCAGGACTTTGGGAGGCCAAGGCTGGAGGATTGCTTGAGCCCAGGAGTTTGAGACCAGCCTGGGCAACACAGCAAGAACTCATCTCTCCAAAAAAAATCAAAAAATTAGCTGGGCATGGTGGTGAGCACCTGTAGTCCCAGCTACTCGGGAGGCCAAGGCAGAAGGATTGCTTGAGCCCAAAAGGTTGAGGCTGTGGTGAGCCGTGATCATGTCACTGCACACTCTAACTTGGACAACAGAGTTGTCCCTACAAACATCTCCCTGCTTCTGGTATGCACACGACCGTCAAAAATCTACCTCCTGGCCACACGTGGCTCAAGCCTGTAATCCCAGCACTTTGGGAGGCCGAGGCGAGAGGATTGCCTGAGCCCGTGGGTTCAAGACCAGCCTGGGCAACTTGGTGAGACCTCGTCTCTACAGTTAATCAAAAAATTAGTTGGGCGTGGTAGCAAGTGCCTGTAGTTCTGGCTACTTGGAAGGCTGAGGCAGCAGGGTTGCCGGAGCCCAGCAGATCGACACTGGGGTGACTGTGAGCATGCTACTGCACTCCAGCCTGGCCGACAAGGTGAGACCCCAACTCAAAAAAACAAACAAAAAACCCCCAAAACTACCTCCTTCGATCCACCTTCTTCACCTTTCCACCCACCAGATGACAAAGGCAGCGCAGGCCAGGCAGGTCCTGACTGCCTCCTCAATCCCCCTCCTTTTTCCCACAGTCCTCGTATGTACTCCCTTTTGGCTCTGAAACCAGTCAGTCACATCAACGTGTTGCCATGGAAAAGCATTTGTTGAAATATTAATTTCCTTCTTTTTTCTGTTTTTCCTTTCTGTCTGCCTCCCCCAAGCAGGCTCCATGCTTCCCTGTCCCCGGGAAGCTTTGTGACTCTGCAGAGAGCAGGAGTTGCTGGTAAGACCCTTCCCTTCCTGGCTTTGGTTTCCAAATGCTTAAGCCCATGGAGGATAAAAGGATCACAGGTGAGAGGAGGGAAGTATAGACAATTCGGGAAAGACTGAGAGATTCCCCCAGAGTCCATTTCCCAGGGAAAATTGACTCCCGCAAGGGAGAGGGCTGTGGTTCCTAGAAGCAGGCAGGAGCTTTTCTCCAAAGCCATCAGAACCTGGCAAGGGACAAACAGACACACCTCGGCTAGGCTCCAGGATTGCACAGGTTGCCAGGTACAGAAGGCAGGTCATACACCAAGTGATCCAAAGAGCCCCCTATGACATCTCGGAGGTAGCTGCTATAGACCTGAAAGCCATGACCAGGGGGCTGTCCCTCCTGTCCGGGTGCTGCCTCTAACCCCAGGACCTTTGCACTGAGGGGAAGGAGGGGGAAAGTGAAAGGAAATCGCTAAGATTAAACCTCCTGCTTGTCCAGAGCAGATAAGAGGCTCAGGGTCAAAACTGAGTTACAGAAAATGAAGAGGCACGCCTGAGTTTTACCACTGATTCACTTTCCCCATGCAAACGGAACAGAGAAGAAGTACTTGCCAGCCCAGTAAAACATGTGTTTTGTTAGTGCTGGACTGGAAGGCAAGTCTGACTTACACACACATGACCCTGTGATGTTCGTTCAGAATTCTTCTGCCTAGAAGCCGCCAGCAAATGTATGAATGTGATCATGTCACTTCTCTGCGAAGGGGTCCGTCTTGCTCTTACAGCAAAACCCAAACTGTTGAGTCACCACAAAGCCCTTCTCTCTCTGACCATGATTTGATGTATCAATGCCACCCCCACACAAACCCCCTCTCTAATCACAGAAAAGAGTCACTCCATGAACATATCAGCTCCTTCCCAAGTCCCAGGCCTCTGACATCTCCCCTGCCTGGAATTCTCCATGCCGCCAACTCGTCTTGTGCCTGGCACAGTCATCAGTTGATAAATGTCGAGTGAGGGCATAGTGGATACTCAGTGATGCCCCACATCCCAAGAAATCTTCCTTCCAGTTCACAGTTCCCAGGCATGAGGGGATTCCAGTACCTTCTTCCATTCAAGCCCCTAGTTAGGACAGCAGGGCAAGGGGCAGATGGGCCACCCAGGCCACATCTGTCCCATGGAGACATTTTATTGACCCTCGCAATATCATGATTTGAAGTCATTGTCAATAAGCATGAATCCGGGAATTCTGCATAAAACACCCAGAAGCCTGACTTAAGTTAGAAAATAAGATGACCCAGCATGGTCGACCCAGTGATCTCAGGCAGCAGCCGTGGCAAAGGTTGCCTTGAGGAGTCCTACTAGCTTCCCTGTTCACACCATCCTCACCCCTCATGCCATCTCCCTGACAGAAGGCACGATGAAGTAGGTGCTATCCATCCTCGCCTTCCCAGCCAGCCTCCCCCATGGGGCCCTGTGGACACCTGAATAGAGGCTCCCCACAGCAGAAGACCCAACCCTCATTGCACTGTGACCCAGATTCATGGGCTCCTTCATCCTTATCCCCAACAAGCCACATGGAAGCCTCTTCATACCTGCAACCTCCTACTTCCCAGAATCTGCTGGGGGATATTTTCCTGGGCTGAAGAAGCCAGGGAAGGACTCTGTGAATGAGGCCAATTTTTCTTTTAATTTCTCAGCTGTGTATCTGAACTATATACACTTCCCCACAATTCCTCATACATGAATTCCTTATCTAAAAATGTGTCACTATCTTGGCCTCATTTTCATAAGCTTCTTTCACTAGCTAGGTCTTGGGCAAGATGAGTATTCGTCCCCCAAAGGTCCAAATCACTAAGCACCCATTTTCCTGGGGCCGCCTAGACCCCGTGGCTCCTTCGCCTCTCAGCAGCTGATCCGGAGTGCGAAACCTCAGATTCAGGACTCCCCCAGCCTCACAAATTGTATAAAGCACACCCAAAGAGCATCTGAAATTACAGAGGATCAATATAAATCGCCGGCAGCAGGCAGGCCTAAGCTGATGAAACCGTTGACAAGAAAGCATTTGCATCTCTTGATGAGAAGTTAGTCCCAAACCGATGGACTCAAAGGACAGCCAGGCTGTTCCACAAACAATTGCTTTTGATTACAAGGAAAACAACATGAGCAACACCTTCCCACTGCAAAGGGACTGGTTCTAATATTAAACTAATATTTTAGACACGAGCTTACATCACTTCAAAATGAAGTTCCGTTTCCCCCCTGAATTATTCAAAACCTTCTCTACTTTCTAGCATACATAAATATCCTCCCCTTTAATAAAAGCGTTCCCTCTGAATTTTGCCCCGGTTCTTTGTCTTCTACAAAGGCTCCTCTTTGGATATTTGATAATTAGTAGACTTTTAACATTCTGGTGTTAAAAGGGATAATTATATCTTTGGAAATGACTGCCTCTATTTGGTAAATATTTCGTACATGTTTGATTTGCTAAAAGCTTTGTCCATGGCTGTATACATTTAGACTTTAATCTTTTTCCTGATCGATCTCTTTGCTCACGAAATCCATTTCTCGCATTTTCTATTTACTCCAAAAATGAATTGAAAGGTAAAGTGATGCTTAAAAGGTTGTCACTAACAAGTAAGGCACTTTGACCTTATCATACATTTGCACAAAATGAATTCCCAAGGAGCAAGCAGATGTTCAGAAACACAAAGTCATGATGACGTTGCTAGGTCATTCCTGCTTCGTGTTCCTGCTTCACAAGTGGAGAAGTCAGCAGGTAGTTGAGCTCAAGTCCTGGGCATAACGGCAGTCCCGCGACTCTTGCTGCAGCATCCTCATGCCCCAAATCTGATCCATAATCCACACACATCCTCACGTGAGGGCCTCCAGTTCCAGGAGCAGAGGGGTTCCCTACATCTGGGTTCTTACGCTACGCCTTCCTGTCCCTGTCCCCCAACTATTTCATCTTCTCAGTACTGGCAATGTAATGGCATCACCTGTTCCTTTTAAACTATTCCACTACCTGGCTCCCTTCCCTGGACATTCTGACTTCACTGGTTGAGGATATGGCCTGGGCTTTAGGATTGAGTCATGCAGGGTCTATCCCCTAGCCCAGAAGTCACAAATTTGTAGCTTGCATGCAAAAATGGCCCAGGGATATGTGCTTTTTGTTTGATTTTGGTAAAATATATATAAAATTTACCACTTTAATCATACATACACACTTTAATCATACAGTTCTGCAGCATCAATACATTCATGCACTCTATAATGGGATAAATGCTCTTATGGAAAGAGTATATTATGTTATTTTTAAAGTGCCTATATGGTAAGTCCCCTACATACAAACATTCAAGTTATGAACTTTAACGATGCACATCTGCATTTTTTATGTATTATTTCTCTCCACCAGGTGTCAGTATAGCCTGTCAAATACACACAATACTTTATAGCTGATTGTGTTAGTTGGGTATCTAGGCTAACTTGAAACAAATTGGACTTACAAACACGTGCTTAGAGCAGAACTCGTTTGTATGTTGGGGACTCCCTGTAGTTAGAGACATTTCACATAAAAATCCAGGTGTCTGGACTCTGGTAACAAAAGAACAATAAATATGGCCTCCCAGCAGCAGTGAGTTGCAACAGGGTGACGGTGCACCCTTCAAGCAGGGTACATGCTCGGGGATGGCCTTACCACCAGGTTATTCCCAGCCTGGATCCCACAGAGAGGCTTTGCCTTAGTCTATTAGCAGGGCCAAGCCTGCTCAAGCCTAAACATGTCCTGTCTTTGCATCCCAGCTGGCTCTTGCCGGCTCCCCCGTCTCTCCCTTCCTCTGTCTCATCTCCCGTTTATTCCTCCAAGCCCTGAAGTCTAGCTTTCTCCCCCTCCACTGAGCTGAAACCACCCTGGCCAAGACCAGTGATCTCATGCTGTCAAGCCCAGGGGCATTATGCAATCTGACTGCAACTCTCTGTGCTGCACTGGATGTTCTCGAAAACTGCATATTCCCAGAGCCTCTGCCCATACTCTCTTGTCACTCCCCTCTTCTCCCTCTAGCTCCATAGAGAGAGCAGAGAGAGGAGATTTCATGTGCACTCATGGTTCACTACCACCTGTACATCGACAAGTTCAAAAGTAGCGACCGAGTCCAGCACTCCGGGAAAGTCCGACAGGCCCAATTACGAGTTCCCAGCTCTGCCACTTAAAATGTGATTTGGGGCCAGTTAATCAGCCTAAATCCAAGATTTTCATCTAAAAAACAGGGCTAATGATTCCCACTCCAAAACACTACAGCAGTACATGGCAATGTATAAAAAGTTCTAGACCACAGCATTGGTGTCCAGCAAACTTTCTGGTAGATTGGAATGTACTGTCCAAACCAGAAGTCACTAGATACATGTGGGTACTGAGTATTTGCAATGTGGCTAGTGTAACTAAAGAATTACATTTTAATTGTATTTTATGTTGATTGATTTAAACGTAAATAAAACCAGTGGGACCTGGCGGAGGGCAGTGGCTCACACCAGTAATTCCAGCACTATGGGAGGCAGAAGAGAGAAGACTACCTGAGCACAGGAGTTCAAGATCAGCCTGGACAACTTGGCAGGATCTCATCTCTGCAATCAATCAAAAACTTAGCCAGGTGTTGTGATGCCCACCTGGGTTTCCAGCTATGGAAGATTAAGGCAGGAGGATCACCTGAGCCCAGTAGGTTGCGGTTCTGTTGGCCATGAGCATGCCACTGCACTCCAACCTGGACAACAGAGTGAGACTCCAACTAGATAGATAGATAGATAGATAGATAGATAGATAGATAGATAGACAGACAGATAGATAGATAGACAGTTGGTCTCTATTGGATAGTACAGGTATGGAATGACACACGCTAAACAGGCATCAGCAAACAAAGCTATTATTATCATCACTCATCGCAAAGGGAATAATAATGGCAAAGTTATTCAGCTCAGAGCTCCATCTGAACCCAAGACTGCAGGAACAGGACTCAGGCAAACTTGCAGCCTAGTCCTGCTTAAGGGACCTATGCTCAGTAGAGTAACCAAAATGCATCAGGGGACACAGCAAACATTTCGGAATCATTTCATCCCAGCTCTTGACCTCTGGAGAGAAGGCAAGCATGCGGGCACAGTCTCCAGGACACTGGGGACAGCATCTTGACTACAATCCAGTGGAGGTTCCAGCTTCTGGGCTGCTCTTTAAGTTCAGAAGCCAGGAAGCCGGGGTTGCCCACCTAGTGCATGCACCAGGAATTCTGCTCAGGCAGCAGGCAAGTTCCTCTATCCTGGGTCTACTAACATCTCTCCATGAGTCACCACCACCCTCACGACCAGCCTAATCCAGATGCCCACTGGACACCTCCACACAGATCCCCACGCGTCCCAATGACTCTAAATTAAGCCCATTATCTTTGCCCCTCCCAAGGCCAACTCCCCTTCCTGCCCCTATCCTATCAACTGGCCAAGCCTGAGACATACTAGATGCTTTCCAAACACCAAATCCAGCTGCCTTAAACTCAGATAACTTCTCACATCTTAAAGGAAACTTTGGAAACCACCAACTCCCATCTTCTTTCTCTATAAATTAAGAAATCAGACGCCTATAATCCCAGCACTTTGGGAGGCGGAGGTGAGAGGATTGCCTGAGCCCAGGGATTCGAGACCAGCCTGGGCAATTGGTGAGACCTCATCTCTACAATAAATAAAAAATTAGCTGAGCATGGTGGCGCATGCCTGGAGTTCTAGCTACTTGGAAGGCTGAAGCAAAAGGATTGCCTGAGCCCAGCAGGTTGAGATTGTAGTGGCCGTGAGCATGCCACTCACTGCACTCCAGCCTGGGTGACAGAGTAAGAGTCTGACTCAAAAAACAAACAAACAAAAAAACAAAAGAAACCAAGTAAGGTCAAGAGAGGTATATTTGTCAGGATTCTCTACAGAGACAGAACCAAGATGTGAATATATAGAAAGATGATTTATTTGAAAGAGTCAGTTCACACAGACAGAGCCTGGCAAATCCAAAGTCTGGGCTGTCAGACTGGAAACCAAAGAAGACCCGTGTTACAGTTCAAGTCTGACTGCCATCAGCTGGCGGAATTCCTCCTTGCTCAGGGTAGAACAGTCTGTTGTTCTATCCAGGCCTTCAACTGATCGGATAAAGTCCATTCACCTTCTGAAGGATCAGTCTGCTTTCCTTAAAGCCTCCAATTTCAATGTTAATCTCATCCAAAAAACACCCCCTAACAGAAACATTCAGAATAATGTTTGACCAAATACCTGGGCACTGTGGCCTATCCAAGTTGCCGCATAAAATCAGTCACCACAGAGTTAAAGGAACTTGACCAAGGACAGTGAACTAAAACTAGGGTAAAAACCAAAGATAAGCTTCAAAAAATACAAGAATGCCATTTCCACCCTTGCTAAGAGCATTTTAAAACATAAGGAGCAAATTTTGATAAAAAGCATTCATATCAGGAACAAAAATAGGCAGTGCTACTTATTATTCATATCTCTAATTATAATATTAACATTATGCCTAGTTATTTACTGAGTTATTAAAGACCACCCCCCGCTTCCTGCTTCCTTACCATATCACTCTTAGTCATCACAGCAAAGCTATGACATCTCTGTGGACTTTTGTCACTACTTTGTATGCTGCTCTCAAACCAGATGAAGTCAGGCATGTTCAGAGTAGTATGACCGTAGACAATATCTCTCGTGGAAATATACCCAGAGGAACATAAATTGTTGTACCAAAAAAAAAAAACCCAAAAAAACCACCCACGCAGGCATGTTTACATGCACTATTCACAACAGCAAACATGGAATCAAGCCCTCTCCCCACTGAGAATGGACTGGATAAAGAAAACGTGGGATATATACACGATGGAGTATTACGCAGCCATGAAGAAGAACAAAATCATGGAGTTCACAGCACATTGGATGGAGATGGAGACTATCATACTTTGTGATCTACCACAGAAACAAAGAACTGAATACTGCATGTTCTCACCCATAGGTGGGCCCTGACACTTGTCACATTAGCACAAGAGAGGGATCAGCAGTCTCTGGGCACTACCAGGGGAGGAAAGGGAGAAGGCATGTAACAACACAAAGTGTACCTGGTCTTAAACCAGGGGAAGTGAGGGTCTGTTGGGGACCCAAACTTCACCTGCATGCAGCCTACTTGTGTAGTTAGTTAATTGTTACTTGTACCTCACACATCTCTATAATAAAATAAATTTAAATTTTAAAAAACAAAGAAATAAAACCTGGTGTTGCACGCATGTATAGCCAGATTCAAAGATGTGTCTGAGTAGAAACAATTTTTTTCTGTCTAAAAATCATAACATCAAGCACCGATATCTGGGACTGTCCACAAATACTCCTGAACACTACAACACAGTCCTCTTAGGTTGCTGGCACCAATACTAACTCAAAAAGCTTGGCATATGAATCAGCTCTTTGGAATCGTCCCCTATCTGGGGCATTCCTCTGCCATTCCAAAATCAACTAAAGCCACACATTTGCTAATCTGAGTTTACTCCGTTGTTTCAGACAACATAGCCGGTACCAAAGTCCACAATCCCTTATCTTCCATCCTCAATACCAAACAATCTGAAAGCAGAAAAGTTGTTTTCATAACTCATTTGACAGTAAACATAGCCTAAGTGATAGAAATCCCACTTAGTGTGAATGTTCACATCTTTCACTTCACACATAGTAACTTTTTTCTTTTTTTTTCTGAATCGAGGTCTCACTCTGTCACCCAGACTAGAGTGCAGTGGCATGCTCACAACTCACTGTAGCCTCCAACTCCTGGGCTTAGGTGATCCTTCCATTTTCAGCCTCCCAAGTAGCTGGGACCACAGGTGCATACCACCATGCCTGGCTAATTTGTGTATTTTTTTTGTAGAGATAAAGTCTCCCTGCATTGCTCAGGCTGGCCTTGAACTCCTGGGCTCAAGGAATCCTTTTCCCCTCAGCCTCCCAGAGTGTTGGGATTACAGACATGAGCCACTGAACCCAGTCAGAAATACTAATGTATTTGGTAAAGGGTATTGCCCCAGAACCTACTAGAACGGCACGTTATATATGATACAGGCACAATCTAAAAGCCCAAAGTGCAAATCCTTGCATACATTTGGCCCCAAGGGTTTTATAGAAAGTATTGTGGACCCTCATTCTCCCCATTTTACAAAGGAAAGATCCACTGCAGTTCCATCAGATGTCAAAGCCAGAGCAGGGGCCAGGTGCAGTGGTTCAAGCCTATAATCCCGGCACTTTTGGAGGCCGATGCAAGAGGACTGCCTGAGCCCAGGGGCTCAAGACTAGCCTGGGCAACTTGTTGAGACCTCATCTCTACAATATATCAAAAAATTAGCCGGGCATGGTAGCAAGCGCCTGTAGTTCCGGCTACTTGAAAGGCTGAGGCGAAAGGATTGCCTGAGCCCAGCAGGTCCAGGCTCTGGAGGCTGTGAGTGAGCCACTGCACTCCAGCCTGGGTGACAAAGTGAGACACTGACTCAAAAAAAAAAAGGCAGAGTAAGGATTCTTAACAACTGAACAACAAACAATATACCTGTAATAAGTGTCTCGTTATCACTTGTCGAGCTGCTGAACCACCCTTTGTGCTAACTGCTTTGTGTGCCACATTGCACTTAGTCGTCACAACAAACCTATTACATGGCAGTGACAGACAGTGGCCTGCAAACCATGATGTAGCATCAGAAACTATTAATTCTGTTTTGCAGCCCAGGAGTTAGAAGCACTGAGAAAATGAACAATTTGCTCAAACACATGTGGTCTCATCAAAACCAGATGCATAAATCCACAAAGACCCCTTCTTATGAATACTAAGAAGAAACTGATATTTTCCCCCTAAAAATAAAGGGAAGGAGGGAGTTCAAGACCAGTCTGGGAAATGCAGGGAGACTTCATCTCTACAAAAAATACACAAATTAGCCAGGCATGGTGGTACGCACCTGTGGTCCCAGCTACTTGGGAGGCTGAGGAGAAAGGATCACCTGAGCCCAGGAGTTGGAAGCTGTGGTGGGTGAGCCATGAGTGTGCCACTGCATTCCAGCCTGGGTGACAGAATAAGACCTCGACTCAAAAAAGAACAGGTTGATATTTCTGAAGTGAAAGATATGAATGCTCACGCTACGTGGGATTTCTCTAAAAGGCTCTAAGTAGCTTCATATCACTTAGGTTATGTTTCGCTATCAAACGGGTTATAAAAACAACCTTTCTGCTTTCAGATATTTTGGTCTTCAGGATAGCAGATAAGGGATTGTGGACTTTGGTAGTGGCTGTGTGAGGGAGAAGGGTAAGAAGAGACACAACTGAAGTCTTCCATTTTCCCTAAGAGACTCTGAACTACAAGGGATTCCAGAAGCCACTAATCATCTAGAACTCTCCCCTGACCCATCCTTCTCCACACCTTCCCCTCCTTCCTGCCTGAGCAGAATGAAGACACCCTTCAGAATTCAGCCAAGGCCGCATGATGATGCAGCACTCACCTTAAACTCAAGTGCCTCAAGTAGCAGAAACCAGCAAGGATGAACACAAACCTTTTTCCCAGGGAACGATGAGGAGGGAAAGTCAAACTCTGTCATCAAGCCCACTGACCACAGGGCTGGAATCAGGTAAAGAATGGAGAGTGGAGAGAAAAGGAGAGGGTGCATAGCGAGGCAAGAGAGCCCAAGCAACCAAGAGCACAGTGGCGTGGCCATACTCACCTGCACCTGCAGACCTCCTTGCAATGAACCACCATTAACGGTCACTTCCCTTGGCAGCACTGGCAAAGGAACTTGTTGGTCTTAGAGCTATTAAATGAATGCCCTAGCATTCACTCGCAGATACCAGAGGATTCTTCCCTTCTGATCTTTCCATCTGATTCATTTCTTTTTGTTGTAAATGCTTTCAACACAGTCACTCATGACTTGGGAATGGATGGAGACAGAGTACTCTAGAGCCCTAGCTCTTAAACATAAGCAGATGTTACCACACAGATTGCTGGTCCCAACCCAGGGTTTCTGGTTCCAGGAGCCTGGGGTGGGGCCCAAGAATCTGCATTTCTAACAAGTCCCCCAGGTGGTACCGCTGCTCTGGAAAAGTGCTGGTCAACAGAAATACAGTGTAAGCTATATATGTAAATTTAAATGTTCCAGTAGCCACATTAAAAAAGTGAAAGCAAACAAGTGAATTATAATAATACATTTTACTAAACCCAATATCATGAGATATTTTACTTTTTTTTTCAGATGAAAGCTTCAATATCTAGTATGCACCTCACATTGGGAGCACATCTCAATTTGGACAAGCCACATTGAAAATTATCAACAGCCATACATGGACACACAGATATAGAAGAAGGTCACTGTAGGTGAACGATAATGTAGGGAACAGGTGGATTCGCTGAGACCCAAGAGACAGTCGTCCGATTTGTGAGAGAAGCTTGGCCTCTCTGGAGGGCTACGGAGGCAGAGCTGCCTGAGATCTCTGTGTGAGGGATCAGAGGACCCCTGGGAAATACTTCCTAAAGGATGAGAGAGTAGAGACCCTCACACTTCATTCAGTACTAGGGGATGAGGAGAGAGAGAGAGCCCCTGCAACTCCTGAAGCCTACTACCCAGTGTTCTCAGCTCCAGTCCAGGACCCTCTGCCCAAGTCCTAGGTAGAAGGACTATTATACCATTGAATGAGTAAACCCTAAAAGGGCTCTGTTAAGTCCAGTACTAGAAGCTCAAGAAGCCCCACTTATAAACCATGCAGCCAAGAGAAGCCCAACCCACTTACCCACCTCCTCCTCTGGGGGCCAAAGCAGAGAAAGTCAAGAGGGATGCCCTGCACCAGATGACTCTGGGGTGAACACAGGGCTCTCACCTGCAGTTCTAGCTCATACAGTCAGTGCCTCGGTGGCAGGACCCTCGCTGCAGCCAGCCAAGGCCAGACAAGGGCAGGAGCCCGAGAGTCCTTGTGGACAACCCTGCAATTCACAAGATCCTCCCTGGGAGTCCTCGCAACTAGCTGTACCCTGGTAGGGAGTGAAGACAGAGAAGGTTTGAATAGGACAAAGCTAGAATGTATGGCTTTCTATAGAAACAAAAAGAGCAGATCTACCAGTCCACATTGACTGCTGCGTTCATGTCTCAGTGGAACTGGCTCAACTTCCCCACAGAACTAAAGGTTACAGTTGCTTGGAATAAACATAGGAGTTGACCCTCCTAGTCTTAATGGTTGAAAATTACTTTTGTCTTATCTGAGTTCCTTTCTCAGGAAACCAACCCTCAGGCCTATAATATCAAGGAACTAAAACTCACCAGATCACAGAAGCCAGTCAAGATGCCAAATTCCTCCCAAATTCCTATTTAACAACTCCACTTCCTTACCCCTTTCTAATTCCTGTTTTCTACATTTCTTCTGTATTACATAAACCCCTGGCTTCAATGGAATGGGGAGATGGATTTGAGACCAAATCTACTGTTCTCCTTGGCTGGTATCATTCGAACAAAAAGGCTTCTTCTCTGGCTATGCTTGTTTCAACAACTGGCTTTCTGCAAATGGGACCTCAACAGAATCCCTGGCATTTTGGTAACATCCATCTCTAGGTCTCTCCACACACATTTGGAATCAAAGAGAAGATGCAATGGGCATCAATTTGATTCCACAGAAAGTGCATAAAACAAAAGGGCATCTGACTTCACAGAGCTAGAACATATTTGCCTTGGGTAGCCATGACCAAGGAGAGAAAAGACCATCTCCACAAGTGGACCCTGCCCTGGCTGCTGCTCTAACGCCCTCTTCACACCCATCTGCAAGAGATGATGGCCACTGCCCTCACTACGCCAGTGAGCCGTGCTGGATTTAGCTCATTCTCATTGCATTTTTTTTTTTTTTTGAGTTGGAGTCTCACTCTGTCGCCCAGACTGGAGTGCAGTGGCCGCTTCTGGCCACCGCAGCCTCGACCTGCTGGGCTCCGGCGATCCTTCTGCCTCAGCCTTCCCAGTAGCCGGAATTACAGGCATGCGCTACCACGCCCGGCTGATTTTTTGGATTTATTGTAGAGATGAGATGAGGTCTCGCTGCCCAGGCGGGTCTCGAACCCGCGGGCTCAGGCAATCCACTCACCTCAGCCTCCCAAAGGCGCGGGATTACAGGCTGAGCCACCAAGCCTGGCTGCATTTTTTTTTTAAGATTACTTTTCTTAAAGGTAAAATATATGCAGCACAAAACACCATTTTAACCATTTTTGAATGTATACACTAGTTCAGTGGCAGTAACTAGATTCATATGGTTGTGCAACCATCACCATCATCCATTTTCAGAACTTTCTTCACCTTGCAAAACTAAAACTCTGTACCATGAGCAGCTCCCCTTTCCACCCTAGCCCCCAGGCCCTGGGGACAACCACCATCCTACTTTCTGTCTCTTAATTTGATGACTCTAGGCACCTCATGTAAGTGAAATCAGACCATATCTGTCCTTTTGTGGCCGGCATATTTCACTTGACATCAAGTTCTCAAGGCTCATCCATGTGTAGCTTGTGTCAGAATTTTCTCTTTTTTATGGTGGAATACTATTCCATTGCATGGATATACCACATTTTATTTATCCATTCACCCACTGATGGAAACTTGGGTTGCTTTTGCCTCTCAGCTACTGTGAATATTGCTGCTGTGAACATGGGTTGTACAACTGTCTATTTGGGCCCCTTTTTTGAATTATTTTGGGTCTACACTCAGAAATGAGATTGCTGGATCATATGGTAATTCTATGTTTAGTTTTTTGAGGAAGAGCCATACTTTTCCACAGTGGTTGCACCATTTTGCGTTACCACCAACCATGCACAAAAGGTTTCAATTTCTCCTCATCCTCACCATCACTTGCTATTTTGGGTCTTTTTCTACTAATAACTATCCTCATGGGTGTAAGTAGTACCTCGTGTTTTGGTTTGCATGTCCCTAATGACTAGTGATGCTGAGTAGTCCTCTCATTTGACCTCTTCCGACTTTGACATCTGCTCCCTAGCCTAGGCACACAGAACTTGACTTTTTCCATCTGTCTTCCTGACCCTGGACTTGACTTACCTGTTCTTGCCCATCTAAACATTCTAATTACTTGGTACAGATGTAGCAGACATTTACCTTGGCCATTGACTGGCATCTTTTGTCACAGCCAAGATTGATTCACCACATAAGAATCCCTTCCCTAGCCCATGAAGAAACAAGAGAGAATCCCTAGACCATGCAAAAAAGGTCAGAGCACTGAGAAGCAGTCCTCTGATGTCTCCAGGTAGAACAGAATCAGATCTATTCATACCCACTTGAGCCTTGGGATGACACACTGGTAAACCAGACTAGCCCCAGACCCCTGACGTTGGCATCTGCAAGGTCCCCAGAGCAGACCAGACAAAGCCTCATAGTGCCAGAGTTTCCCGTCATGACAGGGCCACCAGAGACAGCCAGAAAAGAGCAAGTGACACAGTGGTCACTGGGCAGGAGGCCCATTGGCAAGCGCCATTCAGGTCATGCTGCCCATGCCCAGAAGAGAAGCCAGGCCAGGCATGACATCTTTCCCAAAACGCAAGGAAAACAATATGGTGACTCTACTTTTTTTCCATCTCTTCTTTCTTTTATTATGGTATAATTTGCATATAGTAAAATGCACTCCTTTAGCATACAGTTCTGCAAGTTTTGACAACACATAAAGTCCTGTAATGACCACAATCAAGATATAAAACAGTTCTATCAGCCTCCAAAACTCCATTCTGCTCCTCTGAGGTAAGTCCTCTCTAGATCCTCAGCCCTGGAAACTATTGCTCTATTGGCTATTTCTATAGCATTACCTTTTCCAGAATGTCATATGAACAGAATCATACATTATGTGGTATTGGAGACTGTCTTCTTCCATTTTGCCTAATTTGTTTGAGATTCATCCATGTGGTTTCATATATCCATAGTTTGGTCCTTTTTCATTTTTGTTTTTAATTGTGGTAAAATATACATAACATAAAATTTGCCATTGTAATCACGTTTAAGTGTACAGTTCAGTGGCATTAAGTACATTCACGTTGCTGTGCAACCATCATAGGTGGCTTTTAGCTTTTAAAAGCTGGCCTCACTAAATGATTAATTTCCAACTTGAATTCCCTTCAAGGTCTCCTGAGAAAAATCTGCAAGTCTGAGAGCATATTCCGTTGGCAAAGCCATGAGTAAGTCAAGATATGTCCCAGATAGTGTAGCAGCGTCCTGGTTTATGCCTGTTACTTTAGTGTGATTATTAATAGAGTCACTTTTCACCCTCAAAAGTGGCCTGATTTGGACAATAAATTGCATGGCCATGTTTGCCACCAGAAAACAGTTCCTTTCCAACATTCCTGGTGAGAGAGCAAAATTTAAAACATAAGTAAATAAATAAATAAATAAGCAAACATACACTTTGGGAGTAATTTGGCCACATCTATCAAAATTACAAATATAGTTATTCTCTGATCCAACAACCTCATTTCTGAGATTTTACCAATATGCCTGCACATGCATATACAATATAATAGCAGCATTTACAAAAGAAAAACATTGGAAATAATCCAACTAGCCATCCACAGAAAGCTGGCTACATCAACTATAGTACATCTACCACACCCCCAAAAATACTATGCGGCTGTAAAAAGAATGGAGACACCGCTTGTGTACTGATATGGAAAGGACTCTAGGATACACCCTTAAGTGAGGATAACAGGAAGAACAATATATATTAGTATGCTACATTTTGTATAAAAAGGAGAATAAGTTGAGGCACATAAAGAACTCCCCCAAGGATCCTGGGAGCACACATAGAAACTAACATGTCTACCTATGAAAGGGTGGTATGGAACAGACTAGAATAGGTAGCAGTTTAAGACTTCTTACAGCATTCTTTTTAGTGTGTCTTCTAATTTTTTTTTTTTTTTTTTTGAGTGTGAGTCTCACTCTGTCACCCAGGTTGGAGTGCAGTGGCATGCTCATGGCCACTGCAGCCTCAACCTGCTGGGCTCAGGCGATCCTTCCGCCTCAGTCTTTCAAGTAGCTGGAATCACAGGCATACACCACCACACCCGGATAATGTCTTTTATTTATTGCAGAGATGAGGTCTTGCCAAGTTGTCCAGGCTAGGTTGGTTGGTCTCGAATCTCTGGGGCAAAGAGAATCCTTTTGCCTCCGCTTCCCAAAGTGCTGGGATTACTGCTTTGAACCACCACACTACTATTCAAAAATAATTAAATAAAAAAGAAAAATAGAGAGAAATGCTCCTTGGGAAAAGAAATGCCAGGCTTAAAGACATGAATTCATTATCATAATCAACTTATTTCCAATATTCCCAAAATATTTACCTTTTAAACACTTACTATTCTTAAAAGACCTCAAATATCTGGAAAGTGACTTCCTTTTCAAAATTCATTCTCTAGTTCTTTCTTTTTAAAATTCATCACATAGTCTGGCTAAGCTTGAGAAAGTTCCTTCTTATGATGTTAAATTTAAACATGTCACCACAAGAGCAAAAGAGTGCCTCCTTAATTCTCTTCTGGATGACATTTCACGTCTTTCAAAGAACGTTTCCTGATAAACAGAATCATTTTAAAGTTAAAAAAAAAAAAAGATTGCACCAAATTTTAAAATATTGTCTTAGTATTGTCTCAATTTGTGCATTAAATGTTACCATGAAAACAATATCGAGCATCATGAATAATCTATGAGGTGATGAACACAAGACCTAAGGTAATTTCTAAATATGTTTTTTGTTTTGTGGTTTTTTGGGGGGTTGGAGTCTCACTCTGTCTGGAGTGGCTGGAGCCACTGCAGCCTCAACCTGCTGGGCTCACGTGATCCCTCCACCTCAGCCTTCCAAGTAGCCAGAACTACAGGCACACGCTACCACACCCGGCTAATTTTTGATTTATTGTAAAGATGAGGTCTCGCCAAGTTGCCCAGGCGGGTCTTAAACCCACGGGCTCAGGCAATCCACTCGCCTCAGCCTCCCAAAGTGCTGGGATTATAGGCTGAGCCACCGAGTCCGACCTAAATATGTTTTTGATGCAAATAAATGTGTATTGATGTTCTATGACTACTGTAACAAAACCCCAGGCGTTCAGCAACTTAAACACACACATACATATTCATTGTACAGCAGTGGTCCCCAACCTTTTTGGCATCAGGGACTGGTTTTGTGGAAGACAATTTTTTCCACAGAACGGCAGGGGAGGGTGTCAGGGGGATGTTTCAGGATGATTCAAGCACGTTACATTTATTTTGCACTTTTTATCTATCATTATAATTACATTTTAATATGCAATGCAATTATCATTTTGATATGAGTCCTCAAGCAATTGATTTATTATGGTCTCTGTGCAATCAAACCTCACTGCTCATGCTGATCTGTACTTGCAGCCACTCCCCAGAGTTAGCATCACTGCCTCAGCTCCACCTCTGATCGTCAGGTGTTAGATTCTCATAAGGAGCACACAGCCTAGAGCCCATGCATATACAGTTCACAATAGGGTTTGTGATCCTATGAGAATCTAATGCCACCACTGATCTGACAGAAGGTAGTAATGCAAGCAATGGGGAGCAGTTGTAAACACAGATTAAGCTTTGTTCCCTCACCTGTTTCTCACTTCCTGCTGTGCAGCCTGGTTCCTAAGAGGCCACGGACAAGTACCCGGGGTTGGGACCCCTGTTCTACAGGACAGTTCTGTTGGTTCTATGGCATAATTCTCTAGGACTGTATGCTGGCTGAAGTTCAGCTACAGTGTGACTCCACTGTGTCCCCTGCTTAGAATCTCACAGGACCTAAATCAAAATCTGAGTTCCTTACTAGGAACCCTGGAGAAGAATCCACCTCCAAACTCTTTGGCTTGGTTATTTGCCAAATTCTGTTCCTTGTGGCTATAGGACTGAGGCCCCTGTTTCTTCTATGGCTAACCAGCAGGGAGCTGGTCTCTGCTCCTAGGGGTTACCTGTTTCCTTCTCATTCTTTCACATGGTGGGTCACCCCTCTCATGCTTCAAATCTCTCTGACTCCACCCAGAGAAAGTTCTCTGTCTTAAAGACAGGGCTCATGTGTTCAGATTGGGCCCACCTGGATAATCTCCCCCTCACAGGGTTCATAACTTTAATTATATCCACGAAGTCCCTTTTACCGTGAAATACAACTTATTCACAGGTACCCCTTTGAGGTACTCCCAAAATGAGTTCTTAAAAACGAAAACAAGTTGAAAACCTCATAATCTAATGCACAAAATATAGGATGGGATATAGGCTGTTGTCAATTAACTCTGACTGTATGTGGTATATATGAATGTGTCTCCCATATTTAAATAGGTGTAGACCTACTTGTGCACATTTATACATAGTTGCTACTTTTTGCATCAGAAGCTTGGTATTTTGCCAACTCTACAGGGTGACCCAAGTTCAACAGAGATTCCAAAGAAGAGAAATAACTCAACAAACTAGGCCTAAACCAAGTGAACTGGAAAAGACAGTAGTTAAGAGATGAAAATAAATCCCAAGAGTTGAACCACAGCAATGATCTTCAACAGAACAGCAGCAAGAGAAAGAGGACATGAATTGCAAAGCAGAAGTGAAAACCCAAGCCCTCGTCATGAAACCTGCCTACGTACAGGGCAGGAAAAAGCAATCACTGTGTAATGGACACAGAGATGTCGGAAAAGACAGGCTACAATGTATTCTGGGAATGTGGGCTGTTTCCCAGGGACTAAACTCACAGTCTTATCGAAGCCTCTTCCAGATTCCTTTTCCATTTTGATTCTGGGACCACTTCAGGCCTAACAGGACTGACCCCAAGATAGCCATAAAAAACTAAATTATGCTGACTACGTGTTTTCACATTAAACTCTATTACCTTCAAATTTTTTTTTCTATATCATGCCTTCACAAAATAGAACTAAATCTCTTATTTAAAAAAAAAACAAACAGAAAGGATTGCGTTTAGATGAGGAAAGCAAATATACCTTACAGAAATCCAGTGTATTCTTTAATTTTCATAATAGTACTCTTTAAAATGAAAAGGGCCTGATAATGGTTTTCAGGATGAAAAGGAACTGTCAATTTTCAATGATAATTCTTGTTTATAACAATGATTTTTGGAAAAGGATAGAACAGCTCTAATTAGGCAGCATTCTGGTTGAATTTATAAGGATAAATAGAAATCAATAACAACTTGGCCATGGAAGTCACACCTCTTGATTCAGAGCAGCCAACAAAGGCTTTGATCTAAGTTCCCAACTGCAGCTGGTCACGCTACCTGCCTCAAGTCAGGCGCTCTCAATTCAGCTTTCTTCTAACCTTCAGTTCCTTGATAAAACCATTCAGAAGCTGGCAGTCACCCTAAAATGTTCACTGGTATCGGCAGCGTCCAAGTCCAGAATCTACAGATGTCTTTGGAGAGTAGGGAAGGAGAGGCTTGCCCCTTTCTCAAATGATTCATGGACTGACCAGGGGCTGCTTTCCACAGCCCAGTGCAAAAGTGGTCCTTTTGGGAAGACTGTATTGAGAGAAATGGAGTAATAGATCCCAGGAAAGGGGCCACTCTGTCTGGTTGTCCCCCAGCAACCTCAGCTATCAGATTTTTTTTTTATTTATTTGAGTTGGAGTCTCACTCTGTTGCCCTGATTAGAGTGCAGTGGCATGCTCACGACCACCACAGCCTTGACCTGCTGAGCTCAAGCAATCCTTCTCCCTCAGACTCGCAAGATGGAACTACAGGCACATGCCACCCTGTCCAGCTAATTCTATCTATCTATCTATCTATCTATCATTTATCTATATATTTATTTATTTATTGTAGAGACGAGACGAGGTCTCACCATATTCCTCAAGCTGAAGCCATCCTCTCACCTCTACCTCCCAAAGTCCTGGAATTACAGGTGTGAGCCACCGAACTGGCCTCAGCTTTTAGACATTTTTTTTTTTTTTGAGTTGGAGTCTCACTCTGTTGCCCAGGCTAGAGTGCAGTGGCACACTCATGGCCACCCTGGCGTCAACTTGCAGGGCTCCAGAGATCCTTCTGCCTCAGCCTTCCAAATAGCCAGAACTATAGGTGCGTGCTTCCATGCCCAGTTAATTTTTTATTTATTGTAGAGACGAGGTCTCACCAAGTTGCCTGGGCTGCTCTTGAACCCATGGGCTCAGGCAATCCATTCATCATGGCCTCCCAAAGTGCTGGGATTACAGGCTGAGCCACGCAGCCTGGTCAGCTGTTAGATCTTGATGACCTTTGATAGCACCCCTGGTAAAGACCTGAGCAGATGGTACAAAGTCCACTGACCAGTCACGAGAGGGGGCATAACAAGGCCAGAGCCAAGAGTGGAGCCCTTAGGTCACTGTGACCCAGAGACCTGCTGCTGTCATGACAAAAAAAAAGATATTGTCATGAGGAATTACTCTTTCCGGGTCATACATACCTGTTATGCATTTGAATCTGTATCTTAAAACAAACTATAATCACAATCATCTTGGTGAGACCCGGTCTCTACAATAAATCAAAAATTAGCCGGACGTGGTAGCACATACCTGTAGTTCTGGCTACTTGGAAAGCTGAGGTAGAAGGATCTCTGGAGCCCAGCAAGCTGATGCTGGGGTGACCATGAATGTGTCACTGCACAACAGAGTGAGACTCCAACTCAAAAAAAAAAAAAAAAAAAAGCACAGTACTTTCTAGTAGTCGAGAGAGATTATTATCTTTATCAAGTTCCAGTATGAGAAAGACATGCCTGCTAAGCAGACAGAATGCTGTAAGAATTCACACAAGGCAAGGTATTTTATTTCTGCATCTTAAAGTGGAAACAAATGTATGAATGACATCCCTCCTTGCCGTTCTTCTTCCTACAAGTGATTTTTTTATGTTGCTTAATCCAATAGTCCAAGGTTGCATTCCTGAGACCACTTTGTTGAATAGTCGAGTCTATTCACTAATCAAGACTGTATCTACAAAGTGAGGGGTCAGGGCTCAGTCTATTTCATCTTTGTCTGAATCATTTTGTAGAACTAGAAAAACCCTACTAATGTAAAAGATCTTTATGGGGAACCTTTTCACCACTAGGGAGCTAAGACATTTGCCGATTTCACTTAACTTCCTATGTTTTTAATATATGCTAATGAAAGTCAAGTGCAGCAGAAATGGTCAAAGGAAGAAAGAGCATTGTGGCAAGAAAAATGAAGCAGAAAAAACATCATTCTTTAATTTGGCAGAGAAATCCTATTTCAAGGCACAATGTCATTGCACTTTGTGCAAAAATGTGATTTAGGAGTCATTTTTCTATCTTTGTGGCTGTTGCGGAGCTATAAATCTCTCACAGGGGGCTGTGATGGTCTGGGACAGAGATAGTGAATGACTGTATTACAATTGGCAAAAAGTGTGGCACAGAGACAGGTTAGGTTTGTAAATTCATATTTTTAAAACGGAAAACACAAAGAGGATGATTTTCTAGATGAATAAGTTTTGATTTCCTGTTACAAGAATAAATAAATCCTGAACTCCACCAGCTCAAAAACTGAATTAGTAGGGTACTGAGTTTGGGGTATTTCCTTTTTTCATTTACTGAATTAGAAAAGTCAGAGTACTTGTTCGGGAAGACTCTCAAATGTTTTTTTCTCTGCTCTCACACCACAGCAGCTATCATCAGCACAAAATAAGACTTTTGTGACAGAATGTGAAAGTTTTCCCCACACACCAGGGGAGGAGGCAGGGGCAGTCACATATACTTAATTCTGGAATTTATGTGACGACTTGGGGGCTGAGTTGCTGGTTGTGTTACTACAGCAGTTAAAAGAGTTCCTCTGGTAGCTAGCTGACTCTGTCCTGAAGAAGCAGGAATCTCTCTCAGCTAAAATGTCTACTCTCTTAAAATTGGTCTAAATAAAGGCCATTTAGGTTGAAATATCTTTTTTCTTTTTTTGAGACAAGATCTCTCTCTGTTACCCAGACTGGAGTGCAGTGGCACAATCAGGGCTCACAGCAGCCTCAAACTCCCAGGCTCAAGTGATCCTCCTGCCTCAGCCTCCCAAGACGCTGGGACTACAGGCCCACGCCAACACACCTAGCTAATTTTGATGGTTTTTTGTAGAGACAAGGTCTCGCTGTGCTGCCCAAACTGGTCTTGAACTCCTGGCCTCAAGTGATTCTCCTACCTCAGACTCCCAAAGTGCCAGGATTACAGGCATGAGGCACTGTGCTTGACTTTGAACTATCTTAAAACAATACTTACAGTGATTTTAAATGAAAAAGAGACATAGAAAGGAGATGTATCCATCTGAATTACTTAAATCCACTGTGACAAAAATATCTACAACTGACTCATCATCCTATCACCTCCCCCCCACCCCACCCCCGTTAAACCTGCTTCCTCACCTGCATTCGCGAAAGTGGGGTTACCTAAGACTCATTCCCCTCCCTCAGTCTCCACATTCAATCCACAAGCAGAGCTTTGTTTAAAAAAAAAAAAAAGTCACCTGGGCTCGGTGGTTCAGCCTGTAATCCTGCACCTTGGGAGGCTGAGGTGAGTGGATTGCCTGAGCCCGTGGGTTCGAGACCTGCCTGGGCAACTTGTTGAGACCTCATCTCTACAATAAATCAAAAAATTAGCTGGGCGTGGTAGCGCACGCCTGTAGTTCCAGCTACCTGGAAGGCTAAGGTGGAAGGATTGCTGGAGCCCACCAGGAGCGCCACTGCACTCCAGTCTGGGCGACAGAGTGAGAGTCCAACTCAAAAAAAAAAAAAAAGTCATCCATTCCCACAGTGTCATATTCAAAAGCAGGGAAGACACATCATAAAATCTAAGCCCCTCCCCCTCCATTCCAACTGCCCAATCGTCCTCCACAGAAACAGCTCATACATCCCCCCAGAGTTAGTCTATGCTTACTTGTTTTTGACAATCATGATTAGCATGGCATACAGACTATTTTCTACTTTTCTTCTCCCACTCATTTCCGGTATCTTTCAACAGCTGATCACATGCCCCTTGGATGTATGTCATATAGTTGAATTGTTCCCTCACCAGTAGTCATTTAAATAACATCCAATCTTTTGCTGTTACAGAAAATGCCCTGCTTGTTTTAAGTTCTAAATGTCCCTCTCATCCACTCTCTCTTTCTGTCTCTTCCGCCTGTATGTCCAGCTGACTTTTTTCCATAGCTCAGCATCCCTCCCCTGGACTATTAAACAGCCACGTAATTCATCTCCCGTGATTTTCACCCTCCTCCCATTCATCCATTCTGTGCTATACTTAAAATTCTTCGATAGCCACTACATACTCAGTAAGGGCCAGGTTCATCAGCGGAGTATACCATCCATGTCTCCTCCAATATCCCATCATCACAGTCATACCAAATTAATAATACGAAATTGTATCTTTCTGCCTTCACTTATGCTGTGCCTTTTTCCTGGAACACCCTTCCATCTTACTTCATCCAACGCTTTACCAAGCCTTCGAGACAGCCATGCCATCACCTCCCCCAGCAAGTCATCTCTACCCCTCAGAAAGGACAATGAGTATCCATAGCGGCCTGTGCCCCTCAGTCTTCCTTGACATGACTCTACAGTGGAACCTCTAGTCCCCTCCCCTCTGAACTCCAGGAGGGAAGAAACCTTGTGCTGCGGCTCTTCTTTATAATGGAAATACGGTGGGCATGCAGATGTTCATTGAAACGAACTGGTATGGAAAGCAGAAGAGAAGCTGAGTTTCCAAAAGGTGAAGATAATCAAGATGTGAATGTGCCTCAGTTTCCTCATCCCAAAAACTGGGGATAATATTGTCCCCGTGGGGTTGTGGCAAAGATGAAATGAGATAATGTGCATCGAATGCTGGGAACAGTGCCTAGCAGATGGAAAGCACTCAACAGACATTATCATAATGTCAAGGAGAATAAAGCTTGAGGAGAGACATCTGGGCTGGTTGACGGTGCTGTCACTGTGGCCTTCTGAAGAGTTTTCCTACAGTGCTGAAGGCAGGGGGCTGCTGGGTCTGAGATCAAAACCTCCCAGGGTGAAAACTGTCTGAAGGAGTCCCCGTGGGGTGTCAGAGGAGAAGCCAGGGGAACACCAGCAGGACTGCAGGGCAGGGTGAGGGCCCCACTGACCAGCTGTGCCTCTATGGCCCAGGTCAGGAGGAAGCCGCTCATGGGCAGGAGCGGCTGAGGCCATCTGGGAGGAAGGTGAGGTCCTCAGGCAGGGGTCTGGGGGCCGGGGAGATGGGAGGACCAGGGACAGCCCAGAATGCATTTTCAGAATCAAGACACTGAATATAAGCCCTTGATGGTTCTGACCGCTGGGGCTGGAAAGAACCGTGATCAAATTCCAGCCCACTCCACACTCATGTTTTCAATCACATCCTGCTGCCGGGAATCCAATCCGGCTGCCTACTGGGTTAAATGTGGAAGGGTGTTAATTGTTCTAGAATTTCCTCAGCACTGCAATTTCCTGGGCTTGATCAAATGCCCATATGGAACTTCATTTTCTCCTTTACGACTGAAGGATTATCACTTGGTCCTCGCATTCCCCTGGGGACGCAGAGGCTCCAGATGGGCCAACCCTCCTTGTATGATTTTCCAAGAGCTATGCATATTTTCTCTGTATATGTAGCTTTGCCATTTATTATTCATTCTACCGACTATCTAATCTATTAACGTGCTGAGGTTTCTGTATAAATCTTGAATTAGCTATGTGGCATTTTGGTGAATAGTGAAACTGTCAGGGTTTGACGTGTGGAAGAGTCTTGTGCAGCAGAAATTTCCTCTTGCTTCTAGTCCTAGGAATAACACAGAAGTGATCACCAGCAACCACATTTTCAACTGTAAGATTTTCAATTTGGAAGGAAGATAGGAGCTGTGTGTTTTCATCATGCACTTATTCATTGGTCTGACAAACATCTATTATAATCCTACTACATAACAAGTCTGGCGTTAGGTGCCAAGGAGCAAAGACAAATGAATATCATTGAGTACTTCACAGCCTCTTCAACACGCATTTACACACCCAGGAGGAAACAAGTAAAACGACAAAGCAGGTTGCAAGAGATCAACATGAGTGTTCATGCTTTTTAAAATTTTAGCCATTTCACAGTTCTGTTCGCTCAACAGAGAAATGGCAAATCAGTGGCCCACAGGCTAGATTCGGACATGGTTTGTTTGACCCAGGCTGTGTTTTTAAAAGACGTGGCTTGGTATTTTAAAAACTAAATCAAGGAATTTCACAAAATTGAATAATTTTTTTTTAATTTCCACTTTCTCCATCATACTAAGTGATCTACCACAGAAACAAAGAACTGATTACCACATGTTCTCACTCATAAGTGGGCCCTGAACAATAATCACAGCAATGAAAGGGAGAAATTGACAGTCACCGGGCACTGCTGTGGGGGGAGGGAGGGAGGAGGTGGGGAACACGTGACGACACAAAGGGGAGTAACAGATGCGCTACTAGGGGAAGGAGGGCTAGTTGGAAGCCCAAACTTCACCTGCCTGCACATCTCTATAATATAATAAATAATAAAACTATTTTAAAAATATTTCCACTTTCTCTTGGAAAATACATGAAAATATCTAGCAACATTGGATTCAACTTCTCAGAAAACAAAACCCCCTAAGAGTGCCTTCTAGATGGTCCATTTCCCTCCCCGGTATCCCTGGGCCATCGTGTCCCCAACACAGAAAGCTACCATCAGCCACCATTCACCATTCCATGAGCCCTCAGCATTCACACAAGTATCCAAGGTAGAAAACAAAAGACAAACTAAGAGGGCAGTAGGACTCAAGAAAACTGGGTGAGAGGATAATTACCTGAGGCACTGAGGAACGTTCTGCGCGTTAAACATGCAAACACATAATACACCCAGCACACCTGACTCACTTACAGAAAACTGCGGACTGCTGAGGACAACTACATTTTGCCCCAAGTGCAATCCATCACACACTGGATAGCAGAGAGCACCATCAATGCTGGTCACTTTCTAAGGCTGAAGTCCCTGACAGTGGATCTCAAAATATTAGATATTTCTCACCTCCCGTCTTCCTATCAAACTCATAAGGACCCTAGCCTCTCCTTTCCACTTGGATTGTATTTCTTATGACTATCCAGTGCTCTGCTAAAATAAAAACTGCAACCCTTCTTCCCTTCATTTCCAGCACTTAGAACTGAATTATCAGTCTCACTAGTAATAGGGAAAAGCAAACTAAAATGACAATTAGAAATCCTTGCACAAAACCCAGGGCTAAAATATGGGTGAAGTAGGAAGAAGCCCTGCAAATAAGATGCCATCACCTGAGTTCTGTCTCCCAGACCCTGGCCTCCACCTGAGAATATCACCTTCCTCCTGGCCGGCTTCCAAATGCTCCTACCAGTGACTTCTGTCCTCCTGGTCTGGCACAGAGGCAGAGGCTGGTCAAGGGCCCTCACCCTAGTCTGCAGTCTTGCTAGTGTTCTCTTGGCTTCCCCCTCCGACACCCTATGGTGGCTTCTTCAGGCCGTTTTCTCATTGGGAGTTTCCAATTCCACACCCAGCAGCCTCGCCGTCCCCTGCAGCCCCCTGCCTTCAGCACTTGTATTTCAGGAGCAGCGTGGCATCACTCAGTAAGGTGGAAGATCCAGATTCCCCATGTTCCAGCAGTGGGACATGTAGTACATCAGTGTGGGGATTTCTGATCTTTCCACTCTGATCCTCAGTAAGAAATACAATTTACACCACAACCCAGTACATCTGCACATGCACATAGCTCATGGAAAAAAAAGGCTTAACAAGGCAAAAAAACTAGCCAGGCTCGGTGGCTCAGCTTGTAATCCCAGGACTTTGAGAAGCCGAGGCGAGTGGATTGCCTGGGTCCGTGGGTTCGAGACCAGCCCAGGCAACTTGGCGAGACCACAACTCTATAATAAATAAAAAATTAGCTGGCGTGGTAGCATGCACCTGTAGTTCTGGCTACTTGGAAGGTTGAGGTGGATGGATCACCAGAGCCCAGCAGGTCGACACTGGGGTGGCTGTGAGCGTGCCACTGCACTCCAGCCCAGGCGACAGAGTAAGACTACAACTCAAAAAAAAAAAAAAAAAAGACAAGCCAGGCTCGGTGGCTCAGCCTATAATCCCGCACCTTGGGAGGCTGAGGTGAGTGGATTGCCTAAGCCCGCGGGCTCAAGACCCGCCTAGGCAACTTGGTGAGACCTCATCTCTACAATAAATCAAAAAATTAGCCGGGTGTGGTAGCATGCACCTGTAGCTCCAGCTACTTGGAAGGTTGAGGCGGAAGGATCACCGGAGACAAGCAGGCCGAGGCTGCAGTGGCCGGGAGCGGCCACTGCACTCCAGTCTGGGCGACGGAGTGAGACTCCAACCCCCCCCCAAAAAAAGACAAAAAACATACCTTTAGAATGTGCCATGAATTTTGATATTATTTATATAAAGCTACTTATAATTAATCTTCATTATTAGTTTTTATGTCGGTTGCCATCTATTAAGTTGATATCATGACCCATTCATGGGTGGCAGTTTGAAAAACACTGGCCTACAAGATGCCTCTCATGTGTCCGTGAAGTTATCCATCAGAGATTGTGTTGCATTACTTTTGATAAGAGTGAAAAATTTCAAAATGATTTCAATGTCCATCAACAGCAGAGAGGAAAATAAAATTTCATATTCATATCATGTTCATATCACAGAGAAGTTAGAGTAAATAAACTAAAACCATTCTTTTAACCTCAAAAATAATGATAGGGCTGTTTTCCTTTAAAAGAAAAAAGCAAGCTGCATACAGAGTATACTTTAAACATACAAAATAGAAATATAAATTTGCTTAGCTATATACATATATAATGAGAGAATAACATCATGCAAGGAAACGTCCTCATCTACTCTGACAAGCAGTTTTCCTGGGGAGGAGGCGTAGGAAAGAATTAAGATGGGCTTGAGGTTATAGCTTAAGCTATAAAAATTTTCTCATATTTCTTTTTTTAAAAATCTACAGCAAATAGAAAAACAAGTAGCATCTCTTAAGTGGGTGTGCATAAAAGTGAATTTTCTTCCCTATTTTTATGTTTGAAAATTTCACAAAACAGGGCAACCCCCTTGGGTCCCCTCCCACTGTGGGAGCTTTTCTGTCCTCTCAATAAATCCTGCTTTCAAAAAAAAGAAAGAAAAACTCACAAAATAAAAATTTGTTAAGGATTGTTAAAGAATTACCTTTTCAAGGTCCACTTTCTCCCACGCAACGGGAACTGAGCTTTGAAGGATGTGAAAGTCATCTTTAGCACCCTGTAGGTCTAGGATTCAGGGCTTTGGCGTTAATATTCAGGTTGTACTGCACCTTGGGCCAGAAGGTAAAACTAACCTCACTGGCTGTGCTTTCAGTGTTATCTACAATTGGGTCCTTTGAGAAACTCAGATCGTTTGGGGTTTCAGGACATTAAAAGGTCCTACTCCCAAATGCATGCTGTTTATTCCAAAGCGTCGGTGGTTGAAATGCTGCCTGGTGCTGAACAGGCATGATTTTAGCTGACTGCTCACTCGGCCACCTGCTAAAATAACACAGAAGGACTTTGCAGGAACCAATTATCCCATAGATTAATAATGCTGACTATTTTCAGTGGTCGAGTGTCCTGGAAGAATAGGAGAGACACTTATCAGAGAAGACATTCATCATTGTACCTGTACTGCTGTGATCCCAAGAGCTGGCATCTTCACACTGGAAGTAAGACGCTGTCTCCACCCTCCAAAGACAGCTTTGTGTGTGCAGATACAGACGTTGGGCAGTATTCAAAATTGCTTTGATCTCAGCAAATATTTCCTTCTCCTCAATAGTTGATCCATGCGTATAGCTTTAACACCCCTAGACTCAATCCTGTCTAGATCGCATGAAATTTGGAAGTTCTCATTAACACTGAAGCCATCCATCAGAAGCTGGATTTCACCCTTGGCGGGCAGCACTTGGAATCAGTGTTATCACGAATGGTCCGGTCTTGCTGTTTGCGTGCAGCACACAGATTTCATCCATTACTTCATTTATAAGGCAAGCTTTAGGGTCACAGAAAGAATATGACTAATGGGATAAGAACACCTAAGGCCACAGGGAAGCTTTCGGACCTCGGGCAAGTGCCTTCACCATTTCAAAACTCAGTTTCTTTGTCTATACTCTCTCACATGTTTATATGAGAACAAAATGAGCTCAAGTTCTGCATAATATAGAAAGCATCATTTAAAAAACCTAAGGTGGTGCTGTTATTAGTGGCAACAGCAATGAATGGAATGTCTGTATCCCATTATATAATGCAAATAAAATCCATAAATGGGATTGCTATTTCCGTATTTGTGCAGTGTGGCCCATTCAATTTCTCTACAGTTCTTATTGCTAAAGCCCTAATGGATCTAATATTTCTCTCAACTATTAATTTGAATTCTTCATTACCATTTTTTTTTCAGCATGAGAGAACAGGTAATCAGAACACTTCTCAAAATAAAAACCTGAGGGTTTCTTCAGATGTCTCTCTCCTAGGTGCCTGGTTCACCAGACCATGGAGTTCCATACCCAAATCATGATATCTGTTTTCTCCATGAAATATTTCATTTTGGTATGTCTCAGTGACCCCAAACCATGCATCTGGCTTCAATCATCAATATAATTCACTACTGATCATGGGTCAGTATAGCGTTATTTCTTAATACTCCAAATAAATACAGATATTTTGTAAATATTTCAAATGACTGAAATGATAAAGCTTTCCCATAGCATTCTGAAAAATCCCAACCCTGGCACCAATCTCGACCTTCTGGCACTATTTTTCAGTGTGTGTCCAAGGACAAGGAGCATATCATACTGATTTTGTGAGCAACATCTGGATTACAACACAGGTGACTTGACAAACTAAATACCGAATTCTGCTCTCATGCCCATTTGCATTAGCTGCCCTTGCAAATCTCAAATCCACAGGACACACTGCCAATGTGGGTACCTCTGTCACATTGGATTCTGCGCTTGGCATGTGCACAGTGGGCCCTATAACCCTGAGAGTCTGCTGTGGTCACTCATACCCCTGCAGGCCCCAGAAAATATATCTGTACAGCTCCTGTCCCCCGGCCCTGAATTGAAAGGAACCGCTGTGAGACTTGTGAGTGTTGCTGCTGCCACCATGGAGGGGCTGGGGGATGTTGCATCCAAGAATCTGGATGCTTCTGGAAAGAGAAGACAAATTTTCAACCTCCTCTTGAATAGCATGAGCGTAATCATGTCTTAAAAGATATTGCGTCCCAGTAGGGTCAAGCCGTCATTTTCTTGCTCTTCTACATGTTCCAATTCACGGTTCCAGAGCAACAGAGGGCAAACGTTTTCCTATAAACAGTCATACAGAGAATATTCCAGGCTTTGTGGGCCACAAAGTCCCTGTCGTGACTCCACTGCTGTGGCGGTGAAGGCAGCCAGAGACAGTGGATGGATGAATGACGGTGGCTGCATTCCAGTAAGATTTTATTTACAAAACAGGTGGCAGGACAGACTTACTCTGTAGACCACAAGTTGCCAAACCCTGTCCCAGAGAGGCTTTCAAAGTAGCCTGGCATTTATTTATAAGCTTCAGTGTTGGCCAAGGAACAATATGAAATATTGTTTGCAAGATTAAGTAATTCATATAATGCTACATTTGTATACATAACGATCTAGATACAGTGTAAAACAAACTTTTTACATTGACAAACAATAAGTATTAGGCTGGGCCCGGTGGCTCATGTCTGTAATCCCAACACTCTGGGAGGCCAAGGTGAGAGAACTGCCTGAGCCACGAGTTCAAGACCAGCCTGGGAAATATGGCAAGACTTCATCTCGACAATAAATAAATTTCATTAAAAAATTAGCCAGATGTGGTGGCACGTGCCTATAGTCCCAGCTACTTGGAAGACTCAGGCAGAAGGATCATCTGAGCCCAGCTGGTCGAGGCTGCAGTAGCCGTGATCATCATGCCACTGCACTCCAGCCTGGGCGACAGAGTGAAACTCTGACCCAATAAATAAATAAATAAATAAATATTAGAATCATTTAAAAATTGTTTTCATTAAAATATTTAATGAGAATTAAAATTTTGAAATATTAAATTAAAATTCTAGTGTTCTATACTAATGTAGGAGGACTATAGTTAGTAATAATGCAATATATGGTTTTAAATAACTAGAAGGAGGATACCAAACATTTCTTATACAAAGAAATAATGAATATTTAACATAATGGATAGACTAATTACCCTGACCAGATCACTATGCATTATATGTATAAAAGTATGACTGTGTACCCCGTGAATCTGTACGATTATTACTTGTCAATTAAATAATAAATTTATACAAAAAAATGAAAATGGCAGCTTTATTGAAAATAACTGGCCGGGCTTTGTGGCTCAGCCTGTAATCCAAGCACTTTGGGAGACCAAGGCGAGTGGATTGCCTGAGCCCACAGGTTCGAGACCAGCCTGGGCAACTTGGCGAGACCTTATCTCTACAATAAATCAAAAATTAGCTGGGCATGGTAGTGCAAGTCTGTAGTTCCGGCTACTTGGAAGGCTGAGGCGGAAGGATCGCTGGAGCCCAGCAGGTCGACGCTGGGGTGGCCATGAGTGTGCCACTGCATTCCAGCCTGGGCAACAGAGTGAGACTCCAACTCAAAAAAAGAGAGAGAGAGAAAATAACTTTGTTTTAAAATTTGATATCATGAACATTTACCACAATACTACAAGAGAGGAAAGTTGGAGGCCCAAGCTTCACCTGCAAGCAGACTACTGATGTATCTTATCCTGACTTGGAACCCACATCTTTACACAATAAAAAAAATTTTAATAGAAAAAATAATAAAACATGATATGAGTTGTAAACTATATTTTCCCTTTTAATTTTACTGAATAATTTTGAATGTTTTAGAGGAGAAATTTTTAAGTTATTTTTAATTTTTATATTTACTTTTATTTATATTTTTGATCAAATGTATTTACATTTTGCAGACTTTGGATACAACTACCTTACTTTTTACTCCTTTAGAGATTGAGAATGCATACAGGTGAAGACTGTTTTAGAAACAGAAATTATAAAAGTAGAATTCAGGGAAAAAAAGGTTAAAAAGTTAACCATCTTCAAAGAAGGAACCTGCTTAAATTTTTTAAGTGTTAAAACTAAAAGTCAGCAGGCTCTGGAGGGCACGAGCCATACACCATTCATAAATAGGACATGACAAGTTCTTTAATGAAGAGTCAATTACTGAGCAAAGCACTTAAAATAAGCAGGAAAAGTGTCTTCATCCCATCTGAGTGCTAAAAACTAGTAAGATGAAATCCCAGGAAGCATAGATTCTTTATTAAATCAAGATTTAATTACAAAACTGGCCAATTTTTCTGTATGTGCTAATAGTACAAAATAATAAATTCAGTCATTTGACATTTTCCTGACATTCACTCATATAAAAATCATAACTATACTTTTTAAAAATGTCATTGCAATGACATATTTTCTTTTTTTTTTTTTTTTTGAGTTGGAGTCTCACTCTGTTGCCCAGACTGGAGGGCAGTGGCCACTCCCGGCCGCAGCCTCAACCTGCTGGGCTCCGGTGATCCTTCCGTCTCAACCTTCCAAGTAGCTGGAACTACAGGCGCACGCTACCACGCCCGGCTAATTTTTGATTTATTGTAGAGATGAGGTCTCACCAAGTTGCCCAGGCAGGTCTCAAACCCACAGGCTCAGGCAATCCACTCACCTCAGCTTCCCAAAGGCACAAGATTACAGGCTGAGCCACCACAATGACATATTTTCAAGGGAGAGGACTGGAACATATTTTATTTAACAGTTTGTGACTCAGTTTATAACTTTGAAATACCTAACCTGTGGCAAGTGGATCTTCATTTGTACTTTGCCACAGTTTCATAGTATAAAATGTGTTTCAGCTCATCCAAATAATGAAAAAGAAATAGGCAAAACAGAAAGATTAATTTGAGTACTATTTTTTATAGAAAAAAATGTTTGAGATGCAATGTTACCTAAAAAATAAGAATTGTTAGTGTAGACATTTGACATATAGTCATGCAGCCAAAAGCAAACTGAAGAGACTTGAAGATATTACAGTCTGATGTTAGCAGGCATATCTTTGAATGGTGTCATCATGAATAATTTTTTTTCAGGCCGGGGATCTTACTCTATTGCCCAGCTGTAGTGAAGTGGCACAATCATAGCTCATTGCTGCCTCTAACTTCTAGGCTCAAGCAATCCTCCAATCTCAGCCTCCCAAGTAGGAGGTGGGACTACGGGAGCACACCACCACACCTGGCTAATTTTGTGAATTTTTTTGTAGAGACAAGGTCTCACTTTGTTGCCCAGGCTGGTCTCAAACTCCTGGGCTCAATTAGCCACCTTGATCTCCCAAAGTGCTGAGATTACAAGCATGGGCCATCACACTTAGCCAATGAATAATTCTTATTTTTCTGCATGTTCCAATTTTGTAAACCATAAGCCATTATTTAAATACTCATAAAAGCAATAAATGCTGTTAAAATAAATAAAAAGTGTTTGCTCCTGCAGCACAAATACTAAAATTGGAACAATACAGAAATTTGCATGGCCCCTGCACAAGGATGACATGCAAATTCGTGAAGCGTTCCATATTTTTAAGTAAATAAATAAAAAAAGTGTAGGTCTTTCCATGTCTCCAACATTTTCCTGTGCATACTTTTTTTACATTTATAACACACTGGAAGCATGGCCATAATACTCCCTTAGAAACATATGGCTCTCTCCACATGTACAGACTCATGGTTTTTGGAACAAACCAGGCTACTCTTTCCAGAGATGATAAATGTTTTGCATGGAATATGTCATACACATACAAGGGCATATGTGTGTGAGGTTTGGGAAGAGGAATGAGAACGGTCACAGAGCTCTAACTCAAGAACCCTCTCCACTCCCACAAATTTCCAATACCATGAGCCAACCAGACAGTGCATTGGGTGAAGAACTTCCAGAATGTCCTCCCACAACACCACAGAGGCTTTTTCATGATAACGATAATGATGATAATACCCACATAGGTGCTTTAAACCCTCCAGCACCCACTCTATTGGGTAAACCAAGAGTTTAGGAATAGACCAGAGATTTATTTATCTTCTTACTAGCAAGACTACGGGGACATAGGTGGTATGAAAGACACGCTAAAAGCCCAATACCTAGTAAATATAATTACACTTTGTTGGTTCTAACCTTCTTGGAAAGTTACTAATTGGTGAATACACAATTTCAGCAAATGCCTCCTCCTCCCATTATAAACAGAAGAGCTATGTACAAGGGATATTAATACAGTCGTCAGGCTCAGAGTGTGCCACATGTTGAAAGCAAAATAAATTAAACTTAGTATAATGGTCATCTTTCATGATGCTATTGACCATTTCGTCACTGACTCCTGCCCACGCTAGGATTAAGGTGGGAAGGGCTTATTTGAATTACATTCTGTACATGTTGCAAGTATAGTGCATGGTAAGTTTTGTAGTGCATTTAATTATGTCCAGTACATGGCATTGCTATGGAAGTACTATCACCATGGTTTGGTGGTGTTAGTATTCAGGATATACTCACACTTCCCATACTTCATCAAAGGGAATATTGTTACACTATTCTCAATAAATTTAGCTTGCATCGATTTCCTCTAAGGAAGATTACTCCCTCAAGTCAAGACACACTGTACAATTAGCAAACTTCTATTTCAGAATGAATATTATTTCCGTGGAGCATAGTCACCAGGTTTGCAATGATAAGCATTGCACATCTTCCAAGTTTGAGAAACGTTCAAAGCAGGATAATCAATCCTTGGATGAGACATTAGTTAAAACAGCAATAGAAAATTGTTTAAGAACGTAAACAAAAATCTAAGAATTTCCAAATCAAAAAAGGTGCAAATAAATGGAATGCCTTTAAACAAGTCTCTAAAATAAAAGGCTGTGATCCTTAGAATCTATGCTTATAAGCAGCTATAGAATTTTCTAGGATTTAAACATTTTTTCCTATTTTGGTGCTAACATAAAAAGAAAGAGGTCTTCTATTTAATTTAATAAGTACTATTGTTGGGCTCGGTGGCTCAGCCTGTAATCCCAACACTTTGGGAGGCCGAAGCGAGTGAATTGCCTGAGCCTGTGTGTTCAAGACCCACTCGGGCAACTTGGCGAGACCAAAAAATTAGCTGGGGATGGTAGTGCGTGCCTGTAGTTCTGGCTATTTGAAAGGCTGAAGGGAAGGACTGCCAGAGCCCAGCAGGTCGACGCTGGGGTGGCTGTGAGCATGCCACCGCACTCCAGTCTGGGCAACAGAGTGAGACTCGAACTCAATAAATAAATAAATAAGTACTATTTGAAGGACATCATGAAAATAACCAAATGATTAGAGGCTCTGGCTTTTCATTATTACTTTATTCCACTATTGTTATTTGGTTAACAATGCTAGAGGAGATATAAACATTTCATTTTTACCAGACATACTAGAAATCTCTTTGTAAAGATGCCATCTTTGAACACTGCTTAGTTAGCTAACATGATGGTTAATTTTATGCATCAGTTTGGCTAGGCCATGGTGCTCAGTTGTTTGGTCAAACCAGTCCAGACATTGCTGAGAAGGTATTTTTTATTTTATTTTATTTTATTTATTTATTTATTTATTTTTGAGTTGGAGTCTCACTCTGTCGCCCAGACTGTAGTACAGTGGCCGCTCCAGGCCACCGCAGCCTCAACCTGCTGGGCTCCAGCGATCCTTCCGCCTCAGCCTTCCGAGTAGCCAGAATTACAGGCGTATGCTACCACACTCAGCTGATTTTTTTATTTATTGTAGAGATGAGGTCTCGCTGCCCAGGTAGGTCGTGAACCCGTGGGCTCAGGCAATCCACTCACCTCAGCCTCCCAAAGGCGTGGGATTACAGGCTGAGCCACCGAGCCCGGCTGAGAAGGTATTTTTTAGTTGTGATTAACATTCACATCTGTTGAGTTTGAGTAAAGCAGATTACACTCCATAATGGAAGGGAGTTGCATCCAATCAGTCAATGGCCTTAACAGAAAAAGACTGAGGTCCTTGGAGGAAGAAGAAATTGTTTCCAGACTATGTGGGACTTGAGATGCAGCATTAAGCCTCCTGGATCTCTGGCCTACTGGCCTACCCTACCCTACAGATTTTGGACAGCTGATGAACCAGTTCCTTAGAATCAACCTCTCTCTCTCTCTCTCTCTCTCTCTCCATATACATACTTGCATATGTCTGTGTATCATACATACAGTCTGTTGGTTCTATGGTTGTTTCTCTGAAGATACCTAATACACCCAATCACTCAGGTACTGAACTGTAGACATTCAAATGTTCTGGTTGTTCTCCCTCAGAACCAATGTTATAACCTAGTACAAACAGGAATCACTGTACCCACAGGAGTGGAAATGCTACAAAGCCCCCTTTAAAATCCAAACACTGAGATTCAAGATCTAGGCCCCTGATTACACACGATGGAACCTGAATGAATGATTTAGGGGTCACGCCTCAGTTTCCCACCTGCTGAATGGAGCACTCGCTACCATTCCTGTCCACCTCAGGAGGCTGTGACTAACATCAGGCTTATTGAAAAAACTGTAAATGACAAACCAATGTGCCATCAGCAGGAAGCGCTAGAAAAGACAATAAATCACAACCACCCCCTTGAACTTCTTTAGGACGACCAGGGTTGAAACGAGAAACTCTTCCCACTGTGTTATCAAAATGGAAAGTGACACACACATATGCCACAGAGTGACTGCAATTATTGTGCTGCTCATCAGCTCAAAGGAGCAATCGCACACAAACCGCATGTTGCTAAAATGAGAGCACCATTGAAACACAGAGAACATATGGGACTCTCAGCTCTACACGCACAGCAGGAGACCCTGCCAAGATAAGCAGGTTTGAGCACGGGAAGGTAGGGACTCTGTTCAGAAATGTACAGTCAAGAAAGGCCAGCTAGCCGGGCTCGGTGGCTCAGCCTGTAATCCCGCGCCTTTGGGAGGCTGAGGTGAGTGGATTGCCTGAGCCCGCGGGTTCGAGACCCGCCTGGGCAGCGAGACCTCATCTCTACAATAAATCAAAAAATCAGCCGGGCATGGTAGCGCGCACCTGTAGTTCCAGCTACTCGGAAGACTGAGGCGGAAGGATTGCCAGAGCCCAGCAGGTCGAGGCTGCGGTGGCCGGGAGCGGCCACTGCACTCCAGTCTGGGCGACAGAGTGAGACTCCAATTCAAAAAAAAAAAAAGAAAGGCCAGCTGTCAACAAGAGGTATGGGGCTTTGGGCATTTGAGTGCTTCTAATCCAAGGCCCAGGTGTTAAGAACAAAGAAAAGCTTCCTGTACATGATTAGAACTCAGACAGACTGAAACCCTGGCCCAGTCCACCTGAAGCCCCGAAAGCAAAGCACGAAAAGCAACAAACACCTTCATCCCTGATGTCAATTGTCACTCAGCAGACAAACCTGCGTCACTGGCCTTTGTAATTCAGAGAGCCTCCTCGGTGCCAAGCACTGTCTGGGTACAGATGCTGTGTCAGTGAACATGACAAGACTGGCAGTTTCAAGAGTCACAGAGAAGCACTGCTTGGAAGTGTTAAGAGGTCAGGATTTTAAGCAACACGGGGAATGACACAATCAAATTTACATTTTTAAAAGTTCTCTTGCCAGGCGCAGTGGCTCATGCCTGTAATTCCAGCACTTTGGGAGGCCAAAGTGGGAGGATTGCTTGAGTCCAGTTCAAGATTAGCCTGGGCAACAAAGCAAGATTGTGTCTCTAAAAAAAAGTCTTAAAAAATTATCCAGGTATGGTGGTGCAGACCTGTATAGTCCCAGTTACTCAAGAGGCTGAGGCAGAAGAATGGTCTGAGCCTGGGAGGTCGAGACAGCTGTGAGCCGTGATCGTGTCACTAGTCTGGGCAACAGAGAAGACCCCAACTCAAAAACAAACAAACAAAGGCAGGAAAGAGTGTTTTAAGAAGGAGGAAGAGGATCACTGTGTGAAGATTCCCTGAAAGGTAAGTAAGATGACCACTGACGTGACCACTTGTGGTTGTCAAATACTGGTGAAGTTGGCAAGAGCAGTCCCCATGGATTGATGGCCTGAGAGCCTGACCGGAATGGAGTGAGGAGAAGGCAGGAACGATGTCTGCAGATGACTCTTTCAAAAAGTGCTCCCGCCGAGGGAACTGCAAAGTGGAAGAAGAAGCAGGGCCAAGGAGGGGGTCTCTGTTTTGTCTCTTAAGAAAGAATATATGCTGGGCTTGGTGGCTCAGCCTGTAATCCTGCGCCTTTGGGAGGCTGAGGTGAGTGGATTGCCTGAGCCCGCGGGTTCAAGACCCGCCTGGGCAGCGAGACCTCATCTCTACAATGAATCAAAAAATCAGCCGGGCGTGGTAGCGCATGCCTGTAATTCCGGCTACTTGGAAGGTTGAGGTGGAAGGATCGCCGGAGCCCAGCAGGTTGAGGCTGCGGTGGCCGGAAGCGGCCACTGCACTCTAGTCTGGGTGACAGAGTGAGACTCCAACTCAAAAAAAAGAATATATTTACACACACACACACACACACACACACACACACACACACACACACATACCATAAGGACAGATGTGCATGTACAAGTACATATGCACAAGCACATACCTGATTAAGCTATGGTTACACAGAACACGTCTAGGCCTCCTCAGAAAGGAACTGGGCACCTGGTGTGGAAGGGGCATTTATTTTTTTTATTATGAAAACTTTTGCATTATGTACATGCCTGTAAGTAGTCTATCTTCATGTAATGGCTGAGTTTCGAAATATAAACTTTTACAACATAGAAAAGAAAGCACTATTACAGCATGTTTATGCATGCTTTTGGGGGGGGATGATAAAGTAAAAAGGGGGAAACAGATGCTGCAGAAGAGAGGACCCATAAAGATTTCCAGAACATTCCACCTGCAAGTTTGGCCCCACCTGACCCTGAAGCAACACCGATCAGGACTGGTCAGGACGCATGCACAGAGACCCAGAGTCCACGGGGCTCTGGGAGTTCTCAAGCTGCTCTAAACCCAGCATCTCAGAGAAGCCCAAAATACTTCCTGGATGGGGAGGGCTCTGTGACCTTTCCTCTAATACGCCTCCCCAAATCTTGATTCACTAAGTCCAGCAATTTGGGATGTATTCTACAAAAAAAATAAGTGGAAGACTAAAGCGAGAGGGCACCGAGAAATATCAGCAACAAATAAGTTTCAGGGTTTCTGGAGCTTCGGTGGTCAAGGGCACATGAAGGCTGCAAACAGGAAACTGGATTTTCTGTTTCCTTTCAAAGAAGTTCCATTTCCACTCATTCCTGTGTCACCTGCCACCCACAGCGCTCTATTAAAGGTATAACTAAAGATTACATTAAACCAGAAATGGCTACAAGAGGAAGACTAATCCAAGAAATAATACGAAGCCATTATACCAGAAGAATGTACATTTGGCTAAATAATTTTATTATCTAGAAAAATTCAGGGACATCCTAAAACCAATATCCCAGGAAATTTTAATATGGGAAATACCAAGGAGATGGGGCCAGGAATAGTGTGGAGGAGAAGAGAGAAGAGAGATGAAAGCAATTAAAATTCTTGACTTGATTGGTAGAAGAATCCAGTTGATATTTTTATAAGACTCACCTGAGCCCAGGAAGTCATGGCTGCAGTGAGCTGTGATCATGCCACAGCACTCCAGCCTGGGCAACATGGTAAGACCCTGACACACAGATACACATGGAAAAAAACTGTATGTATATATAAATATACACACACACACACATATACTAAAAATCACACTCCTGAAGAAGAAAAACTCTCATGATACAAAGTCAAATGAAAAGCTACACTGCAAAGCTATGTATCTTAGATGATCCCAGTACTGCATATAAACACATCAAAAAGTTAACAATGAAACAATGACTTTGTAGGTGGCAGATTTATGAGCAATTTGCATTTTCCCTATGTTAATTTGTGTTTCCCGATTTGTCAACAATAAAATTTTATTTTTTTAACCAGAGGTTTTACTATTTAAATTTTTAAGTTGTGGCAAAATGGTAGGAAGGGGGAGTCAATGGACATAATCATAAAGGAGCAAAATAGCCTGTGTCTAGGTTTCCCTTTGCTCTGACCTCCACGGCTTCTGATGAGAAATCCAGTGTTGTTCTCATTGTTTTTCCTCATTAGGCAACACTACTTTCAACATTTTTTCTTTATCTTTTGTTTTCAGAAGTTTGATTAGGATATGTTCTGATGTGGATTTCTTTGGGTTTAGCCTGTTTGGAATTCTTTCAGCTTCTTGAATCCGTAAGTTTATGTCTTTTGCCAAATTTAGAAAGTTTCCAGCCATTTTTTGAGTACTTTTTCAGTCCGCCCTCTTTCTCCTCTCTTTCCAGGATGCTGATGACATGAATGTCACCAATGAGCTTTTGTTAGAGTCCCACAGGTCCCTGAAGTTCTGTTAATCTCTTTCTCTCGTTTGGATTAGATAATTTCCATTACTCTATCTTCCAACTCACTAATTTTTTCCTCTAAACCCTCCAATCTTCTGGTGAGCTCATCCACAGAGTTTTTAATTTCAGTTATATTTTTCAGTTCTAAAATTTCTATTGGGTTCTTCTTTATCTCTATTTCTTTGTTGAGACTTTCTTTTTTATTATTTGTTTCAGGTGCATTTGTAATTTCTCTTTGAAACACTGTGTGTGTTTATTGAGATATAATTCACACACCATAAAATTCACCCTTGTAAAGTATACAATTCAGTGATTTTAGCATACTCAAAGTTGTGCTACCGTCACCACTACCTAATTCTAGAACATTTGTATCACTACAAAATGAAATCCCAAACCCACCAGCAATCACTCTTCATCTTCCTTTTTCTCCAGTCCCTGGAAACTTTCTTCTATTTTCTGTCTCTAGATTTGCCTATTCCAGACACTTTATATAAATGGAATAATAATATATATCACCTTCTGTGTCTGTCTTCTTCAAGTTAGCATAATGTTTTCAAAGTTCATCCATGTTATAGCATGAATCAATATTTCATGTTTTCTTTTGGCTGAAAAAAATCCCATTATACAGGCATATGATATTTTGTTTATGAATTCATTAGTTGATGGACATTTGCATTGTTTCCATTTTGGAATATTATAAACAATGCTATGAATATCTGTACAAGTTTTTGTGTGAATGTAAGCTCTCATTCCCTTGGGCATATACCTAGGAATGAAATTACTGGGTCATATGGTAATTCTGTATTTAACTTTTCGAGAAACCACCCACAATGCTTTCCAAAGTGGTTTCATCACTTTGTAACACCACCAGCAATGTATGGGGAATTCCACATCTTACCAATAGCCTTTATTGTCTTTTTTGCTATAACCATCCTAGGGAGTGTGAAATAGCATTTAATTGTGGTTCGTATTTGCATAATCCTAATGACATTGAGCTTTTTTTTTTTTCAGTGTGCTGCTGAAGCAATTGTATGGATGTCTGCTTTAAAATCTTTGTCAGACAGTTCTAACACCTGTCATCTTACTATTGGCATCTATTGATTATGTTTTCTTATTCAGTTTGAGAACGTCCTGGTTCTTGGCATGACAAATGCTTCTCTATTGAAACCTGAACACTTTGCACATTGTGTTATTACGTTCTGAGATGATGACTCACTTAAATCTGACAATGCTCTGACAAAAATGGGAGGTGAAGGGTGGGAGTGCACTGCCTCATTACTGACAGGTACGCTAGAAGTCCAGGCATCTTGCATGGCTGGGAAGCACAGAAGGGATATGTGGCCTTGCTGCCACTGGGAAGACCTGCAGCCCTGATTCTCCCACCACCAGGCCTTCTCTGACACTACCACAGTGGGAAGGTTGCTGCCAGGTGGGGATAGAGACCAGGCTCCTGACTCAGCCTTCCCTGACACCACCCTGGCAGGTGCAGCTGAAATCCCTCGTGACAGCCTCATCAGGGTGGAAGTCTCAATTCACCATTCAATGTTCACAGGCACAACAGGTGGGAGTGAGGGCACACTTTTTTCTGTGGTGTTTAGCCAGGGGAGAGTGGTTTTCACCCAAGTTTTCTGTCTTATTAAACTGCTCCTCTGCCGGGCTTGGTGGCTCAGCCTGTAATCCCGCGCCTTTTGGAGGCTGAGGTGAGTGGATTGCCTGAGCCCGCGGGTTCGAGACCCGCCTGGGCAGCGAAACCTCATCTCTACAATAAATAAAAAAAAAATCAGCCAGGCGTGGTAGCGCATGCCTGTAATTTCGGCTACTTGGAAGGCTGAGCAGAAGGATCACCAGAGCCCAGCAGGCCACTGTACTCCAGTCTGGGTGACAGAGTGAGACTCCAACTCAAAAAAAAAAAAAAAAAAGATGTGGGGTATAATTCAGGATTCAGTACATAAGTGGTCGCTGTACAGGTGAAGTTGGGTCTCCCATTGATCCGCACTTCACCTGGTTTGGGATCAGGTACCCTTAGCAATGTTATGTGCTTACTGGGGCTTTTCCATCTGTGCCCACTGGCTGTTCAGCATCATCAGTTTCTTCTGCTCCAAGTTGGAGACAGATGAGGCAACGTCAAACCCCGGGGACCTCCCCCACTGTGTCACTCCTCAGGTCCCGATGTCCCCAGCTAGTCTGCCTTCTCCTCTCTACCTTTGAGACCCTTATTGTGTTTTTTCATAAAATACAGGGGTTTTATACATTTTTTTATTTCAATAGCTTGAGGAGATACAAGTAGTTTTTAATGACATGATTTCACTGGATAGTGGCAAAGAAGTCTGGGCCTCAAGTGTACTCACCATCTCCCCCTGTGCACGTAGTACCCAGTAGGTAATTTTTTGTCCCTCCACTCTTTCTCTCTTCCCTCCTTGCCTTTCTGAGTCTCTAGTGTCCCTTAGACCCTTCTCTGCCTCTGCAGATACTTAGCTTAGCCCCCACTTACAAGTGAGAACACGCGGTGTTTTGGTTTTCTGTTCCTGTATTAGTTCACTTTGGATGGTGTTCTCCAGTTCCATCTAAGTTACTGCAAAGACATTATTTCATTCTTCCGATGACTGAATAGTATTCCATCGTGTATATAGACCACATTTTCGTGATCCACTGATCAACCGATGGGCATTGAGGTTGATTCCACATCTTTGCCTTTGTGAATTGTGCTGCGATGAACATATGGTGCAGGTGTCCTTTTTATATATAATGACTTCTGTTCCTTTGGAAAGATACCTAGTAGTGGGATTGCTGGATCCAATGGTAGATCTAATTTAGTTCTTTGAGAAATCTCCATACCAATTTCCACAGAGGTTGAAGTACAGGGGTTTAGTTGCATGTGGGAAGCCGACATTGCATTGTCACACACAGGCCACTAAAATGAACTTAAGCATTTTGACAAGTTCAGCAACAGAAATATTCACGGCTGTGTGTTTATTCCAGAAGATTCACTTTGAGTTTGCTATGTGATGAGCACTCCTCCATTTGCTGTTGTGTTCAATGGGACCCATTGACCCAATTTTGGAAGTTCCCGGGATGGTCTGTTCTGTGTTCTATTTCTCGCTCTTGTCAATGCAGTCGCCTCTGGAGAATCCCCACACCTTTTAATCTGCTACTTCTAGCAGTGTGCAGGCTGGGCAACCAGACAGTCAAATCTTCTGGAGATATTTTTAAACAATAGTAAACAGACTAAGAATAACAGTCTCTCTGCTTCATACACAAATTTTCCAACATCTATTTGGGCTGCTCTAAAGTCCTTTTGGCTTACTTACAGTTTCCTCATCATCTTCCAGTTAGCTCAATTTGGACATAAATGATCCCAAAGAACATGAAATGCCACAGTATTTAGAGATCCATTTTAAAGACAGATCAAGCAAGCAGTAGGCCTGTAGAAAAGCAGGCAGTGCAAGCCAATTACAGACTGCTGCGAGATGTCCTTCCTCTGGTGACTTTGGAAACCACCTCCCCAGGTATGTGTTGGGGGGTGGGGACTGAGACCACAGACAGGCTGGAAGCTGAGAATTCCAAACTCCTGTGCTCATTAAGTAGGAGGAAAAAGTGACACTCAGATGCCTAATAAGCACTTGGAAGTGTTTCTTCTTTTTTTTCTGTTAGAGCATAACTAAAGCTGACAATTCTAGCACAGTGGGTCATAACACCTGTTAATTTCAGGAAATGGGCTGGGTTCAGTGACCATGCCCCACACACATGGTTTTCCAAGATGCCTAGGCTAATCATTGGTTAAAGATGCATCCTAGAGTTTAGTCTTGGGTCTCCTATCCCACGCATGTCACAAAATATAGAACACTACATTCCTGAATTCCACGGCATATGGAATCAATTCCTGACATCTAACTGCAGAGCTCACGCGTATCTATGCTTCTGAGAGAGAAGACATGGTCCTTAAGAGTGTGAGTTTAAAGTCAGGGAGTTCTAAACTTACCTCTGTGGCCTTGGCAAGTCACCAGAATATAGTTGTCCCTTAGGATCCCTGGGGAATCGGTCCCAAGACCCTTATATACACCACAATCCACAGATGCTCAAGTCCCTGATATAAAACAGTGCAGCATTTGTATCATATTTGCATAAAATATGAATGAAACTGAAAGCAGACTCGTAAAGATTTAGAGGCGACCCTTTTATGGCATGGCATTTAAGGTAAGCCTTTATCTCTTTGTTAACCAGAGCCAGCCTGATAGGAATGTGGTGGCCCACTTTAGCCCTCTTTAATTGCTCATTACAAATAGCTTAATGATGCTATCATTAAAATACTCTGGTGTAACTGAGGGGTTCGGTGTGACCCACATATGTGATGTTTTTCTAGATGTCTGTGTCTGGGAATATTGATGACCGTATCTGCAAACACCTTTTTTTTTTTTTTTTTGAGTTGGAGTCTCACTCTGTCGTCCAGACTGGAGTGCAGTGGCCGCTTCCAGCCACCGCAGCCTCAACCTGCTGGGCTCCGGCGATCCTTCTGCCTCAGCCTTCCAAGTAGCCGGAATTACAGGCATATGCTACCATGTCTGGCTGATTTTTTGATTTATTGTAGAGATGAGGTCTTGCTACCCAGGCGGGTCTCGAACCCGCGGGCTCAGGCAATCCACTCACCTCAGCCTCCCAAAGGCGCGGGATTACAGGCTGAGCCACCGAGCCCGGCTGTAAACACCTTTTCTACCCACATCTTTCCATATACTTCAAATCATCTCTAAACTACTTATAATCCTGAATGCAATATAAATGATTGCTATACTGTATTGTTTAGAAAACAATGACAAGAAAAAAATCTGTACATGTTCAGTACAGATGCAACCATCTCTCTTTTCCAAACGTTTTCTATCTGCAGTTGGATGAATCCATGAATGCAGAATGCATGGATATAGAACCCATGGATACGGAGGGCCAACTGTATATGCCTCATCTAATAGAATAAGGAAAATATTCTATTTTTGCTGAGTTACAATGAACTTTGGAAAGAAGAACCACAGGGCAAAAGAAACATGGGTATTCATTGAATAGCAAATATTATCACTGCTATTAATTTTTTATGTGTAAGGAAAAGATCACCTCTCCACGAAGGGAAAGGATACTCAATACTACAACCAAGTCATCAGCATCTGTGGACCAAAGTACGGAGTTAACATTTAGTCTAATTAGAATCCCCCAGGATCTCCAAGACCAGAGCTCTTCATGCACTGTGGTATGTCTTTTAGCACATGTGGAAGGACAGATACGAGCCCCAGACCATGAAAGCCATTGCTGCTTCTCTGGGGCTGCCTTCTTCCCTCTGTCCCCACCCTACTTACTTCCCACCAGCCCATCCCTGCATCCTTCCCACGACTGCCTCCCATGCTCCCTTGCTCACTTTCTCTCTCCCTTTAATCCTCCAAGTTTGGTTTGTCGGTGTTTTGGTTTTTTCCAGCTACGCACACTCCCCTAGAGATGGGGCCTTGATACTATATTTTTTTTACCCACCAGTTCCCTCCACTTTGAACGCAATCCTCTTGACCCCTCAATCTCCAATTCTACTGGATTCCATGGTTTTTTGAGAAGAGACACACAGACAGACATTCCAGAAGCAAAACACTCGGTCTTTCAATTAACTCATCTTTCACAAAACCACCAAAAACAACCGCTGGGGAAAGGAGACTATATTTAGCAAATGATGCTGGGAAAATTGGCTGACCACATGCAGAAGAATAAAACTGAATCCCTACCTATCACCATATACAAAAATCAACTCTAAATGGGTCAAAGACCCATTAAAACTGCAAACTGTAAGAATCCTAGAAGAAAATGCAGGAAACACTGTTATGCACATCAGCGTAAGCAACATATTCTTGACCGAATCCAAAAGAGAATGACATAAACACTAAGGTAGACAAGCGGGACCTTATCAAACTAAAAAGCTTTTGCACAGCAAAAGAAACCATCAAGAGAGTAAAAAGACAACCCACAGAATGGGAAAATATTTGCAAATTATGCATCCAACAAAGGCTTAACATACAGGATCAACAAGGAACTCATGAACTGAAAAACAAACAACCCAATTAAAAAGTGGGCAAAGAGCTTGGGTGATAGAGTGAAACTCCAACTCAAAAAAAAAATTAAAAATTAAAAATAAAATTTGAGAAAGTGGGCAAAAGACACAGACACTTTTCAAAAGAAGATATATGAACAGCCAACAGAGACACAAAAAAAATGCTCAGCCTCACTAATCAGAAAAATGCAAATCAAAACTACAATGAGATACCACCTAACTCCAGTCAGGAAGGCCATCATTAATAAATCAAAAAACAACAGATGAGGCATAGGTGCAGAGAAAAGAGAACGCTTCAACACTGTTGGTGGGAGTGCAAGCTAGTTAAACCTCTATGGAAAGCAGCATGGCGATTCCTAAAAGAATTCAAAATTGACCTTCCATACGATCCAGCAATCCCTTTCCTGGGAATATACTCAGAGTAACATAAATCGTTCTACCAAAAAGATACCTGCACCCGCATGTTCACAGCTGTGCTATTCACAATAGCAAAAACATGGAACCAACCCCACTGCCCATAGACAGTGGACTGGATAAAGAAAATGTGGTGCATATACATGATGGAGTATCATGCAACCATAAAGAAGAACAAAATCATGGACTTCGCAGCAAATTGGATGGAGTTGGAGACTATTATACTTAGTGATCAATCACAGAAACAAAGAACTGAACACCACATGTTCTGACTCATAAGTGGGACCTGAATATTCATCGACAGGGAGGGACTAGCAATTGCTGGGCACTGCCTGGTGGGGGAGGGGCATGTAACAACACAAAGGGTACCTGGACCTAAACCAGGGGAAGTGAGGGCCACTTGGAGGCCCAAACTTTACCTGCATGCAGCCTACTTAAGTAATCCTTACTTGTATACCACATCTCTATAATAAAATGAAATTGAAAATAAAAGAGAGACTTTGGTGGAGAAGCAATTTAAGTTTTGATGGAATGTTTCATACAAAGGTGGGAAACCAACCCACAATGGGGGTGGGGTGGGGAGACACAGAAGGAGCCCCGGGATTCTGCAGTCACACTGAACTGATATGGAATGACTTACCCGCTGTGACAGGAGAGACCCTCAAGGGAGATTCTTGTCTGGAGGTGTGGGTGAGGACTGTCAAAAACTGGTATGGAAGAAATGACCTATTGACTCAAGAAAATTCATCGACATCTAGAGCAAAGCAAGGCATCTAAATTCCCATGAAGGCCTGAGCAGAGAGGGCAGCCCCTCTTGGGGCATCAGGACTGGACTCAGGTGGGCATGCCTCCCTGGTGCCAGGTCAAGTGGGCGCTGGAATTCTGACACATTCTGCCCCCACCCCCACTCCCCACAGATGAAGGCAGAAAGGAATAACTGAGACCACAGCACTGGATGGGAGGAGGGTGAAGAAATGCTTGGCTTAGAAATGAAGCTTTCACTTTAGCAGTGAAAACCACTGCAGACATGGCCAGCAATTTTCCCAGACACAGACATCTAGAAAAACATCACATATATGGGTCACACCAAGCCCCTCAGTTATACCAGTCTTTTTATGGCAGCATCATTAAGCTATTTTTAGTGAGCAATTAAAAGGGACCCAAGTGGGCCACCACATTCCGGTCGGACTGGCTCTAGTTAACATGGCAATAAGACAACAGCAAAATAAAGGCTTTCCCTAAATGCCATGCCACACAAGAGTCGCCTCGAAATCCTTACAAGACTGCTTTTAGTTTGCATTCATATTTTATTTTTTAAAGTCAGTTCAATTATGCATGGGGTGCGTTCACCACAATGTGAGCTACATTATGGTAAACATCACAAAAATCGTTCAATACTAGGCTGGCATTGCAGCAGGTAGGTGGTAGCTGCTTGGATGTGACGTGTCAGCAAGAGACAGTATTGTAGGGTGGAGAGCACAGACTTTGGATTCAAGCAGACCCAACTCAAAATGGCAGCTTTGCCACTGGACATAACACTGGGAAGGCTGGTCTCTTGAGTTTTCTTACCTGTAAAACTGGGGTCCATGGCTGACTTCACAGTATTCTTGCACAGGACATGTCTGATGGACGTTGGCACCTGACATGGCTTTGTAAATGGCCTCTGTTTAAGGGACAGTCACCAGACCATGGGCCACATGAGGTCAGGGCGATGAGGAGACTTCTGGATATACCCTACACCAACTACCCATCAAGGTGAACTTTCCAAAACACACTCAGCCCCGTGTGTCCATCTCCATGCTGGGAGCCCCAACTCTGATCACCTGTTCCTAACCTGAGCATTCCTCCCTGTTCTCACAATGTGCTTCACCAAATTATCACAGGTGCATGGGTGCTTATGACACTCATGTTCTTGGAAGGCCACCCTCCCTCACACCACAAATACCTGCCTGTTAACATCACACCTCTGATCCCAAATCAGGCAAAGTGGGGATGAAAGGGAGGCTCAAACTTTACCTGCACAATGTCCACTTGTACACCTAATCCTGAATTGTACCACACATCATTAAAATAAAATATATAAAAAGAAATAAAAATTTAAAAAATAATAAAATCCCACCTCTGATCTACAGATGCTAGACACTGCTAGAGGAGGAAGGGAAGGAGGAAGGGAGGGAGTAAGGAGGGTTAGGGGCATGTAGCAACACACTGGGTACCAGGTCCACTATCAGGGGAGAGAGGGTCCACTAGAAAGCCCAAACTTGCATGCAACTCATTTAGGTAGTAAATCCTCACTTGTACCCTACAACTCTAAAATAAAAATAAAAAATAAATAAAATAAAATCCCACCTCTGCTTCACGGTTCTACTTCAGGAATGAGCCCACCATGGCAGCTTCCTCCTCAGCACCTCTTGGCACTGCCCACACTCCCACTCTCCAAAATGAATAAAGGAAAGCACCCCCCCTTTCCTTTATTCAGCCCAGCTGTGCTCAGTGAGAACATGCTGCCAGAGGCCTTGGGTGTACAAAATAATGGGGAGATAAACTAATGGAAGGTCACACTTTTGTTTTTAGAAAATTAATCTTGCACCATCTGAATCATCTGCAGTGCCTTGAAATTAAGAAGTGACCCACTGGGACATTCGCTCAGACTTTCAATGCTCATGGTGTGAGGCCAGGAAACAACTTGACTGTCACTGCCACAGGCACTGAAACACACCCAAGATGAGCCAAGGAGAATTTCTTGATAAAAGATTCTGCATTTTCCTGTGGAATGCATTGGCAATGACATAAATATTTATCTGCACTGTTAGCAAAAATGAACACACTCTACAAGTTCTAACTCTTTTCCCCTGAGATTTTAAGAAAGTAGATATACTACTCTTAAATACACCACTCTTTTATCAAAATAATTTAAATACCACTTTGTCATATATTTGACTTTTATTTGTACTGGGATCTACTGCTGGAGTTTCCATTTGGTTCTATTGATCAGTTTGCCTATCATATTGATTTATTATAGTAGCCTTTATAGAATGCCTTGGTATCTAAGAGAAGTCTCAACTCCCCCTTCAATTTTTCTGGGGGGGAGGTGACTTTAATAAATGGTACTGATATCTTCACTTGTCTATATGGAGCAAAATGCACTGGGTCCCCTTTCTTACTCCATATGTAAAAATAAATTACATAAAGTAAAGGCTAGATGTCAAAAATAAACTAAAAGCCTCTTGGAAGAAAATTTAGGGAGGGGCTATATCTACAACCAAGTGATACAAGGAGAGTTTATCCCAGAAAACACAAACATAAAACAAAAGATTTATGAAATTATATATTTATAAAATTGTACAATTATGAAATAAGCTTTATGAACACTAAAACATTTACAGGCAGCGAGACCTCATCTCTACAATAAAAAAAAAAAAAAAAATCAGCCGGGCATGGTAGCACATGCCTATAATTCCGGCTACTCGGAAGGCTGAGGCGGAAGGATCGCCGGAGCCCAGCAGGCGAGGCTGCGGTGGTCGGGAACGGCCACTGCACTCCAGTCTGGGCGACTGAGACTCCAACTCAAAAAAAAAAAAAAATTTAGGGACAAATAATCAACTTGAAAAAATATTTGTAATAAAAATCTTAAATAAAACATTAATATAATAGAGCCCTCTTAGAAATCGATAAGAAAAGCAACCCAGTATAAAAATGTACAAGATCCCAGAAAAGCCAAGAACCAAAACACCAAATACATGGAAAGCTGCTTAAACTCAACATTTCCAGCCAGACTAGCAAAAATCATAAAGGTTACCACTTGTTGCTATGATTAACACTTGCTGTTAATAGATATATCCAGGAAAGAACACTCTCATACACTGCTAGTGGTAATTATCAGAAAAATATTAGAAACAATCTGGCAACATCTATCACTAAAGATACTCTTTAATGAGATTCTAAATACTGTAACATTTTATTTAAAATAAAAATGCCGGTACAAAAGAATAGATGTACAAATATGTTTATTGCACCACTATTCCTAGTGGCAAAGAAACAATAAAATGAATATTTACTAATAGGATTACAGTTGAATAAACGCTGATGAGTCCATACCATGGAATACTATATGGATGTCAAAGAATGACTTTGAACTATTCCACTTGAGTTGAAAGTGGTTCTGTGAGGTTTTGTTAAATGAGAAAATTAAGATACAGAAGCCGGGTATGGTGGCTCAGCCTGTAATCCCAGCACTTTGGGAGGCCGAGGCAAGAGGATTGCCTGAGCTTGGGGGTTCGAGACCAGCCTGGGTAATTTGGTGAGACCTCATCTCTCTATGCTAAATCACAAAAACTAGTCAGGCGTGGTGTCATGCATCTATAGTTCCAGCTACTTGGAAGGCTGAGGCAGAAGGATCACCTGAGCCCAGCAGGTCGAGGCTGCAGTGGCCGTGAGTGTGCCACTGCACTCCAGCCTGGGCAACAGAGTGAGGCTCCAACACACACAGATACACACACAAAAGATATAAAAAATGTCTTTAATATATCATTTAATAAAGCAAGCAAATATCCCCAACTTCTTATATATTTATATGTTCATATATGATTATCTGGGCATAGAGGAAACCCAAATGAATACAAACCAAGTAATCCACATGGGTTGCCTAGGATGATGAGAGAGAAAGTGAGTAGGGAGAGACCTCAAAGAACATCCAACATGTGTATGATTCCATGTATGCATAAATTGAGAAATAGATAGAGTTAGGTCTGTAACTATTAATTTGCAGGGATATACATGACCTATTGCTAAATTTAAAAAGAAACCTGTCCAATAATGTGTTTTTTAAAAAGTGATTCAGCTTAGATTAAAAACAAAGTATCAGTGTATGTACAAATAAGCTTATATAATTGATGGAGCAAGGGGAAAATTTTGCAAAAATATGTACCAGGTTACTAACACTGAATATCTCAGAGAGTTGTGTTAGAAAAGGAAAAGCATTAGATCAATGATTTTGCCTATATATGATCTTTGTACCAAGCTGCTTTACTTAGTACAGCAAATAAGTATGACTTCTATACTACAATTATTAAATGAAGAAATTTTCTTTTCTATCAAAGGAAAAACAGGCATAATGGTGACAAGAAATAAGAGATGGAGCATGATTTTTTTTTCACATCATCCTAGCATTTGCCACTGATACATTCCCACACAGAAGAAGGGCTACATGGGTATGCTTAACATTCAAGCTCAATCACCAGCCCCTCCCTTCCATAAGAGCCCTTCAGTGGCTGATACTAATTGTCACCTGTCATCCCTTACTTGCAGACATTATATCAGGTCAAATCCTTCATCTTGTTTTCCTAATCATGGCGTTTGAAAAAAATGCAAAGATCTTAATTTTCAAAAATTAAGAGAAGACACTCAGCAAACTAAAATTAGGAGGAAATTGCCTCAGTATGATAAAGGTCATGTATAAAAATCCCACAGTGACCATCAAACTCAGTGGTGAAAGACTGAAAGCCTTTCCTCTAAGATTAATGATAAGATAAGGATGTCCATTCTCATCATTCCTATTTCACATAATACTGGAAGTCCTAGCCAGAGCAATTAGACAAGAAAATGATATACAGGAATAACTCAGAGATAATGTAAGTTTGGCTCCAGACCATCACAATAAAGCAAATATCATAATTAAGAAATTCACATGAATTTTTTGGTTTCCCAGTGCATATAAAAGTTATGCTTAGGCTACATCTATTTTTTTTTTTTTTGAGTTGGAATTACAGGCATACGCTACCATGCCCAGCTGATTTTTTGATTTATTGTAGAGATGAGGTCTCGCTGCCCAGGCGGGTCTCGAACCTGCGGGCTCAGGCAATCCACTCACCTCAGCCTCCCAAAGGCGCGGGATTACAGGCTGAGCCACCAAGCCCGGCTAGGCTACATCTATTAAGTGTGTAATAGCATTATGTCTAAAAACACAATGTTCATACCTTAATAAAAAGTAGTTGATCACTAAAAAAATTGTTAACAGTTATGTGAGCCTTCAGTGAGGCATAATCTTGTTGCTAGTAGAGAATCTTGGCTCCTTTTTTTTTTTTTTTTTTTTTTTGAGACAGGGTTTCACTCTGTTGTCCAGGCTGGACAACAATCACAGTTCAGTTCACCGCAGCCTCAATCCTCCTGCCTCAGCCTACTGAGTAGCTGGGACTATAGATATGCATCTTCACGCCCAGCTTTTTTTTTTTTAAATAGAGATGAGGTCTTGCTATGTTGCCTAAATTGGTCTCAAACTCTTGGACTCAAGCGATCCTCTCACCTCAGCCTCACAAAGTACTGGGATGTACAGGTGTGAGCCACCATGCCTGGCCTGCCTCATTGTTGATGGCCGCTGACTGACAAGGCTGGTGATGGCTGAAAGATGAAGTGGCTGTAGCAATTTCTTAAAATAAGACAACAATAAAATTTGCTGCATTGATTGATTCTTCCTTTTATGAAAGACTTCTCTGTAGCACATGATACTGTTTGATAGCATTTTACCCACAGTAGAACTCCTTTCAAAATTAGAGTCAGTCCTCTCAAACTCTGTCACTGTTGTATCAACTAAGTTTATGCAATACTCCAAATCCTTAGTTGTCATTTCAATGTTCACATCTTCTTCACCAGACGTAGATTCCATCTCAAGAAATCACTTTATTTGCTCATCCATAAGAAGCAATTCCTCATCCCTTAAGATTGAAGCAATTCAGTCACATCTTCAGGCTCCATTTCTGATTCTATTTCTCTTGTTATTTCCACCACATCTGTAGTTACTTCCTCCACTGAAGCCTTAAATCCCTCAAAGTTATCAATGATCTAAGCTAGATCTTCTGGAGAAATTGCTTCATTTTCTCCATAAGCACTCTCTACTTCACCTTGCACTTTGATGTGATGGAGACGGCTTCTTTCCTTAAAGCCCACAAACCAAATTCTGCTGGCTTCACACTTTTCTTCTGCAGCTTCCTCACCTCTGTCAGCCTTCACAGAATTGAAGAGAGTTAAGGTCTTGCTCTGGATTAGACTTTGGCTTAGGGGAAGACTGAGGTTCACTTGATCTTCTAACCGGACCACTCAAATTTTGTCCATATCTTCAATAAGGCTGTTTCACTTTTTATAATTCATGTGTTTACTGGAAAGTCTTTTAAATTTTCTTCAAAAGCATTTCTGTTATATTCACAACTTGGCTGACAGTTTGGCACAAGAGGCCTAGCTTTAGGCCTATCTTGACTTTTGACATGCCTTCCTCACTAAGCTGAATCATTTATAGTTTTTGATTTAAAGTGAGAAATGTGTGACTCTTACTTGAACTCTTAGAGGTCATTAGCTGGCCTAATTTCAATATTTTTGTGTCATGAGGAATAGAGAGAGGGAGAGAGGACCGGAGAAAGGCTAGTCGGTGAAGCAGTCAGAACACACACAACATTCATCAACGAAGCCCACCATGTTATAGGGGCATGGTTTATAGCACTCCAAAACAATTACAAAAGAAGTATTGAGGAGCGTTGATAACAGATCACCATAACAGACATAATAATAACACAAAAACTTAAAATATGGTGGGAATGTCAAAATGTGACCCAGGGACATGAAGTGTCCTGGGTCAACAGCTATGCTGTTGAAAAAAAAAAAGGCACTGATAGACTTGCTCGATGCAGGGTTGCCAGAAACCTTTAATTTGTAAAAAGCAAAACACACACATGCACGTACACAATATCTGTGAAAGATAAGGTGAAGTATACTTGCAAAAGGAATCCAAACTGGAAAGAAGGAAGTACAATTCTCTTTACTGATGATCTTGTATATAGAAATCCTTAAAGCAAATATATTCAGCAAAGTACTAGTACACAAAGTCATCACAAAAAAATAAGTTGCCCATTTATACACTAACAATGAACAATTCAAAAAGAAAATTAAGAAAACAGTTCCATTTACAAGAACATCAAGAAGAATAAAATGCTTAGGAATTAACTTAACCAACGAGACAAAAGACTGTTACACTGAAAACTATAAAGCGTACTGAAAGAAGTTTTAAAAGACATAAATAAATAAAAAGACATTCTATATTCATGGATTGGAAGACTCAGTATTGTTAAGATGTCAACACTATCCAAAAATATCTACAGCTTTAATGCAATCCCTATCAAAATCTCATAATATTTTTTGCAGAAACAGAAAAATCCATCCTAAAATGCATGTGAAATCTCAAAGGATGCCAAATGGTCAAAACAATCTTCATCAAGAACAGTTTAAGATCTTATACTTTATGAACATTTTATTACAAAGCTACAGTGATCAAAACAGTGTAGCATTGGCATAGAGACAGACTTATAGACCAGTGGAATCTAATAAAAGAGCCCAGAAACACACTTTGGCATATATGGTCAACTGATTTTCAATGAGGGTGCCAAGAGCATTCAATGGAAAAAAGTCTTTTCAACAAATGGTATCCACATGCAAAAGAATGAAGTTGGACCCTTATGTAACATCATATACAAAAATTAATCCAAAATAAGTCAAAGACCTAAATGTAAGAGCTAAAGCTACAAAAAAGTCTTAGAACAAAACATAAGGAAAAAGTTTCATGACATCGAATTTGGAATGATATCTTGGAAAGACACCAAAAGTGAAGGCCACAAAAGTAAAAATAGGTAAATTGGACTACATTAAAATTTTTAAACACTTCTATGCATCAAAGAACATAATCAATATGGGAAAATGGTAGCCTATGAAATGGAAGAAAATACTTGCAAATCACATATCTGACAAGGGGTTAATAGCCAGAATTTATAAAGAACTCCTACAGCTCAACAACAAAAATAAATAGCCTGATTAAAAATAGGCAAAAGGACTTAAATAGACATTTCTACAAAGAAGATATACAAATGGCCAACAAACATATGAAAAGATGCTCAACCTCATTAGTCATTAGGGAAATGCAATTCAAATCCATAAAATATCACCTCATGCTCTTAAGGATGGCTACTATCAAAAAGCAGACAATAGCAAATGTAGGCGATGATGTGGAGAAATTTGGAACCCTCATCTACTGTTGGTGTGAATGCAAAATGGAGAGGCCACTGTGGAAACAGTATAGTAGTTCCTTAAGAAATGAAAAATAGAATGAATGTGTGACCCAGAAATCCCACTTCTGGCTTGGGCATACACTCAAAAGAAAGCAAGGTCTTAAAGAGATATTTGTAGTATACCCATATTCATAGCCACATTATTCACAATAGCCAAGAGGTGGCAGCAACCCAAGTGACTACCAACAGATAAACAGAAAAACTAATTTTGAGGTATTCACCCAGTGGATTATCATTCAGCCTTAAAAAGGAGGGAAATCCTGACATATGCTACAACATGAATGAGCCTTGAGGACACGATGCTATGTGAAATAAACCAGACACAAAAGGACCCATTTTGTGTGATTCACTTATATGAGAAACAGAGGGCAGTCAAGTTCAGAGACAGAAAGTAGAGCAGTGGTTGCCAGAGGCTGGGGGTGGGAAAATAGGAAGTTGTTGATAATGGATACAGAGTTTCAGTTTCTCAAGATGAAAAAAGGATTCTAGAGATTGGTTGCATAACAATGTGAATTTATTTAACACTACTAAACTGCACAGTCAAAAATGACTAAGATGGTAACTTTTGCTATGTGTATTTTACCCGAATTTTTAAAATATTTTTTAAAGTTAAGAGAATGGGACATTATAGTTAAAAGATAACAAGGAGAATGACATAAAAATAAGAAATGCGCCAGAGGCTGGGCACAGTGGCTCACGCCTGTAACCTCACTTTGGGAGGCCAAGGAGGTATTGGGGGGGAGCAGAACAGTCTGAGCAATATAGTGAGACCTTAGCTTTACAAAAAAAAAAAAAAAATCAAAAAGATGAGTGAGGTGTGGTGGTGCGTGCCTATAGTGCCAGCACTTTGGAAGGCTGAGGTGGGAGGATCACTTGAGCATAAGAGGTTGAGGTTGTGGTAAGCCGTGATCATGCCACTGCACTCCAGCCTGGGTGACACAGTAAGACTCCGACTCAAAAAAAGAAAAAAAGGAATTGGACTGGAAACAAAAAGAATCTGGAAACAAGTGAGTAAACCCAAAAGCATTCTAAAAACTAAGGCCTCACAGCAGAAGAGTGAGTCTCATTTGAAATAACCTAGCTGCTCATTAAACTGGCGCCCAAGTCATATGCAACAGAAAAGCAGATTCCCATTGCTCAATGTCAAAACCTCCATCAATGGATGGGAGACATTTATATTTCATCCTAGGGAAGGTTATTCTCCCATAAAATGGGGAAAAAAATCCCTTTCTATGCAACAAAGATTGAAAAACCATTTTTTTCTTTATTTTGATTTTTTTATTGTAAAGATGTGGGGTACAAGTCAGGATTAGGTATGTAAGTAGTTAGTTTTTTATTAATTAAAAAGTAAGTATAAACATTTATCTTAGACTACATACACATATCCTCTTCTATATCCTGCATATAAAATATACATATACTCTATAACTTTTTTTTAAATGAAGCTCAGAGATGCTAAGCAGTTTCTGGGATTTACAAGTCAGCAGCCCTCCTGGAACTTTAAACCCAAAGGGGACCCACTGGACTTCCAACAGGTGGTAGGAAGGAGCCGCCCACCTGTACTTAGAATCTGAACTGAGCTTATAAGACCTCAAGCTAGGAAAGTGGAGATTGGCCACCTATTCTAATACATACAGCTCTACAGAGGCACAGGACATGTTGGATCTTTCCTTCTGCCCATCCCCCCAACACACCTGTGAAACCAGCAATGGCCAACATGACCACAACGAAAGCTGTACATTGTTATGTCCACTATGGTGCCCTAAAATGTATTGCCAACAGGTTATAAAGCCTCCTCTAGCATTTAAACAGACTGGAAGCAGCTATTTTATGGGAGGATAGAAATAAGCTACACTGGAATAAGGGGGGAAAAAATCTTAGAAATCAACAAGACTATATTCTACCCAATAGAGGAATCTCACCCCCAGAACCTCTGACAGGTGTGTACCTGCCATCTGCCTGAATACTTCGAATTGTAGGAAGTGTCACTGCCTAACAAGGCAGCCCATTCTGTGTCTGAGCAGCCCTAATGAGTTATAAAATTCCTTCATATACAGAACCGATCATTGCCTGTCAGTAACTTTTACCTTTGAACCTGAGCCTTATCTTCTTAAAACAGAAGTTATTTAAAATTATGTGGATGATTTAGGATCATTTGAAAACATTCCCATTGACCATCTGTGGTAACATTATTTTCCTGGAGGAATATGGAAATCACACTGTTTAGTGAGCACTTGGGTACAAAGTCCCTGCCCTGAAGGAGCTTAGATTTTTATTATTATTATTATTATTATTATTTTCTTTTTTCTGAGTCAGAGTCTCACTCTGTAGCCCAGACTGGAGTGCAGTGGCACAATCACAGCTCATGGGCAGCATTGACCTTCTAGGCTCAGGTGATCCTTCTACCGCAGCCTCTGGAGTAGTTGGGACTACAGGCACAACACCACAGCCGGCTAATTTTTCTCAAAGTTATCAAAATTTTCATTATAATTGTCAAAAATAATAAATCATTCCTTTCTCCACTTATTCTCAACAAATAGAAGCTAGAAAGTTGTCTTTGAACCCAAGTCAAAATTTACCAGTGTGACCATATATTCCATTTATTAAAGAGTTTTAATTAGTTCTATTTCTAAATGTGTCATCCTATTCTTTATCATAGAAAGAGTGGCATACAGAATCGTTTATTATTTTCCTTTCATGAAAGATATAAAAATTAAAATTAGACAAAAAATTGACTTCTCATCTTTTTCTTAAAGTTTTATATGTCAATCAACTAGAATTGGCAAGAGCTGGGAGGTGTTGAAGATACAAGTTACATTCTTCAAATAGTGTATGTGCTAAATTAAATAATATCCTTAGAAGGTTGCTTTGGGCCCACAATAAGAGTTCACTTACCATGTGTTTCTATTAATAGTCACAAACATTTTTTTTTTTTTTTGCAAAAGCAAGAGACCTCATGTGGCCTTGGTAGATACTTTGAAGACCCCTTGTCTAAATGAATGAGTCAGTCACAAACATGTTGAACTACAAAAAAGTTAACATACATCAAAATGAAATTATAAAATTACATATTTTTTTTTCTCAAGCATTATCCACTTCTAAAATCAGCATTGGCCCATTCATTCCAAAGCAATAGTCCAACCTCTAATCTTTCATTCAGTTCCAAGTTGTATTACCTTCACTAAGCATCTACCACGCCCCACCCTTGAAAGCCTACCTGCTTTTAGGAAGCAGACACTCCTTTCAGTTGCAGCCCTTAAGAGCCAAAACATGAAAGTCTAGTCATCTTTTTTCAAATGGAGGTATTCATATACGGTACTATAAAATCTTGCGTAAGCCACAGTAATAAGAACGAACGCAATCACAATAAAGGACATATTCAGTTAAGTAAAAACATTTTAATTACTGTTTATTCAGAGATGTATATAAGTGGCAAAGGCAATTAAATATCCTCACAAGCCAAATATTAACTGCAAAAAGCCCAAGTAGATTGTTTTGCTTAACATTCTAGAGCCTTCAATTTATTTTATTTCCCCAAACAGTTGCTCATATCCTAGTTGTATAGATTTTTCTTCATCTCAGAAGAAGTCTGCTCCTTTGGCTGTTATCAACATCTCATGCTAAAATGGACAAGCTAGCCAAATTTACCTGAGTGCTTCAGATTTGCAACCTTGATTTGTGGCTTCATCCCAGAGTCTGTTAAAAAATGCACACTCCTGAGTTCCACCCTAGACCTGATGAATCAGAATCTGCATTTTAAATAAGGTAGACAAGTGGGACCTCATCAAACTAACGAGCTTCTGGAACACAAAAGAAACCATCAAGAGAGCAGGGAGACAGCCCACAGAATGGGGAAAAATATTTACCAACTGTATATCTAACAAAGGCCTAATGTCTAGGATCTACAAGGAACTCAAATGCTCCGAAAGGAAAAAAACAAACAGGCCCTTTAAAAAGTAGGCAAAAGACATGAATTAGACACTTCTCAAAAGAAGATATACAGGCAGCCAACAGACACATGAAAAAGTGCTCAGCCTCACTTATCATCAGAGAAATGCAAATCAAAACCACACTGAGATACCACATAACCCCAGTAAGAATGACCATCATTAGTAAAACAAACAACAACAGATGCTGATGAGGATGGGGAGAAAAAGGAATGCTTCTACACTGCTGGTGGGAATGCAAACTAGTGCAACCTCTTTGGAAGACAGCATGGCAATTTCTGAAAGAACTAGAAATTGACCTTCCATATGACCCAGCAATTCCCCTATTCAGAATATACCCAGAGGAACTCAAATCATTCTACAAAAAAGATATATGCACACATATGTTTGTTGCAGCTCTATTCACAATAGAAAAAACATGGAACCAACCATGTTGCTCATCAAAGCTGGGCTGGATAAAAAATGTGGTACATATACACAATGGAATATTATGTTAGTCATAAAGAAGGACAAAGATATAGACTTCACAGCAACTTGGATGGATTTAGGGTCGATCATACTCAGTGATTTATCATAGAAACAAAGAACAGGGTACCATATGTTTTCACTCATGAGTGGACCTTGAATAATTATCATAATACTATAAGAAAGGGATTGGCAATAGTGGGAAACTGTCAGAGGAGGGGTGTTGGGATTGGCAGTTGAGGGAAACTGCCAAGGGAGGGGGGTCATACTTCATCAGCAGGGGTACCTGCATAATCAATGTCTGTATACCTAACCCTGAATTGTACCCCACATCTTTATAATTTTTAAAAAAAGAATCTGCATTTTAACCAGCTCTCCAACTGAGTCCTAAGTACATGAAAGCATGAGTAGCACTGCCTTAGTAAGTCTCTAAGGGTGGTTCCAGGACCAGTAAGATCAGTGACAGCGCCATCCAGGAATTTTCTAGAAATGAACATTCTTCAGCCCCACTGTACAGAATTAAAAACTCTGGAGGTGGGGTCCAGCACCCTGTATTTCAACAATCCCTCCAGGTGATTCTTATTCTATGTTTTTTAATCACAGCCTCACTCTGTCACGCAAGCTGAAGTGCAGTGGAGTGATCACAACTCATTCCAGCCTCAACCTTCTGGGCTCAGGCGATCCTTCTACCTCAGCCTCCCAAGTAGCTGAGACTACAAAGATGCACCATCACACTTGGCTTTTTTTTTTTTTTTTTTTGTAGAGACAAGGTATGTATCCAACTCCTGGCTTCAAGCAATCCTCTTGCCTGTTGAAATATTATCCCCTTTTCCAACTATACATCTTTGTGAGGCTGGATTTTTTTCATATACTTCAGCCAAAACAACATTTCAAAACAGATATATTGTCTTCTATTGTCTGTATCTTCTGTTAAGCCAGAGATTAACAAAATTTGGAAAAATACAAAATAATGACACTCAGTAACTTTTTTGTTTAGAAAATACAGTTATTAACATGAGCATGTATTGACTTGCTAATGTTTTAAATATGTATCTATATATTACATACTTCAAGAATATTTTATTTTATTTATTATTATTTTTTTGAGTTGAAGTCTCACTCTGTCACTCAGACTGGAGTGCAGTGGCCGCCCCCAGCCACCGCAGCCTCAACCTGCTGGGCTCCGGCAATCCTTCTGCCTCAGCCTTCCAAGTAGCTGGAACTATAGGTGCACGCTACCACACCCGGCTAATTTTTGATTTTTATTGTAGAGGTAAGGTCTCGCCAACTTGCCTAGGCAGGTCTCGAACCTGCGGGCTCAGGCAATCCATTCACCTAGGCCTCCCAAAGCGCTGGGATTACAGGCTGAGCCACCAAGCCCGATCAAGAATATTGTAATATTTTAAGATAATTTTGGTAGTACATATCAATATACATTACAATAGTGCATAGTAAATACATATCCAGAATATATACATAATTATGCGTAAATATTCATAAATATAACACACATAAAGTTCTTTGTAGTTCTCAAAAAATCTTAAGAGTATATATATAGGAGAATTAAGACCAAAAAGTTGAAGAATTGTCATTATAGTTGTTCTAACAATTACTGAAAGGAAGGTTTAAACTCTTCAACTACAATTATGGATGTGTTGATTTATTCTTTAAGTTCTTTTATTTTTTGCTTTATAGTTATCTATTATTTATCTGCAAATCTAGTACAGTTATCACTCCCTCTTTATCTCTAGCAAGGATCCTTGCCACAAAGTCTATTTAGATGATAATAATATAGTTATACTAGCTTTCTTTTGCTTAATGTTCTTTTTTGTTGTTTTGGGGGGGATTTTTTGAGTTGGAGTCTCACTCTGTCACCCAGACTGGAGTGCAGTGGCCGCTCCCAGCCACCACAGCCTCGACCTGCTGGGCTCCAGCGATCCTTCCACCTCAGCCTTCCAAGTAGCTGAAACTACAGGCACGCGCTATCACACCCGGCTAATTTTTTTTTTAATTTATTGTAGAGATGGGATCTCACCAAGTTGCCCAGGCGGGTCTCGAACCCGTGGGCTCAAGCAGTCCACTCACCTCAGCCTCCCAAAGGCACAGGATTACAGGCTGAGTCACTGAGCCCCGTCTGGTTAATGTTTTTTATGGTGTATGTTTTTAGCCCTTATCTGTTCAAATTCTCTCTCTCTCTCTCTCTCTCTCTCTCCCCCTCCCTCCCCTTCCCTTGCCCCCTTCACCCCTCTCCACTCATTTCTAAAACTCTACTCTTACACTACATCTTTTTGCCAGATCCCATATGTCTCTTACGCTTTTTTGTTTGTTTGTTTGTTTGTTTGGCATGTTTTTCTAATTATTTTTCATGTCCAGGTTTTGTTAATCTATTGTCAGGCTCATCATTTCCTTCTTCAGCTATATCTACCCTATACTTAAACCCACTATTGAATTCTTAATTTCTGTTCATTTTTAGATCCATATTTTAATACTTTCCCATTGCTTCCAGTTCTACTCTCTTATAGTTCCAGTTCAATTCTCCATCCTATTTAATTGCCTGAATATAATAATCACATTTGTTTTAAAGTCTGAGTTTGATAACTCCAATAACAGGTTAAGCCAATAGCAGGGTCTTGTTTTTTTGCCTGTTTTGCCTCTTGGTTTTCAGTCATTTTGTGTGTGTGCTTTTTCATACATAGTTATACCAAAGGCTAGAAATTTTGCATGAAGAATGTTAAAGACAGCATAAACTCTGAGATATGCAATTTTTCTCCAGAAGGCTTTTACTTTTTTGCCTGGCAGGAGTTAGCATAGAGAAGATTGCCTTCATTTAATAAGGGGTTATGCTAGGCTTCTGTCCTTGTAAAGACTGGCCTGTTTCCAGTTCACCCATATTATAATCCTTTAGGAGTCTTAAATAAAAGCATGATGTGTTTACCATGACCCCTGACTTCTGGTGGGCTCTTAGCTTCATTTTTATTCTCTGAGGCCTTTGAATCTGCTAGAAGCTTTGCTTGGTTTGAACAGATACATTCCTCAAGGAGAAACATATTACCAAAAATCAGGTCATTTCTCTGGAATCTTGGCTCATAAGCGTTTCTTGTGTTGGTAGTTGTCCAGGGCCTTTAAAAATAATCGTTTCTATATTATTATTATTATTATTACTGCTGAGGTAAAATTCACATACAATTAACCATCTTAAAGTTAACAATTCAGTAGCATTTAGTACACACACAGTGCAACCATCACTTCTAACTAGTCCCAAAATGTTTCCTTCACCACAAAAAGAAACCCTGTACCCATTAAGCAGATACTTCCCATGTCCCTTCTTCCCCTAGCCCCTGGAAATCCCCAATCCCCAATCTGTTGTTGGTATGGATTTATCTATTTTGAATATCTCACATAAATAGAATCACACGATATGTGACTCCTTGTGTCTAGTTTCTCTCACTGAGCATCTTGTAGAGGTTAATCCACACTGTTGCATGTATCAGTACTTCACTCCTTTTTATGGATGATAACATTCTGTTGTACGTATATACCACAATTCATGTGTCCATTTTTCTGGTGATGGACATTTGGGTTGCTTCCACTTTGGGGCTATAATTAATAGCACTGCTGTGAACATGGGTGCACAGACATAGGTTTTTGTCTTATTCTGGCTTATGCTTGCTTTTGTTTTGGTTTTTGATTGAGCTTTTCTAAATGTTCTCCGCAAGTGGATTAAAACTTGGGGAACATAAAACAAATACTCGATTTTAAGTCATTTGAAAGCTGCTTTGCTGGTGCCTTTTAAACACTACCCAAACTTTCCTTAGGCCTAAATACAGAAACAGTTAGCATTGTAAATAGCAATTCAGCCCAGAGACATATGTTACACAAATTAAAATATTAAAATTCTCTTTTATACAAAAATGAAAACAAACAGTCCTGATTACTTATTCTTTTATTTCTCCAGTTAAAAATGCCTAGTTTTTTTAGCTATATTTGCTCTCACACTGAAAAGTTCTTCAGTGGCTGCGAGGATATTGACTATTAAAAGATAGCATTTGATAGCAAAGAAATAATGCTTTAATATAAGGAAGAGCAGTGGCACAGAAGCAACCTAGACTCCCACCTCAGAAAAGGAGCTTGAGCTTAAGAATAATGACAGTTAAATGTAAAATGTGAGACATTATAAAGTCTGAGAGGAAGACGAAATGGAAATACAAAAATAGACTTGACCAACAAAGAAGAAAAAGATAGTTACAGGGCTATACCAGATTACTTTGGTTAATTCCCGAAAAGTCTACAAATGTGAAACGGAATGAAGAAATTACAAGTGTAGAAATCAGATTTCCCAATTCACCCTATTACTATATAACTACACTGTTGAAATAAGTGCAGAAAGCCCATTTGAAAAACACAGTATTAAACTATGTTCGCTTTTATGGATTCCCATTTTAAAGTACATAAAACTATCTCATATGACTTTCAATGTCTTAAATTGAAAGTCTTAGTAAGCCCAAAGCACTCAACTCACTGGCTTATTTAGTCTTTAATAAGAAAAGTGACTGTATAGTTAAGTAAAACCGTTGTCTTTTTTGTGCCTATCTGTGCCTCTACTTCTCCAATAATAAATTTGTTTCTATTTCTGGAACTGAAGACCAGATATATAGGATGTTTGGGACAATCTCATAGCTGTGTATCACATATGTTAGTAAGAAAAAAAAATGAGGCAAAATTATATTGCATATAAAGTTTTTTGTTTCCCCAGACTGCAATCTCTAAAAAAACTAACCTTCTCTGTGATGTATCTACTTCCAATGTTAAAGAAGGCAAGAAAACATGCTCTTCATCCCAATTAATACCACGATAATCAAAAGAATAGAGCTAGTCTTCTTTTAGCAAATTCTTTGGGAAAGCAAAATACATTTTTAATGAAGTCAGTCACGTTCAACAAAAGTTAAACTTTAAATTTCATATTCTCAAGGGCCTGTATGCACAAAAGCTTGGATTAAGGAAGTGGCCAGGTCATGTAGGATCACCGGATAGACAGGAAGGTATGGGTCCATGGTTACAAATCTCCAAAGTCACTCTCCTTTTAAAGGAATGAAGAGGCCAAGGCCCCTGACCCATCAGACCCGGTGTCTTCTTTCTATTCCAAGTCCCCATCTTCTGTCCCAGAGGTCAGCTGACTCAAGAACTGGCTCCACAGACCCCAGGAGTCACTGCCCCCAGTCAGAAACCATTCCCCCGTGGCCACCAAAAAGGCCACTTCTCCCAGCCATGGACACTGTAGGCTGTGCTCCCAGGACACACAGAATCCACCTGCACTGTCTCCAAGTGGCTGAAAGTCTTGGCTTGGTGCCATGATGTCTGCAGCTATGGAGAGTTAGGACATCCATCAGGTGACCTGAGTCGCCCTCCTCCTCCTGGGCACCACTGTTATTTCCATCTAAAGTCACAAGAATCTACTCTCCTAATTCTCCTTCAAATCAAACTCTGCACCCACTTCCTCCACTACCCTAATAGCTCCCCTTAAAGGGGAAAAAGTGCATTACACATAGAAATGCACATCATATTGATAGAACACAAAGGGACAAATGGAACTGCCAAGTAGTTAAAGCCACACGCCATTCTGAAACATGAACAGACAAGCATCCCTTCTTACCCCTGCACACTCCCCTCTGGCACATGGTCCCCGTGCAAGCGGCACCATCTTCTCTGGATCAGCACAGAGACATCCAAGTCCATGACTGACCTTTGGGTTTCCAAAGCCTCATGGGGCACTCGAGAATACCTGATGAGGAAAAGCCAATTTGTCACCCCCCACACACCCTCCTGCCTAGATTCTCTGGACTGAACGGTTGGCAAAGGAAACTAGAATGGAGTTGCTGCAGGTTCCTGAGGAAGGTGTCCACATTCTTCCCCCTGGCCATGCCAGGCACTCTAGGCCCCATCTAATAAGCTTTCTAAGAGGCACACACAAGAGGAAACAGAAGAGGCCAGCAGCACCATCATTGCCCTGGTTGTGAGCCATGGACATCCCTAGAGACTCCCAGAGATAACAAGAGCAATTGAAGGTCCTGCAAAACCAAGTCAGAAACAAAGTCAGATAAATCACTTTTATCTCGAAGTAAAATATGTGGCCAAGGGAAATCCATATTACGGTAATAAAAGGAAAAGAAGCGGTAAACTAAGTAGACTTTCAGACTACTTAGGAGGGTGGGAGAGGTAAGTTGGAGGTGACCAAGGTACCAGCATGCTGTCATGACATCTGCTTTCTTGCTAACGTATAACCATGTGAATATCATGGCAACCAATAAAATCCCCCTCAGAGGCTATAATCAAACATGGTAAGACGTGATTTCAAGTCAGAGTACCTCTCTTACTTCTCTGATACAAAATCTTGCCTCAAAAAATGAGTCTGGTTTTAGCACTTTGTCCAGACAGGTAGATGCAATTATAAGCACTTTAACTCATCCTTAGTGTGCAAACATTCCAAAAGTCATCAGAGAACAATCCACAGGAATTTAAAGAAAGGGGTTACCAAGAAAAGCATGTAACCCAAGACCCAAGTCCAAGGGGATAGCATGTGATTATTGCTGTCAGTAGAGTCATTTATACAACTCCACAAATGTCTTCAAGAGGATCTGTCTATAATATTTTTAAACCAAATAAAATTTTTTAAATGTTTAAAAATGTAGAACAACTGAGATTGCCAGACACTACTCATGGTAGTAGAAATTGGTACAACTACTTTTGAAAACTGTTTGACAGTTGCTCCTAAAACTCAACAAATGGACACCCTATGCCTCAGCATTTTCATTCCTGAGTTTATACCAAAAGAAATGGACACGAAACATTCAGAGCAGTATTATACAGAAGAGCCAAAAAACTGGAAACAACCCAAAGGTCCCTCGACAGTAGAATGGATTCAGTGTAGACTACTCACAGCAATGAAGAAAAAAACTATGAAATGCCATATGCTGCAGAAATAATGTACAGCAAAATAAGCCAGTCACATAAGAGCACCTGCTCGATGATTCCATTTGCAACAAGTTCAAGCACAGGCAACGCAATTCTATGGTAACAGAAGAGTGGTTATCTCATACTTGGAAGAGGCTGAGTAGGGGACCAGGGAGCCTGCAGGGGTGCTGGAAATATTTTATATTTTTATGTGGATAGTGATCACACAGGTTTATAAGGATGTAAAAATTCATTGGGCCATACACTCCAGACGTGTATCTTTATTGTATGTAAGTTATAACTCAAAACAAAAGTAAACTTAAAAAAAAGAAAATCACACAGAATGGCTTGCCTCCAACAGTGAACAGCATCTAAGTCCTTATCGTATAATGATGAGTAAATAAAAAAGAGTCTTTCTCTCGAGAAGTATGAACTAGAAAACAGACACAACAATACTAACATATAAAGCTAACTAATGAATACACAAGAAGAACAAGGAAACACATGAACACCCAAGGCAGTAGTAGGATATATGGAATAAACTTTAACAATCCATATCCCCACTATGTGGAAATATTAGGCTGACTTGTGTTATTCTATGCAATTAATCTATTGCTTACCAGCATGTACAATAGATTTATTTCACTTTCTGGCAAGATTCTTCACTTACTTAAGGTAGTTGCTAGAAGAATGAGAACTAATTCTGCTAATGCTACTTCCAGGAAGTATCTGATAATATCAAATGAGCACACATAAAAGCCCTCAGTATTTGTGGCATCTAAAATTTATATTGACAAATTCCCATTTTATTAGTCCAAAGTGACCAACAGTCGTCCAATCCTGAAGTCAAGGAATCACAGTTCTGCCCAGAGAACCCCATATAAATGGCAGTTCACTGACCTATGGCTATCCTCATCTGGGAAATGGTTTCCCTTGAGTGGTAGCACAGGAAGCAGAAATTGTAAGGTATCTTGAATAGACAAATGAGGGACCTTAGTTAAACAGTTTATGCCCCTGAGCCTCAGTTTTCTCACTTTCTGAATGGTGGGAAACAAGGCACATATTTACAGGGATTCTGTAAAGATAAAACAAGAGAGTAGTCATTGGACTCTAAGCCCCATGAGGGCAGGCACAGGTCTGCATCATTTTATTGCTATGGGCTCAGCCCAATCAACAGTGGCCAACCTATTAATATATGAGAGGGACACAAAAATAACCAAAATTATCTTTTGAAGGGCAGGCCTCTTGTGGCACAGTTTCTCTCACTAGGTAAGTGTTCTAGGAACCCATCAGCATCAGGGTACCAGCTAGCGATGTTGTGAGAGGCTGTGTTCAGCTTCAGTGAATTTTTTTGGAGACTCTTTCAAGGGTTTGTCCATTTCATGATGAGTGATTTACGAGTGCACTTGCCCACACTGTGCTGAGTGTTCAGCAGTTTTGTTTTGTTTTTACCAAAAATGGCATTTGAGAAATGTCTCCTTACATTTTTTGCCCATTTTTTCAACCCGAATATTTGCTTTTTTGCTATTTAGTTGTTTGAACCCCTTCCATGTTCTGGTTAGTAGTCCTTTGTCAAATGGATAGGTTGCAAATGTTTTCTCCCATTCGGTGGGTGTTTCTTCACTTTTGATTGTATCCCATGTTGTACAGAGGCTTTTTAGTTTGAAGTCATTTCGTTTATCCATTTTTGCTTTGTTGCTTCTCTTTTTGAGAACTTACACAAACAATATTTACCCAGATCAATGTCCTGGTGCCTTTCCCCAGTGTTTCTGTCTAGTAGTTGCAGGTCTTAGATTTAAGTCTTTAATCCATTTTGATTTGAATTTTTATTTATGGTGAAAAATAAAGGTCTGTTTCCTTCTTCTGCATATGATTATCCAGTTTTCCCAGTAACATTTATTGAAAAAACTTTCCTTTCCCTGTTGGATGTTCTTGGTGCCTTTGTCAAAATTGAGTTAGCTATAAGTGCATAGAATTATATCTGGGTTCTCTATTATGTTCCATTGGTCTATTTTTACACTGGTGCCATGCTGATGTGGATACTACAGCTTTGTAGTGTATTTTGAAATCAGGTAGTATGATGCCCCCAGTTTTGTTCTTTTTGCTCGGGATTGCATTGGCTATTCAAGGTCTTTTGTGGTTCCATATATATTGTTTAATTTTGAAAAATGTCATTGGTATTTTAGTGGGGATTTCACTGAATCTGTAAATTGCTTTAGTGTATCAATTGAAATAATTTATCTCTGTTTACAACTGATTTCCTAGTAATTTGTACTTTTTTTTTTTTTTGTCTAGTCCATTGTAGAGAACTTAAAAGGAGGGCCTTCGTAATCATTTTTTTAAAGAGATAGGATCTCATTGTGTCGCCCATGCTGGAATGCAGTAGTGCAATCATAGCTCACTGAAGCTTCAAATTCTTGGTCTCAAGTGATCCTCCTGCCTCAGCCTCCTGAGTATCTGGAAATAGAAGCACACACCACTATACCCAGTTAATTTTTTTTTTTTTTGGTAGGAACAGAGTCTTGTTATATTGCCCAGGTTGGTCTCAAACTCTTGGTCTCCAGCAATTCTTCTACCTCCGCCTCCCAAAGCACTGCTTATATAATGATTATAGGTCATTTTTGTGTCTTTCTTGTGCTGAGCACATTATTTTGCAGACAGCAATACTTTTTTTTAATATTTATTGAATCCAATCTCATAGGCTGCTAAAAATTCATAAATTATGCTTCTATTTATATAAATGAAAAAATAATTCTAGGCTATACATGCTATACATTTAAGTTGAAGAAAATCTGATTACTATAAATGCTATAGCACCTGGTTACATCCCATAAGTGTCACAAAATCTTGACTACGTGATACCTTTCTGAACCTGACTCCCTAGGAAAGCAAGAATCTAATGAACTAACAAGATTCGAATCTCATTTATGCCTACATTGATTTTAAAAAGAACAAATGAAAAACGCCCACACACATTCCACTCCCCAAAAAAGCCTTTAATGATCTTCAAAATTTGTATGTTATACTATTATTTCAGCAGTTAAACACCTTCACTGATATAAGTCCCTTACATCAAATTACATTTTACAACGCAAATTTTAGCTTGTGATTTTTTTTTTTTAAGTTGGAACCTCACTCTGTCATCCAGGCTAGAGTACAGTAGCATGCTCGTGGATACTGCAGCCTCAACTGCTGTGCTCAGGCAATCCTTTTGCCTCAGCCATACAAGTAGCTGTGACTACAGGTGTGCGCCACCACACCTGGCTAATTTTCTGATTTATTATTGAGACGAGGTCTCATCAAGTTGCCTGGACTAGTCTCTAACCCCTGGCTCAGGCCATCCTCTTATCTCTGCTTCCCAAAGTGCTGGGATGACAGACGTGAGCCACCACACCTATAATATGTGATATTTTTAGTATATATTTTTTAATGATTTTGGGGGATGAATGAAACAAAAATTTCAAATAATGAAAAGACAATTGGTAAACTATTCTCAGTAAAGAGGTTAATTTAGAATGCACAACCAGGTGGAAAAGTTAAGCCTTTAAGTTTATTTTCAGAAAATAACTTTGAAAAAGAAACCAGAGTTAGATAATAATATGGCTGTCCTCTTGCTTCCACACCATCCGTGACTGAGTTTATGTGATTAAAACGTGAAGGGGAATTTACTTAATTAAAATTAAGTACAAGTTGTCTTATTCGATTAGCTCTCTCCTTCACACTCATGGGTCCCAGAACTAAATAGATGCCCTGGTGCCAACTCTTATACACAGCTGTCATCTTCATTGAAATATACTTCAGTAAATTCAGCAAATTTCCATCCACCACCAATTGTTAATCCATGTCAATCTCATTTAACAACTAGAAAAGCTATTATGAACTTGTCAGCACTTTAATTTCCCTAAATGATTTTAATTGTTTTTTTATTACTCATTTGGTACTAACATCATCTTCTCTTAATAACAAAGTACAACAAAGTTAACCATCAAAAGCGCACACTATTTTTAAGTCCATACCTTTCGAAAGCAGATTAGATGGGGATTTGTGTCTTCACTAGCTTGTCTCCAATTTGACTTCTCTGAAGGACATAGTAATGAGAAGTTGAGGGACTTGCCATCCTTGGGATTGGAGGAGGAACGCAGTATATTGTAAGTGTTAAAAAGCAACAAGTTGGCCAGGCTCGGTGGCTCAGCCTGTAATCCAGCACTTTGGGAGGCTGAGGGGAGTGGATTGCCTGAGCCCACAGGTTCAAGACCAGCCCGGGCAACTTGGTGAGACCTGGTCTCTACAATAAATCAAAACTTCGTCGGGAGTGGTAGCACACACTTGTGGTTCTGGCTTCTTGGAAGGCTGAGGCGGAAGGATAACTGGAGCACAGCAGGTTGACGCTGGGGTGGCTGTGAGTGTGCCACGGCACTCCAGCCTGGGCAACGGAGTGAGACTCCAACTCAAAAATAAAAATAAAAACAAGTGAAGCAAAGCACTGCTCCTTCAGACAGGTAATGTGCTATCAGGTTGATTGTGAGCACACAGCATTTTTTTTTTTTTTTTTGAGTTGGAGTCTCACTCTACCGCCTGGCCGCTCCCGGCCACCGCAGCCTCGACCTGCTGGCTCTGGCGATCCTTCCGCCTCAGCCTTCCAAGTAGCCGGAACTACAGGCATGCGCTACCACACCCGGCTGATTTTTTGATTTATTGTAGAGATGAAGTCTCACTGCCCAGGTGGGTCCCGAACCCGCGGGCTCAGGCAATCCACTCACCTCAGCCTCCCAAAGGCAAGGGATTACAGGCTGAGCCACCGAGCCCGGCAGCACACAGCATTTTTATTACCCAGAGTATTCAAGATCCAAGGATGAATATCAATGCTAAGGTGGTTTTTCTTTAAGTGTCTACTTTAATTTCTACATTCCTACTACATCCTTTTAGTTTCATAATAATATTGACCACCCTCCAAGAAAAACCAAGAAAAGCTTACAGTTATTATGCAGTTGCTGTAACAAGGTATTGTTCTAAATGCTTTGCATATATGGTTTCACTGAGTCCTCACAATATCTCATACGGTTGTATTATACTTCCCCAGTGTATATATGAGGAAATTGAGTCACCAGAAGTGAGTTAATTTGCCCAAGACCCAAAGGTTGTAAGTGGTGCAACCAGGATACAAGGCCATGTCATGGACTCAGACCTGGGTCCTTAAACTCAAGGTAGAGTTTCTCCTGCCAATGTCCTCTGTGTGGAAAGAGTGTGACCCACTCCAGTGTGGGAAGAGTGTGACTTACTCCACAGAGAAATGTGAGTCCCAGGGGTCACTCAAATGACAGTTTAGCATTTCCAAAACATAGTGCAGGTATTTAGTAAATGTTTAAATAGCTTAAAAGTACCTAATGATTAGTATTTCTCCATGAAGGACAATCAAATGTTAGTTTAAAATACTTAAGTTGACATGCTCACACGTATATATTAATATCAAAATCATTTGCATGTAATGCAATGAAAATATGAGTCTTACATAAAACAAAAAATTCCGGAGCTTCGCTGGGAATTTATTAATTGTTCAGTCATCAAATGATTTGAGCCAGATCAATATATTTCAAATTCTATCCTTAAGAAAACTCCAATTCCACTGAGTGTTGCAATGCAGGAAAAATCAACAGCTTCTTGCATCAGAATAATTAAGTACAACATTTCAATTCTGGGTAAAATGAAAAACTGAACTGATCCAAAACTGTATTGCTTGACCCAAACCATCCTAGGACCCAAAGACAAACAAGGCATCTCTCAGATAGGGAGCAGGAATGAAATTATTTCTTTTGCAATTTAGGATATAATGGAATCAGTCTTACTAATGGAACACAACTTGCCTGACAAGACAGATTTGGTGCTGGTTTATCTTTCTGAACAGAAGGCAATGTGCCTGCCCTTTTTCAAAGGAAAAACAGCCATCCAGTAGACATCTCATCAGCTTCTCTACTAATAATCACTAATCTTAAAGTGATTTCCACCCTTTTCCCATCCCTTTCCAATTCCCAAAGTACAGGAATTACCTCTAGATAATCCAAAGATAGTTCCTTGACTGCAACCACTGGGCACTGCTTCAAGTGATTGAAATTGGGAGGCCAGATGGCCATAACCCTCCCCATCAGCTGGGGGCAGGCTCTGACCACAGGCACAGGGCCAGAGGAGAGGGCAGGGCTAGCTCAGCCCATCATCCTCACAGAGGCCAGTGGCAGCTCCCTGAGATAAAGCAGAACACCATACATCTATACTTAAAAGTGAGAGGATACTTCCTGATTGCAGGGTCACTCTCAAAGCTTTTCAAGAAAAAGGAGATGAAAAGAAATCCAAGTGGAAAATGAAAGCTGAACAAAAAATAAATGCATTTAAACAAGATGGCATAGATTCATTTCTCCCTGTTCCTTTAGGCTAAGAACAACTATAAACCCTGGAAATAAAACAAACATCAACCAAAGAAGCATTCTGAAAGGTGTAAAAAAGGAAAATAGAAATGGCCAGCGACCTAGGACAGGATGGACAGCAGGGTACCCTACAATCTCCCACTCAAAAGCAGAAAGTAATACAGGCATGGTGTTTCCTGATCCTCGACCAAGCAACACAAGAAAACCCCGGTAGCTCATTCCTCCTCTGAATCAAATGGGAATCCTGTCGACAATTCCTTGTGAGCCAAGCAAGAGGGAACAATGGGGAGTCCTGCAGACAATAACTGGCCAGTGCAAGGACTCTGCTCCCAGTTGGGCAAGAATATTAACCTCCACTGAGAATCATGGAAAGGAGAATTGCAGAGGCAGCTCTAACAAGGGGAATCCCACCACAGAAAGTGTCAGGGAAGCCTCTTGTCCCCAGGGGCCTAAGACTCCCCTCTCTGCCTAGAGGCACCAGGGAACAAGGCAGGAAAGAAGGGGAAATAAAAACACACTTATGTGAAAAGAACTAAAACAGTATATGACAAAAAGACCTATCCTTATAGAGTGGCTAAAGGAAGTTCTTAAACTAAAAATCATAAAAGAATCTTAGATTAAATGAGTCAATTTCTCAAAAATCACCAATTACCACAACTCAATCTATATGAAATAAATAATTTGGATGACTCTATAACTATCGAAGAATTTAATTCATAAAATAAAAACTTCCCAAAAAAGGAATCTCCAAGCCCAGCTGGTTTCACTGTAGAATTCTACCAATGTTTAAAGAAAAATAAACATTAGTTTTGCATAATCTCTTCCAGAAAACAGAAAGTGAGGGAACACTTCCCAATGCATTCTAAGAAGTCAGTATTACCCTGATGTCAAACAAAACAATACAAAAAAAAACTTAACAGATCGATATTTCTCATGAATATAGTCACAAAAGTCCTAATCAAAATATTATCAAATTGAATACAATAGTGTGTAGAAAGAATTATACAGTATCACATGTAGGATTTATTCCAAGTGTGCAAAACTGGTTCAACATTTGAAAATCAATTAATTCAACCCACTGTATATACTGGCTAAAGGAGAAAAGTCATATCAATTGGCATAAAAACACTTGACAAAGTTCAATGCCTATTCATAACAAAGACTGTCAGCAAGTTAGGAGTAGAGGGGTCTTCCTTAACTTAATAAAGAGTACCTACAAAAAACATACAACAGATATCATACTTTGAAATGTAAACTGCATTTTCTTAAGGCCTAAATGTCTAACCTCTAAGATCAGGAAGAAGTCAAGATGGTCCACTCTCGCCACTCTTATTCAACATGGTACTGGAAGTTCTAGCCAACACAATATGACAAGAAAAAAAAAATTTGGATTGGAAAGAAAAGAGTAAAACCGTCCTGATTTGCCTATAACATGATTTTCTACACAAAATTTCCCAAGGAAACTGCAAAAAAAAATCTAGAAATAAAAAGTGAATTCAGTCAAGTCACAGGATATAAGATAAACACATAAATATCATTTCTATGCACTAGCAAGAACACAAAGTAACCAAAATTAAAAACATAAGATTGAAAATCTCTCCAGAGAAAATGAAATACTTAGGTGTACACTTAGCAAAACATGTAAGGGATCTTTATGCCAAAAATTACAAAATTCTGATAAAAGATTTAAATCGAGAGACATCATTTTTTATAGGTTAAAAGATTCAACATAGTAAAAATGTCAATTACTCTCATATTGATCTAATGCAATTAACATCAAAATCCCAGCAAGGTTTTTTTTTTGAGTTTTTTGTAGACATAAATAAGCTTATTCTAAAAGTTTATATGAAAAGGCACAGGACCTACCAGAGGTAAAATAACCTTGGGGAAAAAAAGCAATATAATAGTAAGACTTACTTTGTCACTATAGTAATTTACAATAATCAAACAGTGTGGTATTGGAAGGGGAATAGAAATATAGGTCAATGGTACAGAGTAGAGAATCCAGAAATAGAATTCACAAAAATAAGCCTAACTGATATTTGGTAACTGCAAAAGCCATTCAGAGGAAGAAGAAGAGCCTTTCCAACACATGGTGCTGGACCACTGGGATATCCATGGGCAGAAAAAGGACCCGCAACCTACACTTCATATCTTACTGTAAAAATTAACTCAAAACCAAACATAGACTTAAATGTAAAACATAAAACGTCATTTAAAAAATAATAAGTGAAGACAGGCATGGTGGCTCATGCCTATAATCCCAGTATTTTGGGAGGCCAGCCTGGGCAACATAAAAAACGCTGTCTCTACAAAAAAAAAAAAAATTTTTTTCATTAGCCAGTTGTGGTGGTACACACCTGTAATCCCAGCTAATCAGGAAGCTGAGGAAGAAGGATCACCTGAGTCCAAGAGTTCAAGGTTATGGTGAGCCCTGATCATGCCACTGCACTCCAGTCTGGGTTACAGAGTGAGACCTCGACAAAGAAGAAGGAGGAAAAGAAGAAGAGTAGGAGGAGGAGGAGGAGGAGGAAGAAGAGGAAATCTTTGGAATCTAGGGTTAAGCAAAGAGTTCTTAGGCTTAATAACAAAAGCACAATCCAACAAAGGAAACACTGATAAACTGGGCTTTATCAAAATGTTAAAGCTTCATTCTGTGAGAGACTCTGTTAGGAGAATAAATAAAGAAGCTACGCATTGGGAGAAAGTATGTACAAGCCACATATTTGAAAATAAAAAATTAGTGTCTATAATATATAAAGAACTCTCAAAAATCAACAGTAAAAAAAAAAAGCAACTTTAATTTAAAAATGAGCAAAAGACACGAATAGACTCTTTTCCAAAAAGGATATGCAGTTGGCAAGTAAGCACATGAAAAGATGCTCAACATCATCCACCACCAGGAAAATGCAAATCAAAACCATGAGATACCACTTATCAGAATGGCAAATAAAGAAAGCAGCAACCATATTAAATGCTGCTGAGAATGTGGAGCAGTGAGATCACTCACACATTTGGGGAATGTAAACTGGTACAGCCTCTTCAACACAGTTTCACACTCCTTAAGAAAAAATTTAGACATGCAATCACCACACTACCCAGAAGTGACATTCTTAAGCAATTACCCCAGAGAAATAGAAAGGGTAATCTCAAAAAACCTGCACACAAATGTGAACTGCTGAATCACGTCCCACCTTCCAAACTCACATGTTCAAATACCAAATATCTGTTGTTTAACCCAGTCTGTGGTACTTTCTTATGCCCACCTTGTCAATTAATCTGATGAACGTTCATAGCAGCTTTACTTGTCATAGTTCAGAACTAGAAACCACCTGGTCTGTGGTACCGCCATACCATGAATGCAACTCAACAGTAATAGGGAACAAGCAATGGATACACACAACAATTTGGATTAATGCTCAGGAAATTATGTTGAGTGGAAAAAGTTGATCTTAAAGGTTACACTGCATTACTACATTTATTTTGTCATGAAATGACAACACTGTGGAAATGGAGAACAGACTGGTGATTGTCATGGGTTAAGGAAGATGGCAAATGGTGTGGGAGGACGATAATCATAAAAGGGCAACATGTAGGATCCTTATGGTAAGGGAACTTCATAATCTTGCCTGTGGTAATAATACATGAACCTACTTGATAAAATGGTATAGAAACACACACACACACACACACACACACACACACACACACACACACACACAATTACAAGCAAAACTGGGGAAACCTGAACAGGATCAATGGAATACACCAATGCCAATATTCTGGTCTTGACACTGGACTATAATTTTGCAAGATATTATTATTGAGGGAAACTGGATAAAGGGTACAGGAGATCTCTATTATTTCTTACAACTGCACATGAGTCTACAGTTATTTCACAATAAAAATGCTAAATAATGTCAAGGGGAAATGTGTTTACTGCGTGAAGAAGAAAAACTCAGGCACTAGGCTAGTTATAGTAGGAACTGAAGAAGAGATGAGAGAAAAGGGAATTTAAATTATTTGCCAAATAAAAGGTGTACATCTTTATCAAGTCTGTGTTATTTTTTCTCCTTAAACATCCATACAACTGGCAAATAGTCTAAGGAATCATTATTTCACAGACGAAAAGGTTATGCACAGAGAGATCACACATTTAACTGAAGATGACACCACACAGTGTAGCTCACGTGAAATCGGAAGTGAAATGCCAAGAATTTACAGCCTATTCCATAGTATTATTGTTTAAGTATTTCTAAAATAAAAATATAATACCTGCATGGTGACTTCTATTTTGCCTTTTTATTTGTAGCGATAAATCACTCTAAGGCATTGGAAATGAAAGAGAAAGTTCTGGTACAACTGTCAACTAACATATTACTGAATGCCAAGTCCCCAGCTAATGCGGCACTCAGATAGTACTTTATTGTTTATTTTCTTTAAAGAGATAATGCTTGCAATCAGCAGCATGGAGGCTAAAGTAACCCCGTCTTGGATGCTAACCCACCATGTTGACTTCTGATTAACTCTGGTCTGGGAAGACCGCTAAGATTTCCAGTTTATAGATTTTGTTTTTGTTTTTTGTTTTTTGAGTTGGAATCTCACTCTGTCGCCCAGACTGGAGTGCAGTGGCCGCTCCCGGCCACTGCAGCCTCAACCTGCTGGGCTCTGGCGATCCTTCCACCTCAGCCTTCCAAGTAGCCGGAATTACAAGCATGCGCTACCACACCCGGCTGATTTTTTTTTTTTTTTTTTTGATTTATTGTAGAGATGAGGCCTCGCTGCCCAGGCGGGTCTCGAACCCGCGGGCTCAGGAATCCACTCACCTCAGCCTCCCAAAGGTGCGGGATTACAGACTGAGCCACCGAGCCCGGCTTATAGATTTTTTTTTAAACCATATATCCTGCCCTTAGGTCAAAACAATTTGGATACTATTATACTTCCATTGTCCTATACATCTCTTCTGAATCACATACACCCACTCCCTATAGTATATAATCCCTGGGTTTCAGGTGTAATGGCTCTGGGATCTGCCATCTTGTCTTGCTACTGCTTGACAGACAGCCGTGGCTTCTGTTCTTAAGTCTCTATTCAATGTTTATTTCTCAGAAACTGGATCTGTCAGTCTCTTTTTTGGCCTGTCAGCTTCCTCGGACTTTTGGGAGTAGGTCTGCATAAGTTTGTCCACCGCAGAATAAGCAGGGATGAAGGAGTTTACCATGTGCCATTGCTTTACACTGTGTCCAGGAGAGCAACACTATCTTCAGTGTCATGCTCAGGATGGAAAGCCAAGCCACTGGGTAGAGAGCAGGACTCCGGTCCCAAACAACACATGATGAATACACCGTGCTCTGGATACAGTAAGGCTGAGACAAGGGAAGTTTCCAAGTTTTCAGAGTGTTTCTGGCCACATCTCTTACTGCTCTCCTTTAAAACTCATCAGAATCTAGCCAAGTTGGCTTACTCACCATGCCACAAACCAGACCATGCAAACTGTGACTTAAAAGGACTCTTGAGTTTGGTTCAACGCTCTGCTGTCGTGGTCTGAAAATATTTAACTTTTTAACAAGAGACCCCATGTTTTCATTTTGCAAATTATATGGCTGCTCCTGCCTCAGACACTGCCCCCTCCCCAGTCCAACACAAAACCTCTACCTATCGTTATAGAATGCTTCCACTTCAGCGCTCTCTGTCAGAGCTTCACTGGTTATTTTAACATCCAGTAAAAATCACAGCTCTTCCCTGTCCATCTCAACCTAACATCTTGTATCATTTATTACCTATAAAATTACTCTGATAATCAATCACATGCTGCACAGAGACACTGGTAGTTAAATGTTAATTACGTTTTCTTTTGTCCTCTCCTCTTAGACATCTTTTTATCCTCAATCTCAACTACATTAAAATTGATCAGGGGCAGAGAAAATGGTCCCACACCACATTATCCAATAGAACTTTCTGCAATGGTGAAAACATCCTCTGCCTATACCATCTCATAAAATAATCACTGCCTCTTATGGTTCATAAGATGTAAAATGTGACTGGTGCAACTAAGAAACTGAACTTTGTATTGCATTTAACTTTAACTCGTTTACATTTAAATATCCACATGTGCCAATAGCAAAAACATAGAACCAACCTAGGTGCCCATCTACAGTGGATTGGATACAGAAAACGAGGCACACATACACCATAGAATGCAACAAAGCCATAAAAAGGAATAAAATTGGGTCCTTTGCAGCAATGTGGATGCAGCTGGAGGCCATCTTTCCATGCAAATTAACAAAGAAACAGAAATCCAAATACTATATGGTCTCACTTTTAAGTGGAATCTAAATACTGGATGCACACGGGCATAGGATGGGAAGACTAGACACTGGGGGCTCCCAAATAGGGGAGGGAGGAAGACGGCAAGAGTTGGAAAACTGCCCACTGGATACCATGCTATTTGGATGATGGGTTCAGTAGAAGCCCACACCACACCATCACGCAATATACCCTTGTAACAAACCTGCACATGTACCCCTTGGATCTAAAATTAAATAAATAAATTAACTGAAAACAATGTCCACGTGTATTAGTGGTACTGCATCCACATTGCTGCAAAGGACCCAATTTTATTCCTTTTTATGGCTTTGTTGTATTCTATGGTGTATGTGTGCCTCGTTTTCTGTATCCAATCCACTGTAGATGGGCACCTAGGTTGGTTCTATGTTTTTGCTATTGGCACATGTGGATATTTAAATGTAAATATCTGAGAGCAGAGGTCTACCGCTTCTCTGTAGCTTCCATAGGTTCTGGTGCAGATACGCACACAATGAACAGCTTGGTTGTTTCAATTTCTCAACAACTTAATACTCACTCTCATGGATCTGTAGAAGATCAACCCAATTTAAGAGCACAAGTCTTCAATAAGTCATATACTAAATCTGCTTAAACTACTCCTGGTAGACACACATTATCTATCTGTTCATATTACTTAATCTAAAAGAAAATGATTGTAACTCTCTAACCTGCCTGCCTTAGTTAATATTGGGGAATTATGTGGTTCCAAATTCAAAATGCTGATCTATAATTTCCTTTGGATTTAATTCAAATTAAATTAAAGTCCAAAGTCTGAGATCAGAGCACTAGTATGGTAGGGTTCTGGTGAGGGCTCTCTTCCTTGCTTGCAGACAGCCACCTTCTTGCTGTGTCCTCACATGGCAGAGAGAATGAGCCCTGATCCCTCTTCATCCTCTTCTTATAAGGACAGTAAGACCATCACGGGGGCCCCACCTTCATGACTTCATCTAAACCTAATTACTTTCCAAAGACTTCATCACATTGGGAACTGGGATTTCAACATATAAATTTGGGATGAGGGGACAAAATTCAGTCCATGGTATTCCTCAAAATATCTTTCTATATCCAAAAACTACAACAGAAACACAGTACAGTATTGCACAAAATTATTTTAATGTCAATGAAATACTGTCACTCTATCAGCCTAGTACAATAAAAGGCTTAGAGGACATGCTCTTTTCTGAGAGGGCCATCATCTTGGAGGCCTGTGGCACTGCATTCTGAGGGAGTCCCACTAAATCTCAGATCTGAAAGGTACCAAAATATAGCTGGGACCACCTCCACATGTGGATATGAGCTTCTCCTTCCTGCTTTGTTTTTCCAAATATATAACTTGGCATAACACGAGGCTGGCCCTTGGCCACTATGAATGGATGATTTTTAGAAGAGTTAAAACTGACAGATGGATTGCAAGATCTTTGAAATACATTCATACTTCTCTTGATTATACTTCTGTTTCACCTCAGGTATTTCTATATTAGGTAATTTTATTGTTACAGGTCTGTGGCCCCCCAAATGGATGTGAATTATAAATCCATTAATCTGACTGCATATCCAAGAACTTTTGTATTTAAACACTAAGCTAATCAAATATGGAGATGGTTCCAAGTGTCCAGACTTAGAGCCCCTGAAGTCCCAGGCTGTAAGGATTTTATTGATGCTTAAGCAAAGCATTCCCTCCCCTTTACTAGAATTTTTCACACAGACTGCAGTTTTTCACTTCAACCTGTGTCTTTCAGAAATTTATAGGCCAAAATGTATCACAAAACACAGCCTAATAGAGGAATGGTGCAGCATTTCTATGTAGCGAACACATGGCCATAAACCCTCAGATGTACTTTTACAAGTTTGGTTCATGCTGGGACTATATTAGTCAGCTTGGGCTGCCCTAACAAAATACCACAGACTGGGTGGCTCAAACAACAGAACTTTATTTTCTCAGTTCTGCAGGCTGGGAGTCCTAGATCAGAGTGCCAGCATGGTTGGGTTCTGGTGAGGTCTCTCTTCCTAGCTTGCATATGGCCACCTTCTTGCTGAGTTCTGGTCTCTCTTTCTCTTCTTTTTTTTTTTTTTTTTTTTGAGTTGGAGTCTCACTCTGTCACCCAGACTGGAGTGCAGTGGCCGCTCCTGGCCACCACAGCCTCGACCTGCTGGGCTCCGGCAATCCTTCTGCCTCAGCCTTCCGAGTAGCCAGAATTACAGGCACGTGTTACCATGCTCGGCTGATTTTTTGATTTATTGTAGAGATGAGGTCTCGCCAAGTTGCCCAGGCAGGTCTCGAACCCACGGACTCAGGCAATCCACTCACCTCAGTCTCCCAAAGCGCGGGATTACAGGCTGAGCCAGCGAGCCCGGCTTTCCCTTCTTCTTCTTATATGGAAACTAAATATCATCATGGGGTAACACCCTCATGACTTCATCTAAGCCCAATTACTTCCCAAAGTTCCCATCTCCAGTACTATCACATTGGGAGCTGGGGCTTAACATATGAATCTGAAGACTGGGGGAGACACAATTCAGTCCACAGCAGGGAGAGAGATGAAGAGGGAAATCAAATAGTGAAGAGTAGACTGGCAGACCCTGAAGAACCAAATGGTACCACACGGGAAGCTCTCGACAACACACTCACTCTATATGGCTTTTGCCCATCACTATAAAACAAAATGTGACGTACTAGCTGTACATGCAAAATCTCAAGTCTTTAGCAAAGGCAAAACAATGTGGATCTACATGCTAGCTTTACAACAGATTTCTTTGAGTCATAAAAACTTGCAAATCTGCACATGGCAGAAACTAAACTTTGCAACTTAAGGATAGGAATAATTATAATCATGTCCTATTCATATGGAAAGTTTGTTTAACCTGTCTTCCCATCTAGTCAGCTGAAGCTTTGAAAACCATTTGGAGGGTATCTCAATATTCATACGATCTCTCTCTGATGCTTCTGAAATCCCAACTCCTCCAGGGAACCAGCAAAGCACAGTATCTTGGGAAGGCTTGTGCTTCACGGGACATTTCTGTTCCTATATTTCAGCAAGAGTTTCAGATTTCCTCATGATCAAACCTTAGAACGATTACCAGACATACCAATGCTAACAGAAACATACAGAATTAACCCATAATATAGTCCATACCTGGCAGCTCCAAGACTCTTCTAAACACAAATCAGATTAATTGATCAGTGGTTTTGCCTTCCTCACTCAAAAAAATATAATCATTCCTGTTGTTCCCTTGGTCATTTCCAATCTATGTCTGCCTGTGTCACTTTCTGCATTAAACTGGGCACAGAAAGAATCCTTAAAGATTGCCTCAAAGCACCATGTGCCGTAACCAATTTCCTTCCTGCCTAAGTTGGTTCTCTCTCCCTACATGAACACCTCTTGCCCAACTGACTTAACAAGCAGCTTTTCAAATGGTTCTTCTGTCTAGGTAGGATGCTTGACTCTGACTACAACTCTGATACATCAACTGCATGCTCAAAAGTCTTCTGTGGCTCTCCACAGCCTAAAGAAGAAAGTTCAAACTTCCCTCCTGGCATTAAGAACCTCCCTAATCCACCCACAAATCCACCCCCAAGGTTATTTCTTACTACACCTTCTCATCTCCAGCCACATGGAGCTTCCTGGGTGCATGCCAGGCTGACCTGCCTGCATTCTCTTTTGTCGTGCCCACCTCCCCCCCGAGGGATGTCTACCAACCCCACCTACCCACTTCACACCCTCCATGCCAAGGCTCCACACTCCCAAATTCCACATGATAGAACAAGGTGATTCCCACCACGAAAGCTTCTTTGATTTCCTCTAGATGGAAGCTCTCCTCCCTGTGAACTCTGACAGACCCCAGCAAGTCTTCTCCTGTGTCTTTCATCTCTTCCTGCCTGTTATTCTTACAGTCCTGCCCATGAGGGTCACGGCATAAGTTCCTCACCAAAGTCTCCCACATGTCTGGATAATGTGTTTTACCTCGTAGGTTCTTACAGAAATGAGGAAAGAGGAGGGTGAGACGGAAGGAAAAAGGAGAGTCAGGAAGGAGAACACTTCCAGTCCCAACCACAACCAATGATTCAAAATATACTCAGATAAACTGACTAAAGAACGCTGCAGTGAGCCTTGACCAAGTGAGCCGTGATCGTGCTTTTGCACTCCAGCTAGATGACAGAGTGAGACCCTGACTCACAGGACAAAACAAAACAAAACAAAAAATGAACTGAGTCATCTTCATTCTGAAGGAGGAATTTAAATGCAAAATAGCACAAACTATTGTTTTTACTAATTTTTATAAACACTAGGCACAACTTGCTATAAAACATTAGTGAGTTTTGGGTTAGAATTTTTTTGAGAGTGGGTTGTTCTGAAAGGTTAAGCTTGATTGTGCCGATCGATGTGCCCTTGAACTTGCTGTCTGCCTTGCCTAGAGGATGCACCTTCCCTCTCAGCCTGGCAAATGCTTTCTAAGACCTAAGGATGGCCCCAGCCCAGCTCCCCCAAGAAGCCTTTCTATACCCCACCACCCAGCCCAAGCCCACCTACACAGGATGGTCCTTCAGTAATGGAATACCCTAAGCTTTTTCTATGCCAGGTATCTCCCAGAAATTGGCATAGGCACAGAACCATTAATGAGACAATCTCTCCCACAGGAAGTCCCAAGTATGGAGTAAAAAAGGCTGAGAAATAAACAGACAAGCTCAATAGAATATGGTAAGCACCATGTGTGCCAGGTGAGGTAGGGCTATAGTCATGGGGGGGTAGAAGTATTCACCAATGTGGTCATGAACTAAGACATACTCGTTAAAGGGGAGACACATCATAACACATTATAAAAGACACAACAATCAGGATGATAGCAAGAATGTCTACTATCTGCTAAGAGAGTACCCTTGGGGTCTTCCCAGTGGAGTTTGACCTTCTCTTCCATTAGGGTGAGTTTTAGGATTCCCATCATGCATTTGGGTTCCTGCCATGCAAATGAGGCAGTTGTGATTGCTTGATGTTTGACCTTGATTGTAAGCTGCTCATGGGCCAGCTGGAGGTTTATAAAGCAGCTGGTTGATTGTGGGTTTTTGTTTCTTTAACAGCAATAGTTGACTGCTCTTGGTCAGGGAACCAACAACAAATGTTTTTACAGCTGGTCATTGAGCTTTTACAATTCTTGCTGTTATCTTATTCTGAGATTTCTTTCCTCAATATAATTTACCCAATTTACTCAACTGACGCTGGCCTCATCGGAAATCATGTTCCTCCCCAGTAAGGAGACATATACGAGCCTGCGCAGTCTGTACAGGGTGCTCAGAAAATGGGAAGGGAAGCCCTGAGCCCAGCCTGGTGGAGGGAGTAAGAGAGGGTTAAGGAGGGCTTTCCAGGGGAAAACTAACAACACCTGAGCTGGATCTTCAGGGAGAAGGAGGAATTAGCCAGACCCAGTATGTTGGGGGGAAACATAGGGTAGAGATAAGGTTTTCCCATTTTTTTTGTTGCAGTTCTTTTTATTTTGTCTTCTTTCAGAACACTTCCCTGATTACCTTTTTATTTATTCAGTTAGGAACTTAACATTTACAAAGCTCCCTATTCTTTTTTTTTTTTTTTACAGATTGTTAGGGTAAACTGAGGCAAGGTGGGCCGGTGCCATGGGAATAAGGCAAAGAAATGCAAAGGCAAAGCAAATTCAGAGGAGAATGAACTGACACCAAGAGACAGCTTGATGAGGGAGTTGAGACAGAAGAGCCTTTAAAGTTTTAAACGGTGACAGGGTTAAAAAAAAAAAAAAAGTCTCCAGCAGCTGCATTCCTTAAGTATGGATAACACTGGTCCTTGGTGTTGTCAGGGCAACCAGTCCTGTGAACCCAGGGCCTTCAGCCTCTGGTGGTCTGGTGGGCAGTCACAAAAGATTGATTACAATAGATTAGGTCAGCTTGATCTTGTATAGCTGGAAAACAAATGCCTGGAATAGAGAAGTAATCAGTACAAGACATACTTGGGAGATGCAAAACAACTACCTCCAGGAAGCTGATTCTGTCTTTGGCTAATGGTTAGGAAGCAGGGAGTAGAACAAACATCTGGCAAAGTATGACAAAGCTTAGTAATGTTAAAATATGACTGTTCTTTAGCTAAAGTTACTCCATTTTGACTTTGCCCGTTCACACACCTTCTAGTTCCAATAGTCTATGATTCTGTCTTTTTCACGTGTGTGTGAATTTTTCTTATAGGTAATATATTGCATGGTGTCAAATGTAAAGATGAAAGAGTGAAAAGTAAGTTCACCTGCCACCCGGTTCCCTTTCACAGAGGCAACCACAAGCACCAGTTTTCCCAAGACTTCTTTAAACTCAAGTTTCTGGCTTGTCATAAAGCATACTGGCTGTACCCACTTTCCTCAAGCAACTTCTGCATCTGAAAAGACAGCAACCGTTTCCAGCTTCCAGGTGCTCACAGAGTTTATGAAGGCTAATTAGTCCCAGCAAAATGCATGCCACCTGTCCTCAGACAACTCTCTCCCACTGTTCCATTCCCTGCAAAAGGGATGATATCAGACAGGCCAGGCAGGTGAGAGCTCATTCAGGGCAAAAAGCTGACACTTCGTAGGGTTGAAGAACAGAAGCCTCTGGGAGACCTGACAGTTTTCTTCAATTATGCACAGGGCTGTAATGGAGAGTAGAGAGATGAGAGCTGGTCCCTGTGATGTCAAAGGGTAAAACGGAAGCCATGGCAGGAAGGGACGGAGGTGTTCCAACAGTCACAGGGACTCAAAGGGAGTGGAATTCCCAGGTGGCCTCAGTCCAGGGCAACACAGGAAAGAATCAAGCACCAAGAAAACATGAGACTGGATGATTGGATCAGTGCTTTTCAAAAAAAAAAAAAAACCCACATGACCTGCTACTACAATGAAATCTAATTATAGGTGGCATAAAAGTAGCTTTTTTATTTTAATGGTAAAATAGTTTCGTGTTTATTAAAAAACATGTAACTGATCATAATAGTTAGCATTTTGTGATCAGTTACTATATGCTAGGTGCTACTGTCACTGTTTCATATTCTTTTTTGTTTGTTGGCTTAATCCTCACCAAAATTCTATGAGACAGAGATTATTATTACCCCCATTTTTCACTTGGAGAAACAGACACAGAGATGTCACAATTTGCTCACGGTCACCATGCCAGGATTTGAACCTAGGCAGTCTGGCTCCAGAATCTTAGCTGCAATCCAAAAGCATGCTTAGCATGAAGCCAAGCCAAACATAGGGCAGAATCCAGAGAGACTTTATTAACAATGGTACAGGTAATTCTTGGATACAGCAAAAAGCTATATTATTAATAATGGTACAGGTAGTTCTTGGATATAGCAAAAAGCAGGAGTATAGCATTCAAATCTCTGATGTTTGAAACATACTTATCCAGATGTTTCCACAAGGTCCCTTCCAAGCCATCCTTTAGAGCTACTGAGAGCTCCTATAACTTATGCCATTCTATGATTGTGAAGTACAAATCATCAGAAGTGAAGCGACACTGCCAAAATAAAGGACATTCCAGGGACAATCCTCTGCTTTATAGTCTACTAACTAAAATGTTGCTACTTTGCACAGAACTTTCCTTCTATATCTTCCTTCAGAGCAAATGCTGGAATGCAGGTGCAGGCAAATGTAGCCAAAATCTCCACTAAGTATCACTGGGACACCCACATCCTGTGTCCCCTCACCCCAGTCTCATGCCCACAAACTACAGTGGAACAGTGGAACAGACACGCGTTGTCCCACTCAAGAGCAGAAAACACACACATACTCTAAGGGGGAGTGGCAGGGGGTCATGCTAGGGTCTCTAACTACTGCTCTTTGGGGTTACTATCCTTATCGTGATTGGCTGTTTATTACAGAATCACTTAGAATCACAAAATTAGTCCCAGCAAATCAGAGTATCTTGGAGCGGAATGATTCTCCCACGTCCCCCCAGGCATGGTTACTCCTCCTTTCAAGAGAAAAAAAAACTCTTCAAGCTTTCTTTTGAAATGCAAATTTCAGAAGGGGATTCAATTTCACCCAAAAGATATAGACTAAAAGTCAGAGAGGAATGAGGAATGATTACCCAGGAGGAAATCTGAGTACTCTACACAGGAAAAGAATGGATGTTTGCTGAGGGGTCAAATCTACTCTCCTTCCTCCTGGTCTGGGGGCCTGCACGGAAGGGGCCACAGTGCCAGGAAGACCCAAAAGCTCGTTGCTGGAGGATGTACCTCAGGGCAGATCTGTGAGGTCTGGCACAGAATAAGGTCTCCAAGCTTTGAGGGAGGTGGGAAGGTGAGAAAGCCAGTTATATGGTTGAAAGAGAAAACGGGGTGCTCAGCAGACAACAGATTCTCAGAGAGACATCTGCTCAATGCTGCTGGAGAATGAAGTCACAGGGTTTGCTGATGTCTTTGAAAGAACTCAAAGAGATTTCTCAACAAGGAACCATCCCTAAGTGCCAGAGAAACTGATGTTGGGGAGATCGTAACGAAAGCTAAAAATAAATACCAAAGATCCTGCTATTGTTCTATTTCCAGTTCCCCAAAATACTGTGATTTTCTATCTTGAAATCAGCAAATTCCAGCAAGCAGCATAAAGCACTGCTCTGTGTTTAATACATGTTTGCAATAAACACATAAACGGAGGGAAGATGGGAAAGCCGTGAAAAAAAATAGATACACTCATGCTCAGAGTACACCTCACCTCACCACAACTGAGAGTTATTATCTAATAACTAGGTACCGCACCCAAATCTGCAATGACTGCTATAATTAGAAAGTCAGAAATAAGAGCATGTACCTGCAAACCTGCCACAGGCACAGAAGAGAAAATGCTGCCATGAGAAATGAGCTCAATTGCTTTGGGGTAAGCAACGGATGTCTTAATTCAATCATCTTTGCAAGTCAAGTGGACCCCTAAAAGCCTCTGACTTTCCCCCTGCCCCCCTTGAATGGAACACCATTAACATGAGATCCTTTTTTTTCCCCTGAAGCCTGCTACACTGAACCGGAGCAGGTGAACAGCTAGCTCCACCTCCTGCAAAGAGCCAAGAACAAATGTGCCATGAGCTTGTCACCACCATCATCACAAGGAATTAAGAAGAAATGAAAACAAATGCATCCCATGAAGCACCCTTCATAGATGCTACTGACTTCCAAGCAGATTCTTGGTTGTCAGACTTCAATATCAATTATACTTTTTCTTAAAGGGGAGTGCGGGGATGGTTCAAATTAGCATGCAATTGTATTTCTTTTCCTTTCATCTTTCTGAATGGTGAGGCTTGTCCCTTACCTTTTGCTCTAGACATTGACAATGCAATTCCAAATGTAAAGGACGAGCCCCCAAATGTTGACTGTGATATCTCGAGGGACCAATTCTCTCTTGAAATTATCTCTTGCTTTTCAGATTTTACAAGATCTATGCAGGATTCACTGCCAGAATAACAATCAACAGCATTCTCTGATTAAGATGCCAAGGGGAAGACCAGATTGATGGGTTTTCTCCATCTGATACATCCGTGTTCTATATTAGACATGATTCTTTGCATTCTCTCTACAGTACTTCCATTGACCCATTTAAAGCATTCTCACCCATGCGTCAATCTCTATTTTTATTCTGATTCTAATGCAGTTCTTTAGTAAAGTTCTGAGTCCCAAATGTCATGCCAGCGATATAAAGCACAGAAGGATTCAATCCATTAAGAACCCAGACAAATATACAATGGTCAATAGTGCAAACCAACAGGGGAAAGAGAGAAACAATAGGGCATTATAGGGTCCCAGATCGTTCACTCTGCCAGGGAAGATGGGGGTAGGACAGACTTTGCAAAAACATTGGGCCTGTATTCTGAAAGTCGAGAGAGGGTGGAAGAGGTATCTGGGACGAGAATAAAAACTCAATGAAAAGCAGACATGGCAAAGCGAGAAGATTTTTTTTTTTTTTTACTTTATTCTGTTGTAAAGATGCAGACAGAGTACAAGTCAGGATTAAGTACATGAGTGGTTTACAAGCAGGTGAAGCTTGGGCCTCTATCTTGACCTCCCTTCCCCTGGTTTAAGATCAGGTACCCTTAGTGTTGTTGTGTGTCCCCCACCTCCCCTGGCAGTGTTCTGCTATTGCTGATCCCTCTCTTGCAGAAGTGTGATAAATGCTCAGGACCCACTTCTGACTGAGAACATGTATCGTTCAGTTCTTTGTTTCTGTGATAGATCACTGAGTATGATGGACTCTAAATCCATCCAAGTTTGCTGCAAAGTTCATAATTTGTAGAACTGAGGGCTCGTGAAGGGTGTCATGCCTTCAGGACACCCAGATGGAGATGTGGGTGAGGCAGTCTAGATGTCACCAAGGAGTAAGAGGAGAAAATAACTGTCCAGAGAGTCGCTGACGCCAAAGGAAGAGATGAGGTCCCCAGAGAGGGAGTGGCCTATGAGGAAAAAGATCTCATGGAAAACCTCAGGGACCCTCCCTCACCCTTGTAGCCACACTGACCATTGCTCTTTCCTGAGTACGTGAAGCTCATTCCTGCCACAGGGTCTTGGCCATGCCCTCAAGGCCTGGAATACTCTTCCTTTCTTCTTTTCACCCAACCTTAATCAAGCCTCACACCTCAGCGTAAAAGCCCCTTCCTCAGGGGGCCACCCCGGAAGCCCCTTGTTCAGTGCTTTGCAGTTTCCCTTCATAGGGCTTAGCCACATTGAAATGATGCTCCAGTGTGTGTGATCATTTATTTCATGTCTGCTCCCTCATGAGGCCCTGCCTGCCTGATCCTCTGTCCAGCTTGAGGTCAGCCACAGAAGAAACTCTCAATAAGTATTTCCTGAGTAAAGGACAGGGGAGCTATGGGATCAGATACATGGGAGGGGAGTCAAGAACGAAGAGTGCCCAGGGAGCCAAAAGAGGCAAGTGTGTCAGGAAGGGTGCAGTCAGCGACGTCAAATCTCTCTAGAGAAAATGCACAATTCTACGCCAGTCAGGCCTACTGCTTAGAAACCTGATGGGAATGAGCAACCATCCTAAGGCAGCAATTCAATCAGGTCCACTGCCCAAATCAAACCCCTTCAACTATGGTTTACTGTCTACAAAGTGAAGGCCAAATTCCTTAGCCAACACCGGGGGGGCCTTCCTCAACAGGAGTGTGTTTCCAACCTGAACCCTGGCTCATCTCCAACTCAGCCCTCATGCTGGCCCACGGGATGTGTTCCCTGTTGCGGAATGCTCTGACGCTGAACCCTGTATCACTCCAGACACACTGGCCTCCCGTGCCTCTTACCTGCCAAACCCTACACACACTTCACAGCCAAGCAGAAAGGCCAGCTCCTTCCCAAAGTCCACCTGATCCTAAGCGGCTGTCCCCATGGGGATCATCAACATCTGAAGTCCTGAAGCCCTGGTCTCTGTCACTTACAAACCTCATGTACTTGGAATATATATGTGTACTTTATCTCACGTAAGTATCAGCAAGTTCCTAGAGAGCATCTTCTACTTACCTCTGCCTGCTCAACAGCGCCACCAGGAGGATTTACACGCAGACAACATGCATTTCCCCCTTGGAACTCCCAAGCTTAATTCAACCCTAAGCTCCCGTCCACCCTCCCAAGCTCTTCCTTGTCACAGCCAACGGCATCCACAACTTCCATCTCTTCCCCTGCTTAGACCAAAGAATGTGCAGTCCCTTTCAACGCCTCTCCTTCTCTCATACCTCGAATCTAACCCACCAGCAAGTCCTGTGAGCTCAACCTGGAAACTAAAACCAAAATCTGATCACTTCTCACCGCCTCCACCAGCCCCCTTTGGCCTTTCTCCACAAAGCCTCGAGTACTTCTTTCAAAATTGAGTCAGATGACAACACTCCTCTGCTCAAAACCCTCCAACCTCCCCTCATCTCACACAGTAAAAGCAAAAGTCCCACAATGGCCTACAAGCCCTTTCCTATGGCCCCCTATAATCCTCTGACCTCATTCCTGACAACTCCTCACCTCCGCCAGTGACTGTCCCAGACGCACTGGCCTTGGCTGTTCCATGCCACACCAGACACATTCCCATCTCAGGGCCTGAAGCTAGCTGTTCCTTCTGTCTGGAATGTCTTTCCCCCAACAGAATCTCAAAGCCTTCAGGTGACCCTGTGATGTTCTGGTGACCTCATCAAAATAATAACTCATTGCAGCACATCCTACCAGTCTTCTCTTCTGAAGGTTTTCCCATAGTCCTTATCACTCTCTTCCATATATTTTATTCATTTTCCTTTACTTTGATCTGTTTGGCCCACTGCTGTATCCTTAGTCCCTAAAACATTGCCTGGGACCACTTAAGGACTCCATAAATATTTACTGATTGTATATCAAAGCAACAGCTACTTACCTCTCAGAAACATAGTGTTAAACATTTGTCTTTAAGATTGAGCCCTGGTATTCTACGATTGCAAAAGTGGCGGATCATTTCCCAGAGGATCGCCCATCTTCACTTCCTCCTCTGTCGCCCTGTGACCTGCTTGTCCTGGGAATCCGTGGGGAGGACGTCGGGACGCCTGGAAGCCGGAAGATGGGGCTGTTGACGTTCAACGATGTGGCTATAGAATTTTCTCCAGCAGAGTGGGAATGCCTGGACCCCACTCAGTGGATATTGTACTGGAACATTATGTTAGAGAACCACAGAAACCTGGTTCTTCTAGGACTCGCTGTCTCTAAGCTAGACCTGATCAAGTGTCTGGAGCAAAGGAAAGAGCCCTGGGATGTGAAGAGAAACAGCACGCTAGTCAAACCTCCAGTCTCAACAGATGCAACCTGTTATCCAAAGTATACCACCATCTTCTTCATCACTCTGAAACACTCAGATTAAAAAGTATTCAGATGCCAGGCTCGGTGGCTCAGCCTGTAATCCCACGCTTTGGGTGACTGAGGTGAGTGAACTGCCTGAGCCCACGAGTTCAACATCAACCTGGACAACATGGTGAGACCTCATTTCTGCAATAAATCAAGAAATTGGCCAGGCATGGTAGCATGCGCCTGCAGTTCCAGCTACTTGGAAGGCTGAGGTGGGGGGATCGCTGGAGCCCAGAAGATTGAGGCTGCGGTAGCTGGGAGTGTGCCACTGCACTCCAGTCTGGGTGACGGAGTGAGACTCCAACTCAAAAAAAAAAAACATAAAAAATAAAAAGTATTCAGATTAAAAACTTTACAGATGCAATTGTAAGTTCCACATGAGATGAGGGCCTAGGATAACATATTTTGCCACTGGAATAAATGACAAAGAAATATTGAGAGTTTTAGAAATCTTTTATCTTACTACCTACCTGTTAAGGAGCAATGAAGCCAGACTGTTAATATCTTGATGCATCATCTTCATAATATCAATATTTATAAGCCATAGAGTAATTTTATACTGTATGAATAAGAGATATTTTCATTGACAACAGAGTAAAGATAATTGCTCTCTTAAAATGTAGGTATTGTAAGTTTATGTTTAGTAAAAAGTCAGATTCAGTTTTGAAAACTGAAGAAAGCTGTTCGCACATGGATAACACTATCCAAAGAACAGAAATGCTTGAACGTGAGCATACAGGGAACTTTGAAGTGTTTATGCTATGTAAACATAATTTGTTTTAATAAACAGAATTGTTTATAAAGAATTAACAGTTGTTATCCACACAATAAATGTCCTGCCACTAAAAAAAAGATTGAGCCCTACAAGTATGTGCTGGAAACACTTCCTGCTTATCAACCAGGGCCATAGAGTCAAAGACTAACAAAGGTAATAAACCTGGTGTCTTTCTAAATGTGACCCCAGGACTAATCATGGTTCCTCTCCTAAATAAGTCTAGATCTAGCTTGTTCATTCATCAGCTGTCTAACTGTGAGACAGGCACAGTTCAGACTTCCATTTTCTCTTCTAAAGAACACTTACTACCCCTAAAAAAGGCATGTCTACAAGTAGAACAGAAGTTGCAGCAACAGCTTCCATAAACATTGACAATCAACATTAAGTCCTTTTCTTTCCTTCATCCACAGAGGCAAATCCCACCCATCCACCCCTCCCTACTGACCTCTTGGTATCATTCAGTGGCCAAGGACCTTTTACAAATCTAGTTGAACACACACATCTGTATTCTCATCAAATTTTCTCACTAATACTTACCAAATGGTATATGAAATAAAATAGACTCACTGCAGAGCAAGATGAAGAGCAAAATATGAGGGATGTTTTCCCCAAAACACCCAAACCAAATCTATTAAGATAAAATCTACCATACAGACATGAATCAATTAATTGATTTACTTGGAAAATATAATGACCTGAAGTCAAAAACACTCATGATAAATTTCAGTATTTTCATTTGAGGCAAATCCTTACAACAAAAAATCAAAAGAATCATATGAAAAATTCTGTTAGACCTCAGAATCTTAATTCCGATCTATGTGGGTGAAGAATCTGACAAAAGGGTCAACTCTCCTAATAACTGCAGTTCGTTTTTTCTGTTTCGTGCACACCAGGAAAATTTGTAACTTGTCTCTAAGAAAACAAAACAAAACAACAGTAACTTTTTTTTTTTTTTTTTTTTGAGTTGGAGTTTCACTCTATCACCCAGACTAGAGTGCAGTGGCACGCTCCCGGCCACTGCAGCCTCGATCTGCTGGGCTCCGGCGATCCTTCTGCCTCAGCCTTCCAAGTAGCTGGAACCACCTCAGCGTTCCAAGTAGCTGGAACTAAAAGCGTCCATTACCACGCCTGGCTAATTTTTTGATTTATAGAGATGAAGTCTCGCCAAGTTGCCCAGGCAGGTCTTGAACCCGTGGGCTCAGGCAATTCACTCACCTCAGCCTCCCAAAGCGTGGGATTACAAGCTGAGCCACCGAACCCGGCCCAGTAACTTTTTAATTTGAAATACTTACAGATTCACAGAAAGTAACAATAATAAAATACAGGGTCCTATGCACACTCACCCAGTTACCCCCAATGAGAACATCCTGCTTAATCTCAGTAAAATAGCAAACCAGAAAATTACACTGGCACAATCTACAGACTTTAAGATTTCACCAGTTTTAAATGAGCTCATTCCCTGCACCGTGTGTGTGTGTGTGTGTGTGTGTGTGTGTGTGTGTGTGTGTGTGTAGATCTATGCAATTTTTCACCGTGGTAAAATACGTAGAACATATAATTTACCTTTTTAACCATTTTAAGCAAACAGTTGAGAGGCATTACATACATTCACATTGTTGTACAAACATCACCACCCTTCATCTCTAGAACTACTTTCATCTTCCCAGACTGAAACTTTATCCATCCCTCCCTCCTCCCAGTCCCAGCAACCACCATTCTATTTTCTGTCTCTATGAATCAAACTACCCTAGGGACCTCATATAAGTGGAATCATACAGTATTTTTCCTTGTGTGACTATCTTATTTCACTTCACATCATGGCCTCAAGGTTCATCTATGTTATAGCATGTGACTGAATTTCATTCTTTTTTTTTTTGAATTGGAGTCTCTGTCACCCAGACTGGAGTGCAGTGGCCGCTCCCGACCACCGCAGCCTCGACCTGCTGGGCTCCAGCGATCCTTCCACCTCAGCCTTCCAAGTAGCTGGAACTACAGGCATGCGCTACCACGCCCGGCTGATTTTTTGATTTATTGTAGAGATGAGGTCTCGCCAAGTTGCCCAGGCGGGTCTCGAACCCGCAGGCTCAGGCAATCCACTCACCTCAGCCTCCCAAAGGCGCGGGATTACAGGCTGAGCCACCTCTTTTTTAAGGTTGAATAATATTTCACTGTATGCATATACCACATTGTGTTCATCTATCAATGGACATCTGGATTATTTCCACCTTTTGGCTATTGTGAATAATGCTGCTATGAACTTGGGTGTACAAATACCCGAGTCCCTGCTTTCATCTAGTAGGTATTTTTAATTTTTGAGAAAACTCCGTGGCAGTTACACCATTTTATGTTCCCACCAGCAACATACAAGAGTTTCAATTCTCATATCCTCACCAACACTAGCTTTCTGATTTTTAAAATAAGGGTCATCCTAATGGATGTGAAAGTGGCATCTCACTGTAATTTTGATTTGCATTTTTCTAATAATTAGGGATGTTAAGCATCTCTGCCATGCAATTTGATAACATTTAGAATCATGAAACCACAGTCACAATCAAGATACAGTATTGTCCCATCACCACAAGGCTTTCTCTTGTTTATAGCTATACCTTTATAGCCACACCCTGCCCCATTCCAAACCTCTGACAGTCACTGACCTGTTCACCACCTCTATAATTTTACCATTTCAAAAATGTTATGTTAGGATGGGCACAGTGGCTCATGACTATAATCCTAGTATTTTGGGAAGACGAAGCAGGAAAGAATGCTTGAGGTCAGGAGCTGAAACCAGCCTAGGCAAAATAGCAAGACCTCGTCTCTACAAAAAAATAAAAAAACTAACCGGGTTGGGTGGCACATGCCTGCAGTCCCAGTTACTTGGGAGGCTGAGGTAGAAGGATGGCCTAAGCTCCAGAAAGTTGAGGCTGTAGTGAGCTGTGATCATGCCACTACACTCCAGCCTAGGCAACCAAGTGAGACTCCAACTCAAAACAAAACAAAAAGTTATATTAATAGACTCATATGGTATTTAACATTTTGATATTTTTATATTGGCTTTTTTCATTCCACATAAGTCCCTGGGGAGCCATCCAAGTTATTGCATGTACCAATAACTCATTCCTTTTTATTGCTCCATAGTATTCGATAGTAAATAAGTACCACAGTTTTTTAACCATTAAAGGGTATCTGGGTAATTTCCTCCTTTTTTCTAATCTGGCTGAGCAGCCATGAACATTTTTGCACAGGTTTATGTATAAACAGAAGTCTTCATTTCTCTGGGATAAATATACAATAGTACAATTCCTGGGTTGTGTGATAAGTACAAGTTTAGCTTACAGGAAACTGTCAAACTAGATTCTAGAGTGGTTACACTATTTTCCATTCTAACCAGAAATATATCAGTGATCCAGGTTTTCTGAAACCTCAGCAGTCTGTGGTATTATCACAATTTTTATTTCAGCCATTCTGAGAGGTGTATAGTGAGATCTTGCTGTGGTTTTCATGTGTTTCCCTAGTGGATAATGATTTGCACATCTTTTCTAATCTTATTTGCCATCTGCACATCCTCCATGGTGAAATGCCTATAAAGTTTGCTGAAGGTTTTACCCATTTTCAAGTTGGATTGTTTTATTAATGAAGTTTGAGAGTTCTTTATATATTCTTGGCATTATCCATTTGGAGACATGTGGATTACAAATATTTTCTCCCAGTCTGTAGCTTATCTTTTCATTCTCTTAACAGGACAAAAGTTTTAAATTGTGGCTTCTCTTTTCACTTTCTTGTGGTATCTTTTGAAAAGCAGCTCTTAATTTTAGTAAAGTCCCACCCATTAATATTTTCTTTTATGAGTGATGTTTTCGATTTCATATCTAAGAAGTGTTTCCTAACCCACGGTCATACATAAAAACAAACTTCTAAGAGTTTTAACGTTTTAACTCTTACATTTAGATCCATTATCAATTTTTTCTTTTTTGAGTTGGAGTCTCACTCCATCACCCAGGCTGGAATGCAATGGAACACTCACGGCCACCCCAGGGACAACCTGCTGGACTCAGGTGATCCTTCCGCCTCAACCTTCCAAGTAGCCAGAACTACAGGCACATGCTACCACACTCAGCTAATTTTTTGATTTATTGTAGAGATGAGGTGTCACCCAAATTGCCCAGGCTGTTCTCAAACCTGTGGGCTCAGGCAATCCCCTCACTTCAGCCTCCCAAAGTGCTGAAATTACAGACTTAAGCCACTGTGCCAGGCCCATGATCAATTTTGAGATAATGTTTGTGTGCGGTGTGAGGTAAGGGTCTAAGGTACATGGATAGCCAATTGTTCCAGCACCATTTGTTGAAAAGATTATCCTTCCTTCATTGCAATACTTTGGTACCTTTGTCAAAAATCAATTGACCGTAAGTGTATAGGTTTATTACTGGACTCTTCATTCTGTTTCATTGATCTTTATGTCCACCCTCAGGCCAAGGCATATTCAGTAGTGTAAGTCCTCAAACTGTAATCTTTAAAAATTGTCTTGGCGATTCTAAGTCCTTTTATTTTCATAAGCACTTCATGTTTACAGACACAGTTCTATCAAAAATATTTACTCATAAAAACAAATATGTATCCATGTCTATTCTAGAATTCCTCCTTTTATTTCTCTCAACAATGGGCCATACTGTACTGCTAACTATGGATTAAACTGTCATCTTTCTCTCCTTCATCTGTGTACCTAATCTGTTCAAGTGGCAGGAATGGCTGGAATTTACTAAAACTAATCCCAACCCATAATAAAAGAGGGAAAATATCTATACACAGAAAAACAAAATCTGGAACAAAATACTCAAAATGTTATTTGCAGTTACTGTTGAATAGTGTGACTGGTGGTGTCTAGTTTTTCTTTTCTTTTTTACATATTTCCCCCAAATTTCCAAAGTATGCCTGTGTTACATTATGACTTATTCTCTTATTATAAAACACATGAATCCTCCGTGTTTAATTTCCATCTCCTTCTAACCTTTGCTTTTTGATGGATAAATAGTGCTACCATCTAAGTTATTAGCATGAATACATCAGAATGTTTACCACAAGTCCTAGACTTTGCTTTTCCACACAACAAAATCCAAGATAGAACAACAAACTTGACTCGTGCTTTGCTTTACTCATTTACTGCAGTGTTTCATAAATATTCAGGAATCGACCTTGCTTGATTTATTCTGATCTTGATAAAATATATTTTACTTTTTTCTCATTATCCTGGAGTAGTATGCAAATAGGAAACAATAACCCACAGACAGGAAGGAAATGAGACTTCGATTTCACCAACAGTAAATGATTGTTTCGTATTTTTCAGAGTTCGTGTGAGTTGAGAATGATGAATATAGATTCCTTCCTTAAATCATATTATTAATCAAAATGTGTTGAACAGTACATTAAGACCACATGTTGTTGAGATAAAGTAGTAGCAAAAACTGGCTACAAATGTAATGAAATGCTGAGTGAAGTTTTTCAGTAGCTGAGTCTCTGTCTTCTCTCAATATATCGGGTCCTTCCCGGCTTTATATCTTTGCCTCATCCTTATAATCTATCACTTTAGATAGTATCAGCACAAATACCCTCAACTTGCTCCCTAGTCTCCCTCACCTGGATCAACCCACCCATCTCTACCTTCTCATTCTCCTCTAACTGGGTTGTTTAAGCACTGACCCTGAAAACCATAGAGCCATGCCAATCATGCTTGGCTACATCTCTGGTATCAATGTCAGTTGGACACTCAACATTCAGAGAACATTCTTTCATCCCATTTTAGAGAGTTCTCTCTCCCATCAGTGAGCAGCCTCTGCTAGATCAAGAGGGTCTATCATCTGATGAAGATCATTTAGAACTCTTAAAGCACACCAAGCAAAATACCCTGTCCAGGAGAAATTTATTCTCTCAAATTTGCATCATTGGTGTTTCAAGAATGTCTTCAGACAAGGACAGCCTCGACCTGCTGGGCTCCGGCGATCCTTCCGCCTCAGCCTTCCAAGTAGCTGGAACTACAGGGGCGCGCTATCACGCCCAGCTAATTTTTTGATTTATTGTAGAGATGAGGTCTCGCCAAGTTGCCCAGGTGAGTCTCAAACCTGAGGGCTCAGGCAATCCACTCAACTCGGCCTCCCAAAGTGCTGGGATTACAGGCTGAGCCACCGAGCCTGGCCTATACATATTATTTTTAAGCTGCAAAGCTCACTGTTTGAAAGCATTCTGGGCCATTAGATCAAATATCACCAAAAAGTAACTTTGATCCTCATATACAAGAGGGGACTCAAAAAAACATTTTGTCGGAGGGTGGGCCCCTTGTAGTACAGGCTTTCCCTGCTAAATAAGTGTTCTAGGAAGCTATCAGCATCAGTGTACCAGTTTTGAAAAGGTTGCATCACGATTTTCAGAAGAAACTTCCCAAGTTGTAGCAAATAGGTGACTGGTTAGTCCACCATGATAATGCACCTGCCCACACTGCACTGAGCGTTCAGCAGTTTTTGACGAAAACCCGCATGACCCCCATGCCCCACCCTCTCTGTTCACCTGATCTTGCCCCAAACAACTTTTTTTTGTTTCCCTGGATGAAAAAAGTCCTCAAAGGGATACGTTTTGCTGATGTGGAAGAAGCAAAACAAAAAAAGTCAGAATCACTAAAAAGTATCACAATTGAGTTCAAAACTGTCTTGCAGCCGGGCTCGGTGGCTCAGCCTGGAATCCCGCGCCTTTGGGAGGCCGAGGTGAGTGGATTGCCTGAGCCCGCGGGTTCGAGATCCACCTGGGCAGCGAGAGCTCATCTCTACAATAAATCAAAAAATCAGCCGGGTGTAGTGGCACAGGCCTGTAATTCCGGCTACTCGGAAGGCTGAGGCGGAAGGATCGCCGGAGCCCAGCAGGTCGAGGCTGCGGTGGCCGGGAGCGGCCACTGCACTCCAGTCTGGGCGACAGAGTGAGACTCCAACCCAAAAAAAAAAAAAAAAACCAGCCGGGCTCGATGGCTCAGCATGGAATCCCACGCCTTTGGGAGGCTGAGGTGAGTGGATTGCCTGAGCCCGCGGGTTTGAGACCCACCTGGGCAATAAGATCTCATCTCTACAATAAATCAAAAAATCAGCCAGGCATGGTAGCGCACGCCTGTAATTCCAGATACCTGGAAGGCTGAGGCGGAAGGATCGCCGGAGCCCAGCAGGTCGAGGCTGCGGTGGCCAGGAGCGGCCACTGCACTCCAGTCTGGGTGACAGAGTGAGACTCCAACTCCAAAAAAAAAAAAACTGTCTTGCACAGTGGAAAAAGAATCTCAATAGATGTGTTGCATCAAACAAAGAGTACTTTGAAGGTGACTGAAGTGTAAACATGTAAATTTTAAAATAAATTTTTTTATCAATAAATTCCGGGTTTGGGGGGGTCCTCCTCAAACATCAAAGTTTTTCAGAGTTACAAAACATGCACCCGAATCCACCAGCCACTGCTCAAAGGATTAGCCTTCCATCATAACTAGAGAAAACACCTGAGTCCATGCTCTGTCCTAGTAGGTTAGTAGTTACACTTCCAAATGCAAAGAAACACATTTTGGGATGGGGTGAAACATAGAAAGCCAGCACCTCCGAGGACGGTGCTAACTACAGGTCAAACACCAGGGCAGAGGATCAGAGAAGGAATCTGGATGCTATACTTATTCTAAGTAAACCAGCAATGACTCCAGAAAGAGAAGGATTTAATTACAGATTATGACATCATGAGATAAGATAGATATATCCACATTATTATGGATCAGTGGAAAAGCCTCTAAGCATCTTCTTATGGGTGCATTTGCTAAAGCAACATCATCCCTGCATTAGTTACAGGATTTATAGTAATCTCACATTAAATTCACTTCTTTTAACTGAACAAGTGTTGACGAGTAATGTGAGATTTTATGGTTCCTACCATATGTCATCACTATAAGATCACATTCTCGGTTATACTTCCCCTGTCTTACAAGTGATAAATAATGGATCAGATTTGCTTTCTTTGTTTCACTAAGGATGAGTCCTTAACTGGAATGTTCTAGCAAAGTTTTCGAAACATATACCTACCAACTTCTTATTATAAATTTTATTTTTATTAATTCCATTAATTGTGAAATAACACCAGGCTATCTAAATCCCACTTGCAAGTGAGACAATAACAAGAAACGCATAAATGTGTGTCTCTTCCAGGAAACAAAAGCAATCACAGAATTTGAGAAATTAAACCAGAAGACAGAAAAGCAAATTAATTTAATAAATATTTACCGCCAGGGAATATTCTGGGTATGAGGGACACAACAAAGAGTATAGGAAATGTTGCTTGGTTGTTTACCAAAAAAATGAATCCATTTCACCTAAGTTTGGAGCTTTTCTAATCAAGAACAAATAATATCTATTGGATTCGTTTGCTCATTCACTTAATACATGTTACTGATCATCCATCGTGTGCCAAGCACTGTGCTCGCTGGCAGTGGGACTTTCAACCCTGCCTTCCTAAACATTGTCTTGAGGCCAAGACAACAAAATAGCTCCATTAATACATGTGAATCACAACTATGGTATGAATACGAACAAAGACTGGTCTGAGAGGTCCAACCGCTCAGGACATCTGATACCAAATCAAGGCCCCTGACAGTGAATCCAGTTAAAACAAAATTTTCATAATAAATTGTGAAAAAGAAAGGATAGTTTATATGACAACCAAATCCTGAGATTGGCCACAACAATCCATGACTCCTGGTATTCTTGTCTTTGTGTAATTCCATACCTCGATGCGGCCTGGTGTGACCAAAAGTGACAATATGTCACAAAAGGCACTGCAGCTTCTACCTTGACCTGTTCGATTGTTTGCTCTGGTGGCGGGGGGGAGCCAGCAACCATACCAAGAGTACACTCAAGCAGCCTCATGAAAGACCCACACGGGAAGCAAGTGAGGTCTCAGGTCAACAGCCATCACACCTATGGAAGACTGCTGCCTCAGTTAATATATTTGAGAAACCCCGAGAAAGTCACCTAGCCATATCCTTCCTGAATTCCTGGCTAACAGAAGCCATAGGGATAATAAATGATTCCTATAGTTTTCAGCCATTAAGTTTTTGTGTGATTTAGTTAACATTAAACCATTTATCTTGAAAATAGTAAAGAAAAATAAAAAATACATTTAAGAAAAACATTCTTAAAACAAAAAATCTGAATCAAATGATCCGATGGGTGGATCATATTTCTCCCAAAATACTGTAGAATACAAAAACTTTATTGTCACTTTGAACTTCTACAGAACTACAATGAAGAGAGTACTGTTTGTAAAAATAATTTTCTCGTCGGGCTCAGTGGCTCAGCCTGTAATCGCAGCACTTTGGGAGGCCAAGGTGAGTGGACTGCCTGAGACTGTGGGTTCAAGACCTACCTGGGCAACTTGGCAATACCTCATCTCTACAATAAATCAAAAATTAGCCGAGTGTGGTAGCACGTGCCTGTAGTTCCAGCTACTTGGAAGGCTGAGGCGGAAGGATCGCTGGAGCCCAGCAGATCAAGGCTGCGGTGGCCGGCAGTGGCCACGGCACTCCAGTCTGGGTGACAGAGTGAGACTCCAACTCAAAAAATAAATAAATAATAAATAATTTTCTTGTAATTCTTTAATTGCAAAAACTGTTATCTACTGAAGATCCCTATCCATTTCATCTTCAATGATGAATTTGAGTAACTCTGCCAGATCTCTGTTGGTCATTACCATTCCATGGAGCTCTAGTAGTTCAACATCACTGTCATCAAATTTAAGAAACTATATAGCTGGCAACACGTGTAATTTTACTTTGGAATTAATTTGCACTGCATTGCTGTAAACATCCAACTATCAACTAGAGATAAATGAACACAAGATACTGACAGGATGAATGCTAGTGTTAAGACAAAGGGTTTCAGTAGGAACTAATTTTATATTATGTCAGTACACAAATATTTCATGTTATGCTATCCTCCCTACCCAATGTTGTAGAACACCCTAGCAATTAATACTTGCCTATTTATGACACCCTTTACAAGAAGACTTGACCTACTTCCAAACTAGATAGGGATCAGAAAAGGCTTCTGAGAGATAGCATTTGTGCTTCTATCTAAATGATGAGAGTGGGTTAACTTAACAAAGAGAGGTGAGAAAAATATCAGGCAGAGGAAACAGGATGTGTTTTAAATACTCTTGGAGGGAAAAAAATGTTCCCTCATGTTCAAGAAACTAAAAAATGAATCACTGAAATATATTATTCAATTCTATATCTCCATACTTTTCTATTTGAATCTCCTAGAAATACATATTTTCAGTTTTCATATGTCTAAAAATATCTGTATTTTGCCTTTTTCTTTGAAGAATATTTTCATTGGCTATAAAATTTTAACTTGGCAATTAATTTCCTTTAAAGATATCATTTCACTGTCTTCTGACTTCCATTGTTTCTATTGAGAAGTCAGCCATCAGTTCGTTATTCTGTCGAAGGGATTATATATTGGGGGTTTGTAGAGTTTCCTGAATCTATGATCTCTTTTATCAGATTTTTCAGCCATTATCTCTTAAAATATTGGATATGCCCCAGAGATCTTTCCTTGGATGCTTCATGATATAGTTTAGGTATCCGTCGCCACTAAATCTCATGATAAAATCTGGGGACTTATGTTGAAAGTGGGACCTAATGAGAGGTTTTTGAGTCATGAGGATGTATCCCTTGTGAATAGATTAACGACTTTCCACAGGGGTGAGTTCTTCCTCTATTTTTTCCCACAAGAGTTGAGGGATTTGGGAGTTTTTCTTTTTTTAAAGCCTGGCTCCTCCCTCCTCACTTTTTTGCTTCCTCTCTTGCCATGTGATCTCTGCACAATGCTGATTCCCTTTCACCTTCCATCATGAGTGGAAGTGGCCTGCCACCTGACCAGGTGCCCAATCTTTCAGACAGCAGAATAATGAGCAAAATAAACTGTTTTCCCTTGTGAATTACCCAGCCTCAGGTAAGACAATCTATGGAACTCAAGCAATCTATCCAAAACACAACTTTTGGTTTTCTCCCCAAAGCCTAGTATTCTCCAGGTACTCCTCAGCTAGGTAAGTGTCATCATATCTACGCAATTGCTCAAGACAAAAAACCAGGAGTGCTCCTCACCTCCTCGCTTCCCCTCATACCCTTCATTAACCCATCAACATATCCTTCAAAATGCACTCTAAGTTGACCCACTATTCCTCTGCTGTACTACCAGGATGAGAGTCCATACCACCATCTCTTACCCAGATTCCTCCTCTGGGAGCCTCCTGACTTGGCTCCATGACCACATAGAATCAGGATCATCTTTAAATCTTAAAATAAATCAGTTTGCATGCTTCCCTCTCTTCCTGAGATGCTCCAATGTCTTGTCACACATGGACTAAACTCATGATGTGCCAACCAACATGATCTGGCCCCTGCCTACATCTCAGTCCCATCCCTCCGCCCTCTCCCTTGTTCCAGTCCCACTGGTCTGTCTGTGGATCCTTAAACCTACCACAGGGCCTTTGCACTTACTTCTCTACCTGGACCACTCCTCCCCCCAAGACATTTGAATGGTGGGCTCTTTCACATGATAGAGATCTCTGCTCAAATGTCACCTCAGTAGAGAGACTTTCCATAACTATACTAAAGCTATCCCTGCCAGTCATTCTATCTCCTTCCTCTGCTGTATCTTCCTAACAGCAGTTATTACTATGTAAAATTATATCTTCATATGTATATTTGTCAATGCCTGAATCCTATCAGTTAAATATAAGCTCTATGAGAACAGAGATTTTGGTCTTTCTTTCCCACTATTATGTCCTGAGTGATTCACAGAGTGATTGACACACAGTAAGCACTCAACATTTGTTGGCTAAATAAGCAAATATAAAACTCATCAAAACAGACACTCTGTAATTTTTGTCTCATTCTTCTATTTCTGTCCTGTCCATTATCATCTTTTAAAACAAGTGCTCATTACTGAATTCTCCTATTCAAAAACTTCAATGAGCCACCATAACCCTAGAACAAGGTCCAGACACCCACACCTGATATGAAGAAATTCCCATAATTGGGACACTGTCAAACCCCTTCCACCTTTTTATTTTGACTCTTGTATAAACCTTTCACTTCTGCTTAACTAGCACAAGGAGACAGAAGAGCATTTCAGCGCCCCCAACTCTCTGTCCTATTACGTGTTATTTAATTTACCTGGCACCTGAAGTCATAAGGACTGCCCGAGATAAAGAAAGTGACAGCAGTTGTAGCATTGAGTGGGTGCTTAACAAATGGACTTCGCATCATTAATATTAGCAGGGACCATGTCTCTCAAATCTTGTATTCTCAACACTTAGCACAGTGTCTTAAATATAAGTTCAGTAGATATTTGATAATGATACGCCAAAATTCCCTCCTTTGCTATCAAAATTGATTAGAACTTGAGAGAATTGATGACATAAATTTAAAAATCATGACATAAATGGGGCCAAGGAGCATTCCCAACAAAATGAAATAATAAATGTCTGCGATGATAGATATGCTAATTGCCTTGATATGATCACTACACATTATATGTATCAAAATATCACTTTGCATCCCATGAATATGTGCAATTATTGTCTGTCAATTAAAAAATAAAATTCAAAAAGAAATACATAAAATATATAAAAAGAATTTTACAAATCATAAAATCTGTTAAAATATAAAGTCACATAATGACTATATAAACTCTAAAAAGAAATCAGAGACTGTATCAGCCTAACAGTGAACATTTTAAAGTCATTTAAATACCTGATTATCACCAAAATAGTTCTGTATTGCAAAGGAAACAGACACATAAAATACAAGTCTGTTCCTTTCGGGGTTTTTTGTTCATTTTTGTGTTTGTTTTACTGCTTATTTTTAACAAAGTCTTATAAATATTACTAAGAGGAAAAAGAGTCTTCCTTCACAATGATAGCTGATTCCCAAATGGACCAAAGTCCCGCCATTGTAGAATTACTTTAAGACCCAGTGTGAGGAAACTCTCTGGACATTGACTCTGTTCCCCTATCTCTGGTTTATTTCTGCTTCTTCCCAGGAGCAGCTCTGGCCAACACTGGTCTCTGCAGGATAGACATATTCCCAGTAACCAAGTCACACAGTGCAGGTAATTAAGCAGAAGTGAGCACGACGTGGGCGGCAGCCTTACTCACTGTGATTATAACCACTGTGTAGCAAGTTGAATAATTAACCTGCTTGACTATAAAACAGCTTGCTGTACTGTCCCAAGGCATGGATTCTTTCCTCACTGACTGGCCACCATCTGGGCCTCCTGGGCGAATTTTTCCTTCACCAACAGGATACCAACAGTGCCTCTGGGCGTATTCTTCCTTCACCGACTGGCCGCCATCAGTGCCTCCTCTAAGTTCTAATAAACCAATGTTTCTCCCTGCTGGGCCACCAGGTGACTTCTTTGGAATAGGTAAAGAACCTTATGCACAAGCCCTCTTAGGTTTAGGGCTCCCACGTTACAACCAGGAAAAATGAATTGGAATCCGATTACTTTGAAAGGGCCCTGTGATCAATGTCGGCATGAAATCACCTGAACAATGAGCTGTCTAGTTAAATCCATCAGAACCTGGGAGAGACAGCCTTAATTACTTAGCTTTGAGGACTCAGAAACCCAGAGCAAGTTAAGAGAGCTATGGCCAACAACTGTGGGAGTGGAAGCCAGGGTCAAGCTTCCATACAGCTCTGCAATATAGCTCTAAATGTTTCTTGTCTTGAGAAGAACCTGCAGCTGATTTGCAGATTTTCAAGTCAACTGTGGGTGAACATTTTGAAAGAAATCCCAGAAGTTTCTGGCAACGTCCTCGAACTACTTAAACATGTATCAACCTTTCCCTTTCTGCTTGTACCAAAACCAAGAGCCTCCTACAAACATAAGCATTGGTGGAACATGGGGCGGAGACCTGGAGATCATCAGCCCAATGCATTCCAAACTCTCGCCTGAAATAAAGGTTTTATCCATCAGTCTATGGTGATTTTTTTTCCTGAGGTTCACTCTACAACCCAGGTTGGGGTGCAGTGGCATGCTCGACCCTCTGGGCTCCGGTGATCCTTCCACCTCAGCCTTCCAAGTAGCTAGAACTACAGGCACGTGCCACCACACCCAGCTAATTTTTTATTTATTGTAGAAAGGAGGTCTCGCCAAGTTACTCAGGCTGGTCTTGAACCCCTGGGCTCAGGCAATCTTCTCACTTCTTCCTCCCAAAGTGCTGGGGTGACAGGCATGACCCACTGTGCCTGGCTGATGAATTTGTTTTTAAAGATAGCATAGAGTGAGCTTTTTATAAAGCTGAAATTAATTCCATTTCTAAAGGAATAGTCTGAAATTACAGTTATCCTGCCTTTTGGGAGTTAAAATTTCTTTTCTCTCTGCGGGAAATAAAAGTGAAGAGAGAATGCCATGATGATGGCAGGGGCTGACTGGAGAATATTTACTGAGTTGTCAAAATAAAATTGGGGGTGTTTTTCCCAAGACAATCTAGTCCTTGGAATTCAAAAATCTAAGGCTACTCTAATCTACTCCAATCCTCACCTTTATAAGGCCTGAGTCCTGCTGATGGTAAAAGTCTGAACAGATGAACACCTGGGCAGATGTGACCAGCACCAGTTGTATAACACCAAAGCTGGATCACCCCAGCCTCCACCTATAGCTCCAACCCAGCCCAATGAGAGCGCTTACTAGAACTCTGGCTCACACGAAGAAAAACCACCAGCATTGTCACTGACCACGGCAACATCTGACAACTCAGGATGAGGCTAAACCACCACAGAAATAAAGCTCCCAAGGCAAGAAACAGATAGATGAATTTTTCATGAAGAATAACACTATTATAAAGTATCAAATTACTCATTATTATGCCACAATATGAATGTTTACCTCAACAGGTAAAAATGTCAACAGCCTCTAGGTTCTGAATTTGGGAGAGAATGCTGTTTCCTGACACCCATTTTCTCCAATTCTTTTTCATTAAAGCACCCTTATAGCCCCATCATCTTTTTACAAGCACATAAAGATGAATAACATGAACAGAAAGGGTTTTTAATTCCTTAGAAGTAGGCAAGAAAGTATGCAAGTGTCTAATGATTTGTGTTGGTCCTTTCGGGATTTCCAAAAGATCATAACTGTCCCAGGACATCAAGCCATCAGGACCCTGGAGTCACACGTTTTGGGGATGACAGCTATGTAACAAAGGCTCAGCCAGGCAGTTAATCCCCTGGGTCCTTGGACAAGAGCGACAGTCCATCACTGTGGCAAACAGTAGGGCTGGGACGCAGGTGTGAACACTATCTATATCCTCTTGATAGTGGAGCAGAGTCACATCACCTGGCTTCATAGCCTGCTTATAAGAAAACACCACACTCTCTGCTAGATAAAGTAACTGCCAATACTCCCCATCTTGTCACTGAAGGGACCCCCACACCCACTGATTAAGAGTTATAATTAGAATTTAAACACGTGAGTCTTCCAGTGTGAAAAATCTTCACCCTCCTTTCACAGATTATGTTTTAATTGGTGCAAAGTGATATTTGGTAGAAAAGAAAACCAGTGGAGAAACTTTGCTTAAAAGATTTACTGAACTCTGAATGACATTCCTCCTTTTCCAGAAGTACCTAAGCCTATTGAGGTGGTCTAGAAATTTCACTTGGTATAACTGGGCAATGCAATGCCTATTCCCCCATATTTTCTCATGATTTGTTTCTTAAATTTTAAAATCTATACTATATCAAATATGAAATGTGGAGAGAAGAAAAAGTAAGCTTTAATTATGTACCCCAAAGAGCTAGAGCCATAAGCAAGTTTTGTATCACCTTAATAGAGATCAAAGTACCCATATAACATTAAAAAGCAAAGGTGTTATAGAAGCTGAAAATTTTACCATGCTTGAGAACTGTCCTGCACAAGATCAGACCCACTCACATTCTCTCACCATCATTCTACCCTTCTATGTCTGCAAACAGCCACTGAGATCGGGTAGGCATGATTTAAAACTTCTTACGTTTTCACAGTCCTGCGGGGCCTTAGGAATTATTTATGTAACCTAAACATTTACTTCAGGTTGAGGGCATAAGATGTTGCATTTTGATTTATTCATGATCCTACCACCATCCTTAAAAACTCTATCTGAATTTTAAAATTCATTTTACAATTTTAATCAAGCCACATAATAAATTATTAAATATACACTGAAAGAAGATATAACAGCTTTAAAATGCAGGCATGAAAGTCATATACAGAAGGGTATCCTTTCATCAAAGAATATAAGACACAGAAACCCGTCTAGGTCTCAACCAAAAATAAAGGCAAAAAGCACACTACTACAAGCTAAGATTAAAACGGTGCTTTGTCTTAAAAACCACTCTTTGCAATCATGCTCCTCATCTTACTAAAACCACCTTTAAAATAAGATAATTATGTGAAGAGAGTTTATAACACACGTAAGTATCTACCTCAACCCACTGCAAAATGACGTTTGAAACTTGGTTTAAAACCAAGACTCAGTTGGTTTAGTATTTTGATGCAGAATATTTCTAACACAGTGTCCAGCACCCAAGAAGCACAGATGCCAGAGGGACCAATAATAAAAACCAGAAAGGTCACACGCCCAGAGGTCCGAGGTGGCACACATCTCTTCGTCACTGTCATGGTCTCCCTGCACACTCCTATGAGCATTTGTGCTTACCAATTAACTATTTGAAGCTCTAGAAAAGAATTCCCCGCTCCTCTAAATTCCACCAGAAAGAAGAAAGAGTCACACAGCTTACGGTGAGCTACGGTTCAATGGACACTGAAGCTCAGACAGCATTAAACAATGAAGACAGTGCAGTCATCAGCACCGGCAACAAACGCAGTGCACACACGTGCACTCGCACAGTGAGCAAACATCTCGCTAATGAGCATCAGAACCACCTACCTGGGAAGGCACTAAAATCTCATTCCTCATGGAAAATTAAACACGCCATCAGTGGACAACCCCTCCCCTCGTCGACACTTGGCCTTTCAAAGAAGGGAGAAACCCAAAAAACACTCGATTAGCTTTTGAAATGAAGAAAAGTAGGACTCCAGACTCTAAGCAGAGTTCTCTGACAGCCTCAGCTGGTTTGTTTCTAGTTTTGTTTGCCAGAGAACATTTTGTCTCATTCATCAAGGAAATCGCAAGAGAGTGGCAATTACAAAGACCCGCAGCAGCTGAGCACAAGAGAGACCATCACTCCAGGGTAGCTGGCCCCTCCTGGAACGGCACCACTGGGAAAACGCAAATGTCGGCCCACAACAATACTGCTCTTTCTTCGCTGGTTCAATCAATGGGCTAATTTTAAGTGGAATACCCCCGATGTACCATAGCCCACCTGGTGCACGAAAGTCAACCAACAGCCAAAGCCCTGAATGTCACATAGCATGAGATGTGTTTTCTCCCCGACAAAAATGTGCAGCCCATGATGGATATTTGGTGCTAAAACAATTTGCATAACTAAGCCCGGTCTCTCATTATCAAGCACTTACAGAGGAATCATAAAGTCATGCTTGGAAGCGCAAATGGCTGAGAACAGCATGGCAGTCTGCCAGCTTCGTATGAAGATTTCATACTTTCTGGGTGTCGCCTCACTTTAATTTGACTCTGACACATGAGTGAAGACCTGACCCAAAGGCTAAGGAAAGAGCTAGAGCCAGAATGAGACAGAAGAGACTCTGTCAGCACCAGGTCCACGCCCCTAAAGCAGTGTTTCTGCCCATCGTGGGCTTCCACAGCACCTGCAGCCCAGTCTTTACCTGTGCTTATGCGAGATGCAGAGTACTGAAGCCCACCCCAGAGCCACCCGGCCAGGCCCTCAAGGGTCGGAGCCCAGGATCTGTGCCTGTAATCCTTAAGCAAGTTAACACTTGCACCAAGAGCTACCAACTAGCCCTTTGCTGAACGAGAGAGAGCGATGCTGTCATCTGCCTCAAAGATGGGCTGATCTGCTAAATAGACATACACACGTAGATGCTCCCATACACATAACACACACAGACACACATCTACACAAACTCACAGACACATATGTAGACAAACACATAGACACAGATCTATACAAACCCATACACACACATTGATGCACACAAATACATTCACGCACATAGACACACATCTACACAAACTCAAAGACACACACGTAGACACATAGACACACCCACATATACATATACGCACATAGACGCACATCTATACAAACTCACACACACATCTAGACATATATACATCCCCACATATACATACACACACACAGACACACATCTACACAAACTCACATACACATGTAGACAGACACACAAACACACCCACATATGTAGACACACATCTACACAAACTCACAGTCAGACACACGTAGATGGACACATATACACACCCACATATACACACATGCACACAGGCACACATCTACATAAACTCACAGACACATACTTGTAGATAGACACATATACATGCCCACATATATAGACACACATCTACACAAACTCACAGACATACACATAGACAAACACATAGACACATATCTATACAAACTCATACACACACACATATGCACACGTATGCACACCCACATATACATACATACACATAGACACACATCTACACAAACTCACAAACATACACACACATAGACACGCATCTACACATACAGACACAGATACACACATAGACAGACATCTACAAAGACACACATACACAGACATATATACACACCCACATATACAAACACACATAGACACAGACATGCCAGGGAATGGTTTGGGGATGATTCAAGTGCTTAACATTTATCGTGCATTTTATTTCTATCATGACTACATTGTAACATATAATGAAATAATTATACAACTCACCATTAAAAAAAAAAGTACAGACAGAAGTGGTAAATAAAATAATGGGTGGACCACACAGACTAAAATAGGAGACAGATTCTGACTTGAAGCCAGTCACCAGATGCAGTTGTACAATTGAAGTACACCAACTCACTTGCCACTCGCCGATAGGGTTTTGAGATGAGTCTTCAAGCAATTGGATTTATTATGGTCTCTGTGCAGTCAGGTCTCGCTGCCAATGTACATCTGTATTTGCAGCCAGTCCCCAGCACTAGCATCAGTGCTTCAGTTCCCCCTCAGATCATCAGGCATTAGATTCTCGTAAGGAACCACAACCTAGATCCCTCGCATGTGAAATTCACAATAGGATCCACGCTCCTATGACAATCCAATTCCACAGGGAATCTGACGGGAGACAGAGCTCAGCTGTAAATACAGATGGAGCTTTGCTCACTCACCCACCACTCACCTCCTGCTGTGCAGCCCAGTTCCTAACAGACCACAGACTAGTATTGGCTTGTGGCCTGGGGGTTGTAGACCCCTGTTCTAAAACATCAGTGGGGCCTCTACTATACCTTCTGCTCCCGCTCCTATCTCCTAGGAGTCCACAGGACATGGTACACTGATTTTGACATGTGCATCCAGGACTTGTAACAATAAATAATTATTGCTATTTACTTATACCTCTTTCATTCCAAAAAGGCGGCCGAGGCATCTTATCTAAGTCATTATAAATGTTCTGTCACCTCGAATAGACAATAAGCTCATATAATGCCCAGAGTGCTCAGGTTTATTTTGGCTCAAGATACTTTTCTGAGCCCCAAGAATATTCTATACCCTTCAATTCCTGTCTTCCTACACACAGCATTGCAGGAAATGGGGTTTTATTTTTAGAAGCTCTTTTAAAGAGAAATGAACACCTTTCCCGTGTCCCTCCCAGTACTGCAGACCTCTGCTAGATCAATAGTTGGTGCTCATGGGTGGCTTTGTTTAGCTCTGAGGACACAACAAAGGACTGCTTATTCCTTCCAGTGTTTTCATGGAAAACTCCGTCAGCAGTTTGGTTTTTAATCACTGAGAGGATAAGGTCCTATAGAAATGAATCCAGAACATAAGGCCTTGATTCTGTCATATTTTTTCTTTCATGTACTTATTTTTCTGAGTCAAGGTCTTACTCTGTCACCCAGACTGGAGTGCAGTGCACCATCATGGCTTGACCCCTTGGGCTCAAGCAATCCTCCCACCTAAGCCTCCTAAGTAGCTGGGACTACGGGTGCACACCACCATGCCCAGCCAACTTACTGATTTTTTGCAAAGACTGTTGCTCAGGCTGGTCTTGAACTCCTGGGCTCAAGTGATCTTCCTGCCTCAGCCTTGCAAAGTTCTGGGATTAGAGGCACGAGCCACCATGCCTGACCCCTTCATATTTTTCTAAAATGGGATACTAAATCAGGTGGCTGCCTTTCCTCGACAAAAAAAGCAACAGAGACTTCAGGTGTGCTTTCCAGAGATGGTAATAAACTGAACTAAGCCACTCACAATCTAGCTCAGCCTCTTGGTGACCAACAGAGACACTGGCAATACAGCCCACTAGACTCTGGGGTCCTGCCTGGGAACAGTGAGTGGCATCTTTAAACTGACCCACATGAGGACCACGGGTAGTTCCAAAAGTTAACCAGTCCCCTCTCTCACTGACTGGGCTGAACTACTTACAGCTGGGTTCAAGGTAGTGGGAAAGAAATATAATGTTGGTGATGACCAATAATAGAAACTCAAAAACTACGTGCTAAGTAAATGAATGAAGTCAGGTCTCAGAAACCTGACTAGCCTTAAGTACCTTCCACGCCGCCCCCTGTGAGGCCGCCCCCTGTGAGACGTGACAACCACCACCCCTCAGTCTTTCAGTTCCACTAAGCCACGCAGGTACCCAGTAAGACGCAGGTAGCAGTAGCAGAAGTCTAGTAAGTCCCAGAAGATGCTGTTTCCTCCATCAACCTGATGAGCCAGAAGGCCCAAGAAATTCCAGGGCCACAGATGTCAACCTCTGACTATAATGTATTTCTAAAGCTCAAAGAACTCTCCCGCCTAGACCTGCCCCCAGCTCTCATTTGGGACTAAGGTGATATCCTGAAATCAGGCTAACCTTGCCTTCCCCATAAAACAGTGTCGAGAACAATTCCTTTTGCCTTTTCTGCTTCATGGACTCTCACAACATACTTGCTGTGATCAGTGTGTTGTTGACAGTTGTCACAGTGTGAACTCACAATTGGTATGTTTCTAAGGGAACTTCCTGCATCTGTGAACGTGTAGCAGGGAAGGTGCGGATGGCTAGAAATTCACCTAAATGCTTCTCCATAGATTCTCCAGAAGTGGGCGAAGAGGGAAACCGAGTTGTGGGTATATCATTAGTGGTTCCTAATTTGAGGTTTATGAATCCCAGAAAAGGAACCACATGGGGGCTGCAAGCTAAAAAACCAACTTAGAGTAAAACAGATCTGTCTTCCACAGAACCTAAAATCGCTCTGTGGCACCTGTGAAATGTAAGCATTTCTTCTGCTAAAAGGTTCTCTCTTCCTCTCTGAAAGCCGACTCCAGACAAACGTAGGGAGGCAGGTGCACAGAGCATCTGATGTACACACAACCAAGGACAGCCCCAGAGCAGAGAGGAATGGCCGCCTGCTAATACCCTCTCATGTCTAAGGTCAAAGACCCTCAGCCTCAGGCTGTATTGGAATGCTTACAAGAACACCTTTAATGCCACTGTGGGTTTCTATTCAAAGGCTCAGAGTGAGAACTGCAGGACTGGATCATGAGTTGTGTCAAGCTTGCTGGTTTTCTAGAGGGCTAGGTATGTCCCTGAAACCAACAAATGAACTGAGTTGGAAGGGCTACAGGTGACCTGAAGTTCATTTGAACCAGAAAGGGGACTAAACTTTAATAAGGAATCTTCTATTTGTCTGGGGACAAAGCCTGTAGACACGCCTCCAAGCATCCAGGAAGACAATTGCTCAGAAAACACAAGCAAAGATGGAAGTAGAAAAGAATGCAGAAAAAAAGTTATTGAATTTAATGGGCTTGGGGCTCTCTTTGAACTAACTTTGGATAAAGATGAAGCTTAATCAAGCTGCCCTACACATCAGTGGAATGTTTAGGAACACAAGATGAGGCAGAATGGAAACAACTTATCTGTTTGTATTTTCTGTAATTTCTTCTGCTTATCTCCTTCAGGAAAGTAATGGCAATCATTTAAATATACAGTGTTGAAAATCATAAAATAAATAACAAAATTTTAGCACACTTGGGAAATGGGAAAAAAGGAGAACACAAAACCATCACTCTCCTGGGAAATATCTATTACGATATATTTCGTCTTTTTCATAACCATGGTTAATGGAAGTTATTTGTATATAAAATTTTGATTTCGATTTTTCAGTTAAATTTTTCACATTAAATTTTTTCTATGTTACAATAATCTTCAAAATCATCATTTTTAATGACTGGAGAATTCACCCAGGGGATATATTCTACTTTCTGAGCTTTTAAGATGTTTTCAATTTTCTACTATTATAAATAGTATTATAAATAAAGCCACAGTCAACAACTTGTGTGTAGAGAGTTTTCTTTTTTGTGCTGGTTCTTTAGGATAAATTCCAAGAGGAACACAGAGTCATGAGACAGATCCACATTTACTGAATTTTGGATTCCTGCCAAATTGCTCTTCAAAAGTTTTACACAAACCTACAATATAGCCAAAAACATAAAAGAGTATATCCTTGTCAACCCAAGTATTTTTTCCTCAGATTTCTTTTCAAATGTAGTAGATAAAAATGGTAGCTTCTTTCCATTTGTTTCCTGGTTTAATTCAACTGAAACTGGGATATTTCTATATATTGATCAGCTGCATTTCTTCCAAACTGTCTACTCATGTTCTTTGCCCATCTATCTACTACTATTTCTCAATTTGAATAAGCTCTTTGTACAACAAATATCTTAATACTTGATCGTATTTTCAGCAACATACTTCCCACTCTAGCTACACTTTGTTTTTGCATCAGATGACTACTTTCATATAGTCAAATCCCTTGATCATTTCTAGCTCTTGAAAGTCATCTGTCTCCCAGAGGCTTTATAAAATTTAAAGTCTATTGTCTTCTGGTTTTTCTTTTCTTTTCTTTTCTTTTTTTTTGAGTTGGAGTCTCACTCCATCACCCAGGCTGGAGTGCTGTGGCACACTCACGGCCACCCCAGCATCAACCTGCTGGCCTCCAGTGATCCTTCCACCTCAGCCTTCCAAGTAGCCAGAACTATAGGCATGTGCTACCACACTCAGCTAATTTTTGATTTATTGTAAAGATGAGTTCTCGCCAAGTTTTCTGGGCTGGTCTCAAACCCATGGGCCAGGCAATTCACTTACCTCAGCCTCCCAAATTGTTGGGATTACAGGCTGAGTCACTGAGCCCAGCCTGTCTTCTGGTTTTTCTAATATTTGATTCTCCTGTGTTGTTCTTCTTCTATCCTATCTAATTGAAAGGGTGAAAAGCCAAAATGGAGTAACTTTAGTCAGAGTAGCAGCCATTTAACGTTACTTAGCTGTCGTGCTTTATCAGCAGCTTACTTCAACGTACCTTATAATCATCAAGCAAGAAATAAAACTGGCTTCCTGGAGGTAGTTACCGATAATTGCCTTTTAACCCACCCCCTCACCCCAAGCATGCTTTGTACGAATTACTCTCCAATCCAAGTATTTGTCTTCTGCCATAAAGGGCCAAGCTAACCTAATCTATTGTGATCAGCCCTTCATGACTGACAGGACACTGACAACCAATCCATCACCTGTGCCTTCCTGCCCCCTACATGACAGCATGACACAGTCTACCACCCTATCACCATGGTGACAGCTCCTGTGTTATGTCACCCAAGGATGCTTACCTGCCCCCACTAAAAGGGAAGCTTTAAAAGCTTTCAATCCTAAGCATTCACTGCCAAACATTTCTTAAACGTCTGGCCCCCTCTCCAATCTTTTTTTTTTTTTTAGTTGGAGTCTCACTCCATTGCCCAGGCTGGAATGTAGTGGCATGCTCATGGCCACCCTAGCATCAACCTACTGGACTCTGGCAATTCTTCCACCTCAGCCCCCTCTCCAATCTTGGAGAAGTGGATCTACCATTTTTCACTGATCTACTTTCTAAATAAAACTTTTTCTATCCTACTCTTTGTACAGTTCTTTGTATCTTTTCCATGTTCGACCAACCTAACATTAATCATACAGATTTGGGGTATATCCTATCAGGTATCACCCTAAATAAAAAGTTTCCAAATTTGAAACCAGCTGTGTCATCAGTAATGTTGAATAATCCCACTTGGATTGATTTGTGCCAATTCCTTTGTCATATACTGTAAGGTACTGTCCAAACATAGGCTCTTTGCCCCCTATGTCTGGCTTCTTCCTATCCCCTCACTCAGAGAGCAGCCTCGGACCACAGCTGGTCTCTAAAGGGTCTGCATATTCCCAGGAACAAGTCATGTGGATGCAGGTGACCAAGCAATGCTGAAAACAATGTAGGTGGCACCCATAATCAATGTAACTGTAAATACCATATAGCTTGATTAAATAATTGCTTGATTATAAGACTGCTTGCTGTACTGAATAATTGTTTGATTATAAAACTGCTTGCTAGCCGGGCTTGGTGGCAGCCTGTAATCCTGCGCCTTTGGGAGGCTGAGGTGAGTGGATTGCCTGAGCCCGTGGGTTCGAGACCCACCTGGGCAGTGAGACCTCATCTCTACAATAAATCAAAAAATCAGCTGGACGTGGTAGCACATGCCTGTAATTCTGGCTACTTGGAAGGCTGAGGTGGAAGGATCGCTGGTGCCCAGCAGGCGAGGCTGCGGTGGCTGGGAGCGGCCACTGCACTCCAGTCTGGGCGACCAAGTGAGACTCCAACTCAAAAAAAAAAAACTGCTTGCTGTATTGCCCGAGGCATGGATTCTTCACCCACCAGCAACCATCGGTGCCTCTTATAAGTTCTAATAAACCAATGTCTTTCCCTGATGGACCTCCGGGTGACTTCTTTGGAATAGATAAACATTATGCACAAACCACTCAGATTTGGGGTTTACTGCATTAGATATACATACCTATCACCATCTAGAATAAAAGAACTTGAGATCAGAAAGTCTACACATGCCTACATGGAGACAGCAAGTGACAGAACTGTGTCCACGCCAGGCCTGCCTGGCCCCAGAGTCTCCTAACTGTGTGTAGAGCTTGACATGGATGTATAGACCACTGCAGTTCATTCTCTAACACAGCTCCAGCAATCATTGCTACATGGACAATTAATCTACATCATCTTCCAGGAACATTGCAAAAGTGCAAATGTACTGCCCACTACCACAAAGGACTTCCCATTGTACTTGCCATCCTAACTCCAGAGGGCTGCTCTGTGTATGCCACAGCACTGGGAGATTGCCCTGTAAGGGACCCATGAGACACTCTCCAGCAAGGAGCCCTGCCCTCCATCAGCCCCGCCCCTGCCCACAGAGGTTCAACCATCTCTCCCTGCTGGCTCTCCCCAGCACACTGATAAGATTCTCTTACAGACTGGTTACCGATAAGAACAGCATTTGGGCTGGGTGCAATCCCGGCCGGGTGCAATCCCAAATTACTGGCTCACACCTGTAATCCCAGCACTCTGGGAGGCCAAGACAGAAGACTGCTTGAACTCAGGAGTCCAACCGAGACTAGCCTGGGCAACATAGCAAGACCTCATCTCTACAAAAAAAAAAAGGTTTTTTTTAAAATTAGCTAGACGGGGTGACACATGCCTGTAGCCCCAACTACTCAGGAGGCTGAGGTTGGGAGGATCGCCTGAGCCCAGGAAGTTGAGGCTGTGGTCAGTTATGACTGTGCCACTGCATTCCCATCTGGACAACAGAGTGAGATCCCTGAGTTAAAAAAAAAAAAAAAAAGAATAGCATTTGTTGTAACAGTGTAACTAGCAAGGGACTGTCCAGCACAACAAAACAACACAAAACAAGAGATGCCAATGCTGAATCACTATCACATCTTACCTGATGTGTAACAACAAATATTTGCAAAGACTCGGTGACACGGGAGGAGAGCTGACATATTTAGTAAGTTTTCCTGGGAGCAGTAAAGACTTGTCCTGTTCCTCCGGTATGCAGCACATTCAGGCAAACAGCTAACGGGGGTGGCGAATGAGGAGGGCACCATCAGTCAAACTCCCAACATCCGCTAGCCTCGGGGACAGGCCTGTCACCATCCCACTACGTGATAGCACACAGCGCATGAAGATGTTTTGCTGATGCGCACTCTTATAGCTTGCTTGCTTGAACTGCTAGAGAAACATGAGATTTGGGCAACGTTAAAATGGCTGCTCATTGGGTATACTAGATTTCATGTTATGTCCTTTCACCCAAAGTCTATCTTTTCTCTACCTGTGTTTCTCTTGCACAGCCAAAGGCATGACAGCCCCTCTCCCGTCACACCTTCCACACTCGCCTAGTGATACTGGAGTTCTCTCCAAACCCTACATTCTCACCCGGTAAGGCTGCCTGACAGCTCGGGGATCCTCGGCCCATGTCATTTCAGACACTATCCCCTTAGGACAAAGAAAATCAAACCACCTGACCTCCACCAAAAGCTAACAAAAGAGTGACTCTCAAAGCCGGGCTCGGTGGTTCAGCCTGTAATTCCGCGCCTTTGGGAGGCTGAGGTGAGTGGATTGCCTGAGCCCGCGGGTTCGAGACCCGCCTGGGCAACTTGGCGAGACCTCATCTCTACAATAAATAAAAAAATCAGCCAGGTGTGGTAGCGCATGCCTGTAATTCCAGCTACTTGGAAGGCTGAGGCGGCAGGTCGAGGCTGCGGTGGCCGGGAGTGGCCACTGCACTCCAGTCTGGGCGACAGAGTGAGACTCCAACTCAAAAAAAAAAAAAAAAAGAGTGACTCTTGGGGATGCTGACTCATTTCTCCCCTAACAATCAAGTTGTCTGCATGTTTTCACAGAAAGTCAAAAATAAAATAGTTATCTGGCTGGGTGCGGTGGCTCATGCCTGTAATTCCAGCACTTTAGGAGGCCGAGGCAGGAGCATTGCTTGAGCCCAGGAGTTTGAGACCAGCCTGTCGACTTCATCTCTACAAAAAAAATACAAAAATTAGCTGGGCGTGATGGTGCATGCCTGAAATCCCAGCTACTTGGGAGGCAGAGGCGCAGGCAGGAGGATTCCTTTGAACCAAGGAGGTCAAGATTGTGGTGAGCCAGGGCCGTGCCACTACACTCCAGCGTAAGCGACCCTGTCCCCAAAAAGGTATCTGGAAAAAAGAAACAACAGTATCTGTTTAAGGGTGGAGGACCTCAATAAAATCAAGACATTTGATTTGGATTTTTATATCCAAAGGGAAGCTCTCCTTACAGACGGCAGAGCATCACGGCACACAGCAATTAAGCAAACTTCAAATCCATCCTGTCAAAGATCATCTACCACGCTGTCTAACTGATCACATCTGAAGGCAATTTAAATCATTCCCTCCCTCCAAGTCCGCCTCTCCCAGGAAAAAGGTTTTGCAACAAAAGTCGGCAGAATGCAGTGTACTGATTGGCAAGATTGATTCTGAAATAAAAGCCCAGCAGTCGACCTCTCGCTGATGGGGCTTCAGGGGAAACACGTGTCAAGGAAGGGCTCCCTCTCCCCATCTGTGAATCTGATCATCCCACAGAAAGTTCTTTCTTGACAACACACACATATCCGAATATGAGGTCAGACCCGTCAGAGGTGTGGGTGTCTGGTATGCGATCCAGTGCCGCAAGAAAGATGTAAAGAATTGCACAGAAGATAGATTGGAAAATACAGTCTATTTAGAAAGTAAATTAGAGACAAGAGAGAGGGGATTCACCTCTCCAAGGTAAGAAAGGGGACCAAAGTTTAGAAAACATGGTGGCGGCCATAGCTCAAAAAGCACGTGGCCACACCCAGAGTTTAGTAAAGCGATGGCCACGAGTTTCTTGTGGTTGAGTCCTTTTAATCCTTCTCTTTGATGGGGAAGGTCCTTAAGGTGGTTGAGTGGTGGCCTGCTCCATATCATCACAAAGGGGCAGGTACGCACAGGTACCAACATCAGGTGATGGACAGCAGGCAGATGGGTGGGTTAGTCATCTGATTGCTGCCATGGTGGTGGGTCTGTCTGTCATGAAGGTCACAAAGGCTGATTAGGGTCTTATGGGTGGAGGCAAATATTTGAAATAGAAAAGCTAATTAGTACAAACCAAGCTGGGGGGGGCCTTGTAAAGCAATTATCAGTGGCTACCTCTGATAAAACAGTTCTGTCCTTAGCTAGTGATTAGAGGATAAGTTAAGTGAACTGCTAGAGAAACATGAAATTTAGGCAATGCTGAAATGACTGCTCATTGGGTATATTGGATTCATGGTACGTCCTTTCACCCAAAGTCTATCTTTTTTCTACGTGTGTTTCTCTGTGAAGCTTTTAAAGTAAACACAACCTTTCTTAAATCAGTTATGGGACAATTTACCTCATCATCCTGTATCAATTCAATATGTTTTACAAAAATAAAATCTTACCTCAGTTTTTCAGTCTAGTAGCAGATATTCTACTCTGTATTACACTGAGTTTTCATTACTGTACTAAACACCTTCATAACTGTAGTTTACAAAGCCCACGGTTGTCCACACAAGTAGGGCCCAAAGGCAACATGTGCTTAACTTCCCAGTCCCACACAATCAAGGAGGGCAGGGCATGGTGGCTTACACCCCTAATCCCAGACTTTGGGAGGCCAAAACAGGGGGATCACCTGAGGCCAGGAGTTTGAAACAAGCCAGGGCAACATAGTGAACCCCATCTCTACAAAAAATTGTTTAAATTAGATGGGTGTGATGGCGCACACCTGTAGTCCCAGCTACTCGAGAGGCTGAGGCAGAAGGATCACCTGAGCCCAGGACTTCATGAAGCTGCAGTGAGCTATGATTGTACCACTGTGCTCCAGCCTGGGTGACAAAGAGGGATTCCTATCTTTTTTTAAGAAGTAATAATAAAGGCAATAAAGGATCAATCAGCTCAGCCCAGCTTACAAATAGGTCTATAAACACATTTCTCCATAGAAATGACTGGTATTGGAGACACAAGGTCCCCAAGCCAGCCCCCAAAGTCCTTTGGTTCATTATGTCTCTGAAGAACCCAGTCATGCCTGCCTCCCATGGGGGCTGTCTTCAGATGTCCAACCTGGGATGACACCACAGCAGCTCACAGCTCCCACAGGACCCCACCCACCCCTGCGGTGCTGACCCCTAAACAGGGTCAAGTCCAACCTGGGTCAAGTCCAACTCAGGGTCAAGTCCAACCCAGTCACAGCCCCACTGGGCCTCAGCTTCTTCTGTGAAACGGAGGCAGCAGTGCCTGATTCAGGGTGTCATGGAGAAAGCAAATGTGATGGCCACACAGATGGCCTCATGTGTCATAATCTATGTCCTCCTTTCCCAAAAAGCACCCTGTTCTGAGTACTTGCAGCCTCTTGAGCTTCCTGGGCTACCCCACGCCACAGGTTGGCTGTCTCTGTTTTCTCTCGCCTCTCCCTCAACCTTGAGTGGAAGAAATGAGCACTGGAAAAGGAGTCAAAAGATCTGGCTTCAACTCCAGCTTTCCTACTTCGGTGTCTGGCAAAGCTCACCCTCTGTCTGAACTTGACCTGTACCAACCCTGCTGTTTTCCAGCTAAATCTTACACATTTAAGATGTAACAGGAAGCCTTCTCTCCCCTCTACTCTCCCTCCCCCTACTGTTCTGAGTTAGGGGAAGGGGGGAAGCCTTGCACTTGCCCCAGGATGCTTTTTTTTTTTTTTGAGACAGGGTCTCGCTCTGTCACCCAGGCTGAAATGCAGTGGCACAATAGCTCACTGCAGCCTTGAACTCCTAGTCTCAAGCCATCCTCCCGCCTCAGCCTCCCAAATAGGCGGGACTACAGGTGCACACCTTTTTTGAGAGGGGGAGGGATGGGTGGTGGACACATACTATAATCTTATTGTCCATTACCAGCGCAGCAAATCTTCAAAATGCATTTGATCCTGCTGGCGAGAATGATATTCTGCCCGTCCTGTCTAACTAGGAGGTTATGGATGAGGAACAGGAGGATGACGGAGTCAGGGATAGAGACACAAGTTTAATAACTACAAGACAGTGCTCAGCCAACTATTAGTTTCTGTGCAAGTGTTGGTCTTAATATCATTTTATCCAGTAGGTTAGTGAAAAGACAAATTTGCAATTCAATGCTCTTGCCTTGAGCCATGGTTTTAATTCCTGAACCACAACCTCAGTATAAAATAATAATATAAACTTTTAAAAAACTGACACTAGGTAGAAAAGGCTTTCGATCCCCCAATGCCTTCATTCAAGAATCATTCCTGTTAAAGAACTTCAACTTCAGGGAAAATCAACACATCCCGAAATTCAAAAGCAAGTGAGGACCTAGTCTCTTGGAGAGAGGCACATCCTCCCTCACTGGCTGTCTTCTTCTGTTTGACTGGGTTAGATCTTTGCTTTTTTTTTAAGAGATAGAGTCCCAGCCGGGCCCGGTGGCTCAGCCTGTAATCCGCGCCTTTGGGAGGCTGAGGTGAGTGGATTGCCTGAGCCCATGGGTTCAAGACCCGCCAGGGCCGCGAGACCTCATCTCTACAATAAATGAAAAAATCAGCCGGGCGTGGTAGTGCGTGCCTGTAATTCTGACTACTCGGAAGGCTGAGGCAGAAGGATCGCCGGAGCCCAGCAGGTCGAGGCTGCTGTGGCCGGGAGCGGCCACTGCACTCCAGTCTGGGCAACAGAGTGAGACTCCAACTCAAAAAAAAAAGAGAGAGAGAGAGAGAGTCCCACTCTATCACCCAGGCTGGAGTAAAGTGGTGTGATCATAGCTCACTGCAGCCTCAAATTCCTGGGCTCAAGCGATCCTCCTGCCTCAGTCTCCCGAGTAGCTGGGACTACAGGCACACACCACTGCACCCAGATCATTTTTATCTTATTTTTATTTTGCAAAGACAGGGTCTTGCCTTGTTACCCAGGCTGATCTCAAACTCCTGGCCTTAACCAATCCTCCTGCCTCGGACTACCAGAGTGCTGGGATTACAGGCATGAATCACTTCACCCGGCCCTACGTGCACTTCTTAAAAAAATGAGACTGAGCACAGCAAGGACCATGTGTTGCTTGTTCACTTCTGTGTCTTTAGTGCCCAGCCCAGGGCTCAGGGTATAGCAGAGGCCCAAAGGGATTTGTGGAAAGAATGGAAGGCAGAAAGGAAGGAAGGATCACAAATAACACTGAATGTGCCAAAGTGAAGCCAAAGCATGGTAAGAGTCTGTGCAGAACACTGGAGCAAACTCGAATGTTGGTAGGCATCTCTCCTGACCTTGATTTTTTTATATTCTCTTTCCCCAAGTACTTACTTATGTACTGATCATCAAAGCTCCATTAACAAGTCCTACACTGCTTCCATATTACTATATCAAATGTGTTTTATTCTCTTCTGTATTTATAAAAAAACTTGAAAAGGACGGTTCTGTGATTTGACTTTCAAAACCATAAATTATCTGTTTCTTCCTATCCCCAAAGTCAGCCTGTTCCTGGCACTTGCTGCTTCCTGATACTTGTCTGAAACCCTTGTTTTTCCCGGTGACCTCACTCCATGCATTTGGTATCTTTACCTTTCCTTTTGAGAGCCAACTTTGTTCTTATTTGGGTCTCTGCTTCATTTCCAAGTGACGTCTTCCTAAACACCAATCTCTCATCTTTCGTCCCTCCAGAAAGCTCAAGGACCACATGGCTTTAACCTTTTGGGTTTGTAAAGAGAAGACTCACTGGTTGGAAGGTCAAGTTTTTGTGTTTTGAAAGGCTTGCCTTTGCCCACACCATCATCTCCACAGAATTTCTTGGCCAGTACAACATTCCCTGTAAGAAATCACCAATCCTATGCCCAAGGCGGCTCTTTGAAACAATATTAATTGCTACTGTAAATTAAATGTAATCTTGTCCCAATACACTTGATGCCAAGATTTTCCCCTCCCAGACAAACGAGGCAAATGACCAATCGGCCCCCTAAGGGGAACACCAGCGCCTCCTTAGAGAGTCAGAGGTGAATGTGCTCAGGTGTTTAGAGGGGTTTTTGTTTTAGTTTTGAGCGAGGGTCTTACTCTGTCGCCCAGGCTGGAATGCAGTGACACGATCACGGCTCACCATAGCCTCTAGCTCCTGTGTTCAGGCAATCATTACACCTCAGCCTCCCAAGTAGCTGGGACTATAGGCACATGCCACCACACACAGCTAATCTTTTTCAAATTTTGTAGAGACAAGGTCTCGCTATGTTGCCCAGGCTGGCCTCAAACTCCTGGGTTCAAACAATCTTCTTGCCTCAGGCTCCCGAAGCACTGAAATTACAGGTCTGGGCTGCCACACCTGGCCCTCAGATGGTTTGATTTCGTGACTAAGAAGTTGTATTCTGGAGCAAAAGTGCCAGCCTCAATTTCACCTATGCCTCTCATCAGCTGTGTGACTCTGGTCAAGACACCTTATATGAGTCTCAGCTTCTCCATCAATAAAATGGACTCAATAACAATAATCACCTGACAAGTTCAAGGTAAAAGAATTAAACTGAAGCACACGAGCACTAAGTTTGGCACCCAGCCCAGTTAAGACACTATAAATGACAAGAGTCTCTCTCTCTCTCTCTGCATGAGCATCTTCTTTGTTATTTGGAATTTTGACTTTAGTGGGGCTTTTTTAGTGGGAGCAGGGAACGGGAGGTGAGGAGAAGGGTGTTTTAAGCCCAACTCCTCTGATTTAACTTAATATGGACTGAGGTTCAGGATAAACTTGGAACGTAACAAAACCATAGCAGAAAGCAAAGAGGCAACCTAGTCCTCTTCTAGGGGGAAGGACGCTATTCTGTGACCAATGATTCATAGTTCTTTTTGAAATCCTGCTCAGGCCACTTTCAGTCGAGTAGGCTGGCCATAAATGCACAACTTGATAGTCTGTAAATAAATTTGTCAGAGAGATTTCCCCAGATAAGTGGCAGAGTTCCAAAGGAACGCAGCAGATGCGCCCAACTGCAAACATCAGCACAGCCACCGCTGTCGCCGGCAAAGTGTGAACAGCAGCCCAGTTCCCAACTAATGGCGCATTATTACTGGGGCAGCCAAGACCCTGCCTACACCTCCAGCGGTTCTATCCACTTAGCCAAGTGCCAGGCCCTTGGAGACACCCAGTTCAGCCAGCTATGAACTGCAGCCCCAGGAGGTGACAGCCTGAGTGTGCATTCCCCTTGGTTGGCTGCACTGGGGCCTCGTTGCTGCTGTAGAAGATGTTTTTGGACAGTCTGGGACTTTGGTACACAGGCAGCCACCCATCTCTTCAAACAATACTCAGTGTGCCTACAGACACCGTGTGTCTGGCTTTGCAAGCAGCCATCTTCAAACTGGAGCACACAAGCAATTTCAAAGGTGCTCATTTTACAGGAATCGGTTTTCAGATCCCTATATTCTACTTGCGCTTTTTCCTAGCATCGTGCTGCCTGGAGATACCTTTTCTCACGACTGCAGAAGAGCACCCCTCACACATCCCGAATCTTTGGATAGTATGGGGATTGACAATTAAGTTCGCAAGCTCATCCTACACCAAATAAACATCGATAGAGTAACAGTGAGGAAAATCTTAACTGAAAATCTTGGCATGAGAAAGATGTGTGCAAAAATGGTCTCGAAGGAGCTCTTGCATCACGACAATGTGCCAGCTCACACAGCACTGTCTGTGAGGGAGTTTTTAGCCAGTAAACAAATAGCTGTATTGGAAAACCCTTCCTACTCACCTGATCTGGCTCCCAATAGCTTTTCTCTTGACCTGAAGATAAAGGAAATATTGAAAGGAAGACATTTTGGTGACATTCAGGACATCAAAGGTAATATGACAACAACTCTGATGGCCACTCCAGAAAGAGAGCTCCAAAATTGCTTTGACGGGTGGACTAGGTGCTGGCATCAGTGCGTAGCTTCCCAGGGGAATCACTTTGAAGGTGACTGTAGTGATATTCAGCAATGAAGCATGTAGCACTTTTTCTAGGGTGAGTCTGCGAACTTAATTGTCAAAACTCGTACATCAATGTGCAGATATAAAGCTTTCCAGTGACACGAGGACAATTCCACATATTGGAACATCCATAACAATGGGTGTATTTAACAGCTAGGATCTAACCAGGAAAAAGACAATCCATTTTATTTGGCACAGAGGGAGTGAGTGCAGGAAACTGACTGCACAAATGAAGCGAGAGCTGGTGAGCAATGGGTGGAAGCCAGCAGCACCCTGAGCTGGAGGGACAGACAGAGGGAGTGGTGTCACCTGAGCCTGGTTCCATACCCAGAAGGAAGCGGGAACCACCCTGGGCCCATCCAGGGGGAGCTGGAACCACCAGGGGACTCAGCTGCTCCTGGAGATGCCACCCAAATCAGAGAGAGATGGGGGGAAGCCATTCTCCCTCTGTGAGCCAATCAAATCACCTCGGTCTTCTGATTCCATCGGCAAGACTGAAAAGAGTGATATCCCCAGATTTACTTTTTAAATGTCCATGTTTGCAATAACCTAGGGATTGCTTTGAAACTCCTTAAATTTATGAAGTTTCTCGATGTTACTTTTTTTTCCTCTTCTTTTTTGTAGCCCAGGCTAAAGTTGACTATCAATATTACTTTTAAAAATAGGAGGAGGTGACTGGGTTGAAATAGGGTTTAGGACATCACCAGAGAAAGCAGAGAGATGAATTAGGAGGCCGTTGCAGTCACAGATGAGGGCTTGCACCAGAGTGGTAGCAATGGCAAATGATAAGAAGTGGGAGGATTGAGGATATATTTTGAATATCGAGTCAATAGGATGGCCTGATAGATGAGACGTGAGATGTAAAAGAAGAGAGGAATCAAGGATAACTCCAAGATGTTTGGGTTTGGGCAGCAGAGATAAGGAAGGCTACACACTGAATAACTGTTGGGGAAAAGATCAGAACTCCATTTTAGGACATAAAAAAAATTAGAAGAGTAAAGCAGGGCATGGTGGCTCACTTTGGGAGGCTAAGATGGGGGGACCACTCAAGGCCAGGAGTCCGAGTCTAGCCTGGGTAACATCACAAGACCCTATCTCTACAAAAAAAATTTTTTTTAATTAGCCAGGTATGATGGTACACCCAAAGCCCCAGCTACTCAGGAGGCTGAGGCAGGAGGATCACTTGAGCCCAGGAGGTCGCAGTGAACTGTGATCATGCCACTGCACTCCAGCCTGGGTGACAGAGTGAAACCTTGTCTCAAAATAAATAAATAAATAAAGCAGGGTATACACAATTTTTCAAGATTCTTTAGGAGGTACATAAGAAAAAAATTACAGACCTCAGCACTGGGAAATACAAAGACAAGAAAGAGTTATCACCTTTAGAGTGTTCAAACCAACAAGGCAGAGGAGAGAAGGAGACTGGGCTATAGTTTCTGAGAGGTCTTCACATACAGACAGTCCTCACAACCCCTCTAGGAGGCAGGGATGGTCGTCTCCGTTTCACAGATATAGGAGCAGGTTTCAGAGGGTCAGTAAGCTAGCCAAGGCCAACTCTGTAAGTGGCATAACTGAAGTTTAAAAAACCAGACCTGTTTAGTTCCACAGTTCCTTGTAGAGAGAACTCGCCCCCTGATTTCAGATGTAGAGAAGCAGCATGCTATAAAATATTCCCTAGAGCAGAGGCCCCAACCCCCGGGCCTCAGACTGGTACTGGTCCATGGCCTGGTAGGAACTGGTCGACACAGCAGAAGGTGAGTGGCTGGTGGAGCTCCATCTTCTGTCAGATCAGCGGCAGCATTAGATTCTCTCTCTCTCTTTTTTATAATCAATATTTTTTATTATGATATTGTGGGGTACAGTTAAGGGTTAGGTATACAAATATGCTTCATTCAGGCACCCTTGTTGATAAGAGGTGTCTCCCCATCCCCAGAAAGATATTTACTACCATTAATCCCATCTCCCTTCCCCTCCCCCCACCATAGTTTCCCACCACTGTCAGTCATTTTCTTATAGTATTACGTTGGATGTTCAAGGTCCACTATATGAGTGAGAACATGTGATACTCAGATCTTTGTTTCTGTAAGAGGTCACTCAGTATTATAGACTCTAGTTCCATCCAGGTTGCTGCGAAATTCATGATTTTGTCTTTTTTATGGCTGCGTAGTAGTCCATCGTGTATATGTACCACATTTTTTAAATCCAGTCCTCTTTTGATGGACAGCATGGTTGCTTCCAGGTTCTTGCTATTGTGAACAATGCTGCAATAAGCATACGTGTGCAGGTATCTTTTTTATAGAGTGATTTGAGTTCTTCAGGGTATATTCCCAGAAGGGGGATTGCGGGGTCATATGGGAGGTCAGTATTTAGAGCTTTTAGGAATCGCCATACTGTTTTCCACAGAGGTTGCACTAGTTTGCACAGCATTAAATTCTCAAAGGAGCGCAAACTCTATTGTGAACTGCACACGCAAGGAATCTAGGTTGCACGCTCCTTATGAGACTCTAATGCCTGATGACGGCCCTCTCCCAGTCCATGGAAAAATCATCTTTCATGAAACCGGTCCCTGATGCCAAAAACGCTGGGGACCACTGCTCTAGAGGGGTGGTTCCCAAACTGTGATGTGCATATAAGTCACCTGGGATTCTTGTTAAGATTCAGATTATGAGTCCCGAGGTCTGGGTTAAGGCTTGAGATTCTTGGGGATCTTTTGTTTCGTTTGTTTTGTTTTTGAGTCAGGGTCTCACTCTGTCACCCAGGCTGGAGTGCAGTGGCACCATCACAGCTCACCACAGCCCCAACGTCCTGGGCTCAGGCAGTCCTTCTGCCTCAGCCTCCCAAGTAACTGGAACCATAGGTGCAGGTGACCATGCCCAGCTAATTTTTCTGATTCTTTGTAGAGATGAGGTCTCGCTATGTTGCCTTGGCTGGTCTTGAACTCCTGGGCTCAAACAATCCTTTTTTCCTCAGCCTCCCAAAGTACTAGGATTACAGGCATGAGCCACCACGCCCAGCCTTAAGACTGTGCATTTCTGAAAGGTTCCCAGATGATGCCTTGTTTGTGCACTACACTTTGAATAGCAAGACCTCCAAGCAGTGGACACTAAGCTTTCTTGAGTGGACACCCCTAATAGAAGCTTTGAGTCTGCCTCCCCCAACTCCCCAGCCCTTGTAGACGGTCAATTACATGTGTTCTGACCAGTAACTGATGTAACAAATCATCTTACCCAGTTAGGACAAGATACATTGTTGCAATAAATAACGAGAATGCACATTTCAAATAATCTTCCTGATCATTTTGAATTCTTTGGCCAACATTTTGTCCAGTAGGGTTACATTATCATTGGTTTTTATTTGGCTAAGGAAATTCTCATACAGAGAGTAATTGAAGAAATATCAATTCTCTCATCTCCTTGGTGTTCGTTTGCACTTTCGTTTTTAATATGACGGTCAATTTCTGCTTTTTAAACCACTTATCTATTTCTTGAAGGCTAATGTAGTGAGAACCACATAATGTAATTTGTAAATCTACTTAACCCCACACACACATGCTGTAAAACAAACAAGACTATGAAGATGTCACTGTTTCTCCTTCACACATTGGACTTTCCTCTGCTCCCTTGAGACACCTCAGTTCAGAACTCTGCAGGTGACCAAGTGATGCTGTCTCCACCAGTCCTGACAGCAAAATATAATAAAGATTAGTTTTTGACTCAAAATCCGCCCCCAAAGGAATTTTACAAGCCTACCAAAGCAACTGCTTTAGACACTGTCGTCCTAGAGAGAGGCTATATGTACCTGGCAGGAACACAGAGAATAAGAGACCACCTTCACAGTTCAACATGCTGCCACAGTTGTGATCGAATGCATTTTCAAAAAGTTTAACAAATGCATCATTAATGGAAGGAGACATTTTATATGTGTGTGTTGTGTTTTGTTTTGTTTGAGTCAGGGTCCCACTCTGTCACCCAAACTGGAGCACAGTGGCACAATCATGGCTCACCGCAGCCTCAACCTCCTGGGCTCAAGTGATCCTCCCACCTCAGCCTCCCAAGTAGCTGGGACTACAGGCACGTACCACCACGCCCAACTAATTTTTCCATCTGTTGTAGAGACGAGGTCTCACTGTGTTGCCCAGACTGGTCTCAAACTCCTGAGTTCAAGCAATTCTCCTGCCTTGGCCTCCCAAAGTGCTGGGATTTCAAGCATGAGACATCATGCCCAGCTGGATTTTTTTAACCTCTTGAAAATTAAACTCACCCAGCAACCTACACAGACCTATTTATTCCCTTTCTTTTTCCACTTCACAAATTTGAAATCTCTTCCTACTGGATCCAAAATGAAGGCATTTGAAACAATGGAACATTTACTAGGTATTAATTATATGACAATCTCAGACCTATTTCAGGTCACCGGACGTCATCCATTGATAGGAATCTGGCAGGAAGATCTTTTCCGAAAGAATTTAGAAATTCTGTAAATGTATGTTGCTCAGAAGCACATATATTTTTAGCGTCTCAAAATGTGTAGAGCCCTGGAAGACCATTAGCTTCCCTTTTTCACAAACCATGGAAGACAGACCTCCCAGCTCCCACCCCACATCATGTCTCTGTTACTTTCATTCACTTTTTCTCCTAGCAGACATTTAACGACACCCTCCTGTATGCCAGCCCCAACTCGAGGCGCAAGGCAAATGGCCAAGAACAAGAGCCATATGGTCATCTTCCCAGGGAGTCCATCCAGTGAGGGAGATGAACAAAGGAGTGTGTCACATTGTGATGGTGCTTCAGAGAAAAGAAAGCAGAATGCAGAGGGGCCAGGTGCGATGGCTCACACCTGTAACCCCAGCAATCTGGGAGGCTGAGGCAGGAGATCACTTGAGCCCAGGAGCTTGAGACCAGGCTGAGCAACATAGCAAGGCCTCATCTCTACAAATAATAAAAATAAAGAAAAGAAAAGAGAGAGCAGAGAATGCGGAGGTGCATTGGACCATGGAGTCAGGCGAGGCCCCTCTGAGGAGGTGAAGAAGGAATCCCATATATAGAGGGGACATCCCTCAAGACAGGAAGGGGACTGATGGTACAAAGAACAGCAAAGGGGTGCTGGGAGCCATGGGGAGGAGGTGGGATGAGGCTTTGAGTCTGAGTGTAAGGAAAGCATGCATGAGCAGGGCAGGGACGTCATCTCCATCAGACTCTAAAGACTCATGCTGGCTGCTGTGTGGAGACTCACTTCATGGGAGAGTGGAAACAGCAACCACGGACAGCGCCGCCTCTTCCAGGAAGCAGTGTCCACGCCCAGAGCCAGGCACTAGGTCCTGCTTGGGGGCTCCTACCCACTCCAGATGCACCCCCCAGGACCAGGGTGAAGAGCTGACACTTCAGGGTTCCTCACCCGCATAAGCCCATTCAAATGCACGTTCATTTCTCCACCAAATTCTCCTGGTGTTTTTTAGGAGGACATGAGTTCGGTCCCCTGGTCAGAGCCCTTTGTCCCCAGTACTGTAACTGTTTACTCATGATCCGTATTTCCTGCTAGACTCGAAGTCCTTTGAGGCGAGGATCATATTCATTTACCTGCGAATCTGTGACATCCTGATACACGATAGTCACTCAACACACATTTTCTGAATGACTTAACATACACCTCTGATGATCTGTTTTTGAAACAAGTGCTCTGATTTCTTCTTTCTGTAGATCGGTAACGTCAAGGCTTGGGGTACTCCTGGTCATTTAAGGTGAATTCCATCAGGGTCTCAAAGTCAAATGTATGGGCTTACATGATACTACTTTAGAACATAATTTAGGGCCAGGCATGGTGGCTCATGCCTGAAAGCCCAGCACTTTGAGAGGCTGAGGTGGGAGGATTGCTTGAGGGCAATATACCAAGACTTCTTCTTTACAAAAAAAAAAAAAAAAAAAAGCCAGGCATGGTGGTACATACCTATAATCCCAGCTACTGGGGAGGCTGAAGCAGAAGGATTTCCTGAGCCCAGGAGATCCAGGCTGCAGTGAGCCATAATGGTGCCACTGCACTCCAGGCTAGGCAACAGAGTGAAACACCAACTCAAAAAATAAAATAAAAATATATAAAAACACAAGTTAGAATCTTCCAGAATCACCAGTCCTGCATTTTAAAGTATGCAACTGGCTGGATACTAAAGTATGCAACTGGCTGGATACAGTGACTCAAGCCTGTAATCCCAGCACTTTGGGAGGCAGAGGCAAAAGAATCTCTTGAGCCCAGGAGTTCAAGACCAGCCTGGGTAACAGAGTGTGACCCTGACTTAAAACTGGCTGACCCACATGCAGAAGATTAAAACAAGACCCCTACCTATCATCATACACAAAAATTAACTCTAAATGGATCAAAGTTCTAAATGTAAAACCTCAAACTATAAAAATCTTAGAAAACACAGGAGACACCCTTATGGAAATTCGAACTGGTAACCAATTCCTGATCAAACGCCCAAATACCCGTACTGTGAGAGATAAGATAGACAAGTGGGACTTCATCAAACTGACAAAGCTTCTGCAAAGCAAAAGAAATCATCAAGAGAGCAGGAAAACAGCCCACAGAATGGGAAAAAAAATATTTGCCAACTGTTTATCTGACAAAGGCCTGATCTACAAGGAACTCAAACATGCCAAAAAGAAAAAAACAAACAGCCCTATTAAAAGTGGGCAAAAGATATGAATAGACACTTCTCAAAAGAAGACATACGAGCAGCCAACAGATATAGGAAAAAAAATGTTCAGTCTCACTAATCATCAAAGAGATGCAAACTAAAACCACACTGAGATACCACCTAACTTCAGTTAGGATGGCCATCATCAATCACTCAAAAAACAACAGATGCTGGAGAGGATGCAGGGAAAAGGGAACACTTCTACATTGTGGGTGGGAGTGTACACTAGTATAACCACTGTGGAAAACAGTGTGGCAATTCCTGAAAGGCCTTAAAATCTACCATCCATACGACCCAGCAATCCCCGTTCTGGGAAATGCCTGGAGAAACTCAAATGACTCCATGAAAAAGATACCTGTACACACGTTTACTGCAGCATTATTCACAATAGCAAAAACATGAGACCAACCATGCTGCCCATTGAAAGAAGACTCGATTTTTTAAAATGTGGTACATATACATGATAGAATATTACACAGCCACAAAGAAAGACAAAATTATGAGCTCTGCAGAAACTTGGATGTCTTTAGAGTCTATAATACCCAGTGATCTACCACAGAAACAAAGAACTGAGTACCACATGTTCTCACTCATAAGTGGACCCTGAACAATTATCATAATACTATAAGAAAAAGATTGGCAGTAGTGGGAAACTGCCAGGAGAGGGAGGAGGGGCACACTTCATCAATAAGGATACCTGATTACAAACCAGGTGAAGTGGGGACTAAAGTGAGACCCAAGTTTTACCTGTACAATGACCATCTGTATACCTAACCTGAACTATACCCCACATCTTTAAAATAAAATTTTTTTTAATTTTAAAAAATAAATTATGTTACTGCTACAGATTTCTTCTTTCTTATAGGTCCACACCAGATATATTTTTATCACCTTTCTCTGCTTCCTATACCAATGTAAGGAAAGGCCTCAGTGCTAAAATACAGGACCAAGCACTACATAGAAACAGCCCTCAGAGACGCCTCATGGCCTCACAGAACAAACAAGCTTCAGGCAAGAACAATCTTCCATCCTTTTCAAAATATATTTTAACTTGCAAATAAGTGATCATCCTGGCTACATAGCAATGCCCCTGTCCTTTCTGGCAACTGAGAGATATACTCAGCTGTACCCAAAAAAGAGGAGATTTTCATCTAAAAATAAATAAAACCATGGTAAACAGGCAACAGAATAATCTGAATGCAAAACTCAAGGTAAATGTTCTCTACCCAATGGTCTTGTATGAATAGAAAGCAAATAATTGTAATAAGAACAGGTACGATCATGAAATTTTTACACCCATCATGAGACTTTGATTTTAATATATCTGTCTGAGTTTTACTCCAAAATGAATCAACTGTCTAAAGACCAGTCTCTGGGACAGTTTAGGGAGACATTCTTAAGAAATGCTGCACAAAGAATGAAAGTTCTCTGGATCAAAATTAAGCTGCTTTTTTACGAGTCTCTTTTCCCCACTACTGTTTAACACGTTAATGTTAAGCGCACCCTCTGGGCAATTTATGTTTTTTAATATTGCTCTTGTAAAAAGAGCTGATCAAAACCCACTGCTGTTGGGAATTCTACACAATATTGCCAGGTTCTGAGTTGAATCTGTAGAGAGGATCCCTGGTGAAACTGACAGAATGCCTAGCCCAGCAGGATTGGCCCTGGCCAATTAACCAAGCTTGGCCTCTCTCCCTGAGCTTGCCACGAGCCACACACACCTTCTACATGGTACCTGGACCCTGAGAAAACAAGGGCTGGCATCATTCCACCTGTGTCTACAAACTGGCTTGGGCCCGGCACACGGGGAAATTGACCTCTCACTAATGTCAGCATTTACATTGTTGTCTATTTCTAGGTCTAGAGTTTGCAGAGAAGATAGAAACATGCCTTCAGAGCCCTTCTTTGTGCAGGCAGGTACTGTCAGAACTTTCACTCACATCCTCAGTCACGCAGGCAGGGTGCTGTGCACAGAGTCTGGCAGGCGTCCATCCAATGGGCCCCTGCTGGACCAACAAGAGATGCTCTCCAATCCTTACTGCCTGTTCCAACGACCCAAAAAAAGATGAATGTAGGCCAGCTGCTCTGGCTTACACCTGTAATCCCAGCACTTTGGGAGGCCAAGGTGGGAGAATTGCTTGAGGCTAGGAGTTTGAGACCAGCTTGGGCTACAGAGTGAGATCTTGTCTCTACAAATTAAAAATTAAATAACCAGGCATTGTGGCACACCTATAGTCCCAGCTACTCAGGAGGTTGAGGTGGAGGGATCACTTGAGCCCAGAGGTTTAGGTGTGGTGAGCCACGATCATGCCACTGCACTTCAACCTGGGAGACAGGGCAAGACCCTGAATTTAAAAAAAAAACAACAACAAAGAGTAAGAACACAAAGGGTACCTGGTCTTTTACCAGGAGAAATGAGAGCCAGTTGGAGGCCCAAAAATGCACCTGCATGCAGCCTACTTATGTAGTTAATCCTTACTTATACCCCACATCTGTGTAATAAAATAAAATTTAAGAAAAGATGAATCTGTCCCAGGTAGCTGTTTTGAAATACCTGAGTTGCTATAAAATGGAGTCTGATAAACCAGGACCACAAGTCATTTCCTGGATTTGTAGAGGGTGAGAGAGTGAGAAACCAGATTGTTAAAGATTGAAACCTGGGAAAGGTTTCACAAGGCTGTTGAACTTGAGCTGAGTTTTAAAAACCAGAGGTCAGTTGCATGTTTTGTATAGTACTAATACTATATAAGAAAGCATTTGGCAGTAATGGGAAACTGTTGGGGAGGGAGGTGGGATTGGCAGTTGAGGGAAACTGCTAGGGGAGGGAGGGGCATAACTCATCAACAAGGGTACCTGCATAATCAACGTTTGTATACCTAACCCTGAATTGTACCCCACATCTTTATAATAAAATGAATAAATAAAAAGAAAACCAGAGGTCGCGAAGAGAGAGAAAATGGCCTTCTAGACAGAAGAATGTCACGGGCAATCAGATAGTGGCAGCATGGGGCACACTGAAAGGAGATAAAGGGACGTCTAGCTGCAGCAAAGGGATCATGCAGGAAAATGGCGGGAGAGAAATGGGGACGTCGGGCACCTGGCTCCTCCCAGCAGAACCAGCACAGATGGCATCCACAGGGCAGCACAAGGTGCTTTCTGAGCTGGCTCTCATCGAGTCTGTGTGTGCCCCTGACCACGGGTAGTACTGCCTTTCAGCTGTTTCCAGTGCCCCCATAAGAACTCTGTATCACGCCCACTTGTGCTCCTGGTAGAGGTTTGTGTTGAGCTTGCTTTTTGGCGCAGCTGTCTGTTTATAGCATGTTCCTCTGTGGCTCCAGACTGAGTGAGCTTTCGTGAACTTCTGCTGTGTTTCTGCCTGCTCAGCTTTCAAGCGAGCTGACCCTCAAGTTGATGACTTTCTCTCTTCTCCCTCTTGGAGAGCCAGGTGTCTTATTTTTACTGACCTAACAAACACTAGCTTCAAATCTTTGAAATGACTTTCATAAATTTGGGCAGCGCTTCCCATTTGGATAAGTATGAAAGTGTAAGTGGAGAGTTTGTAAAACAAATAAGATGCTACTCTCTCCAGGAATATATGTATTCATGCATTCACTCAGCAAATATATACAGAGGGTGCAAAAAAATGTATGCACATTGTAAGAAAGGAAAAAATTGTGTTAAAATTGTAATACTCAATATACACCAATAACAAAAGATGAATACAAAGCATGTTTGACTTCTTCAATGACAAGAGGAGCTCAATGTGGTCACCATCAGTGTCCAGACACTTCTAACAACAGCAAACTAAAAGTAATACATAGATAACATCGCTTAAAATGTGTACACATTTTTTGGGCACCCCCTGTATTAATTATGAACTATGTTCCAGTGTCTTTGCTGGACACTGATACATTTGTAAAGTTCTCTAAAACATGCTAAGCAATAAGCAAAGCAATTTGTCTTATGGATTAGGTCAGAAGAACAAGCTTGTTATAAGACCATGCAGCAAAAGCCAAAAGAAAATAAGAGGGAGACCAAAAAAAAAATCCGAAATTTATATATAAAAAATTGTGCATTTATTCTTACATGTTTAAACTTCATTCACCTGTAAAGTGGTCTCCGTTTGATGCAATACACCTATTGAGACACTTTTTAGTGCTTCTGCCATTTTTTGTTTCACATCTTCCACATCCCCAAAACATTTCCCTTTGAGAACTTTTTTCATCAGGGGAAACAAACAAACAAAAAAAAGGCTCTCCAGGCAAGATTGGGTGAATAGGGAGGCTGAGGCCTGGAAGTCATGCAGTTTTTTATCAAAAACTACCGAACACTCAGCACAGTGTGGGCAGGTGTGCATGTAAACCGCCCATCATGAAATGGGCAAATGCATTGCAAGAATCTCAAAAAAAAGTTCACTGAAGCTGGACACAGCCTCTCACCACAATGCTAGCTGGTACACTGATGCCGATGGGTTCCTAGAACACTTACCTAGTGGGCAAAGCCTGTACCACAAGGGGCCCACCCCCCAAAAGGTAATTCCAAGTTTTGGGGGGGTCTGCCTCATGTAGAGAGTCAGGTGACAGGAGGTTGAGCCTGACCGAGGCAGAAAGCCCACATGAAGACCAGTCTGCCATGTGAGCAGCCCTAGCCACCCTCCTCCACCCTCCCTTTTCCCAAGGCTCAGCTGTGCAGAGGATGGATACCCCGAGGTTGCAGCCAATCGAGGTCCTGCTGCAGGAGAAAGTGTGACCCCAAGGTGGCCTCTGTCCTCAGTGCTGCTGCGTGGTTTCCTTGGACAGTGCGACTTAGACCCTCCAGGGAATGGGCCGGGCAGGTGTTGAAAAGTCCAAGAATGGAAGAAAGTCTAGGAAGATGCTAACAAGACAGACACAGATGGAGGAACCAGACCACGTAGGGAAGAAAATGAGGCCTCCCCTGAGAAACCACCCTGCCAACTCATCAATCTGCCAGAGCAATGATGGGACAAAAGACACAGTGGACATAATAGACAAAGGGTGCCGGGCGTGGTGCTTCACACCTGTAATCCCAGAACTTTGGGAGGCTGAGGCAAGAGGATGGCTTGAGCCCAAGAGCCTAAGACCAACATGAGCAACATTGTGAGACCTCGTTGCTACAAAAAAAAATTAAAAATTAGCCAGGCACAGTGGTTCCCACCTATAATCCCAGCCCTTTGGGGAGGATGAGGAGAGGAAGGCGGATCTCTTGAGGCCAAGTGTTCAATACCACCTTGGACAACAGAGCAAGACCTCGTCTCTACAACAACACAAAGATTTTTAATTAGCCAGTTATGGCAGCACATGCCTATAATCCCAGCTACTTGGGAGGCTGAGGCAGGAGGATCACTAGAGCCCAGGAGTTCAAGGTGACAGTGAGCTCTGATCATGCCACTTCACTCCAGCTACAGAGTGAGATCCTGCGTCTAAAATAATAATAAAATAAAGACAAGGAGGAAAGTTACAAAATCAAAAAAAGTCTTGAAGTTCCCAAAAGCTATCTGTATGCTCTAATCTAGAACTGATATCCCACTGAGCACCTGTCTCATGGATGTTCTTGCCCTTTCCTTTGGACCACTCACCCCCATCACTGACAAACCCACGATCGGAGCCCCTATGCCTCCTTGTCCCTCTCTCTGGAAGGCAAAGACTGAGACTCCACCCTCCTCTCCATCTTCTTTCTTGACCCAACAGGAAGAGCCCAAGGGACACACACAAAAAAACTCAGTGATACTGACATTGTTAGCAGAAACTCTAAATCGCTCGTGCCTACTTCAATATCTTCCCACTTTACAAAGAAAGGTGCCTCGGTTGGCTTTCTAGCAGGCTTCTCCTGCCACTGTACATGTGGTACAGTGCAGTGACTCAGCCAGGAGCCACCAAGGACACGAGTCTTCCACACCGTTCCCATCTGAGATGCTGAGAACCACAAGCAACAAGACCAGACCTCTGTGCATTACCTAGGAACTCTTCTTTCACACACCAAATATCCATGGAGCCTCATTATGGATGAGATATGTTGCCAAATGCTATAGGGAGTGGATAAGACATGGATGACACCCCTGCAGAAGCACAGTGCCCAGTAAGAAAGTCATGTGTGGTCATGAACAACCATAGTCGAAGGTGGACAGATCTGTGAAGTAGAGGCATTGCTACACAGTTAGGACAAATGCATGAGCTTCACAGACTACCATTTTTGTCACATTTGCCTCTGAGGAAGAAGATGAGTAGATACACTTTTCCTATTAAGGTTCATTGGTGGCCATGTTTTCTTTTCTTTTCTTTTCTTTTTTTTTTTTTTTTTGAGTTGGAGTCTCACCCTGTCACCCAGACTGGAGTGCAGTGGCCACTCCTGGCCACCGCAGCCTCGACCTGCTGGGCTCCGGCGATCCTTCCGCCTCAGCCTTCCAAGTAGCCAGAATTACAGGCATGCACTACCACGCCCGGCTGATTTTTTGATTTATTGTAGAGATGAGGTCCTGCTGCCCAGGCGGGTCTCGAACGTGCAGGCTCAGACAATCCACTCACCTCAGCATCCCAAAGGCGCGGGATTACAGGCTGAGCCACCGGGCCCGGCTATGGCCATGTTTTCTTAAGCTTTGACGCCTTTCCCTAGCTGGGGGAGGTGAATCTCCTCTTTATCTCTCTCTCTTTTTTCTAATTGACTTTCTAAATAAACTATATTTTCTAATCTAAAAAAAAGGATTCATTGGTTTTGTTAAGTGTGCATTTTCTGAATAAACACAAGACTGCTTTGTTTTCTGAATGCATAACAAGAACTGCTTTCCACATGAAGCAGAGGAAAACACAAGTTCTTCCAACACGCTGTCTACTAAAAATACACTGTGAGTGGCATATTATTCGCACATGTATAATAGTCTGTGGAGATTAACCCACCCAGATAATTTAATTTCTGCTAAAGAGGCAAGCAGGAAAGAGAAACTAAAATATTTAAAGGACACATACAGATTTTGACTTGATGGAGTCAGAAGTGCATCCTTACGTCCCGGTGGATGTCAAAACACTTGAGTGAACGAAATGCATCTTCGAATTTTAATTAGCAACATGTGTCCCATATAACTCTTTCATGTATTATAGTTATTACAGACAGTATCTAGTCCTTTAAGTTAAACTCTTAAGAGAGAGCTGCCCTGGATTGGCAGGCCTCAAAAACTTTGTTGAGATTTCCCCCATGGTCTCTCACATGGGGCCATACTTAAGAATGTTGGTTCATCAACAAGCTAGTTCAGACCTGTGCAGTTATGTACATGCTGAGACATGCCACAATGCCAAAGCATAACTCTAGCAACTCTCTCCCCTTATAGGATTTTGTTTAATAGGCCTTATTCTGTAGGAGGAGTTTTCTTTTTAAGTGCACTTTTAAAAAAATTAAAGCAGTAAGTTAGCAAGTCTAACAATGTCAACATCTTAGAGGAGACTTAAATATGGCTTCATTTGGAAGTTGGAGGCACCATTTGCTTTGTGACAAGGACTGTCACCTGACTGACTGTTCTCCCTTGCCATCTCACTGAATCCTTATGAAGCTACAAGCCAGGTCCATTCCATTTTGAAATAAGGAAATTGTCATGTAAGTCAGGTCACACATTACAAAATGCCAAAGTTGAGAGGTGACCTGGAGCGTCACCAAATTCCACATTGTTCTTTATGGGTGGCTGATGACCCATGTACCCTCTCATCCTGGGTGACAAGGAAAACAAGTTGTCTAATCAAAAGAAACTAAATATGAACCCTATTTATCAGACCTCTACTCCAGAGTATTCCTTCCATTAAGTAAGTTATACAAGGGGAAACCCAACGAATAATGGAATTTATTTATAAAATATAGTGTATTTATTCTTACGTGTTTAAACTTCAGTCACCTTCAAAGTACTCTCCATTTGATGCAATACACCTATCGAGATGCTTTTCCCACTTTTGAAACAGTTTTTGAACCCATCCATTTTGATGCCTTTTAGTGCTTCTGCTGTTTTTTGTTTCACCTCTTCCAAATCAGCAAAACGTTTCCTTTGAGAACTTTTCTCATCCAGGAAAACAAAAAAGTCGCTCAGGGTGAGATTGGGTGAATAGGTAGGGTGAGGTATGGGGGTCATGCTGCTTTTGGTCCAAAACTGCTGAATACTCAGCGTGGTGGGGGCAGGTGGTTTGTGTAAATCACCCATCATGAAATAGGCAAACATGTTGAAAGAATCTCCCAAAAAATTTCACTGAAGCTGAACGCAGCCTCTCACAACAACACTAGCTGGTACACTGATGTCTATGGGTTCCAAGAACACTTAGTAGGGAAGCCTGTGCTATAAAGGGCCCACACTCCAAAAGATAATTCCATTTTTTGGGGGGGGTCCCACCTCGTTTACCATGAATAAAGAATTTTTTCCTTCCGGTTTCTTAAATGAAGGGCTGCCTAAATCACTCATTATGTCTCTGTGCTGCTGAAAGAATAAGAAAAAAACTATGCACATCTCCCCTTTTCTCCTCCAATTGAGCTAAAAGAAGAAATCTACTTCCCAGAGTCACAAGCTTCAGAATTGCTTCCTTCATCCTAGAAGCATTTCCTGAGCACCCAATACATGTTAAGTATTCACTGGTCAAAGTGTCAGGAACACAGCCATGAACAAACAGACAAAATCACTGCCTTTGTGAAGTTTGCATTCACAAATAAGCAGAACCTACAAAAGTAAGATTAGAAAAGATTGCAGAGCCCTGCCTCCCTCCCCATGGGCCACGGCCACTTCCCACGCCACATGGAGTTGGCAACTACTTCTGAAAAGGCCATTCCTTCCCTCCTAAGAGAAATATCCCTGTATTAACAGCTGAACATTAAACACACACATGCACACACAACACACACACACAGAGAACATTTTAAAAATCAGGACACTCAGTACAAGGAATAGCAACTATACAAATCTGATGTAGAATTAAACACAAAATCCCTTTTAGGCAAAAGCAGATCTTTTTAAAAAGCCATGTTTTAAAAGGTTATTTAATTCATTCTTCTATCATCAGACAGAACCAAGAAGAGCTATAAATGGCGCTTAGACCCATCTCCCATGCAAAGCCCCAGGCTTCTGCCCCGGGAGTGACTGCCAAGTGGTGGATGTCAGCTTGGCTCTCCAGAGCTCCTCCAAGGAGCGGGAGGAAGTCCACGTTGTATTTAAAATGCACAAGCTGAAGCAATCACTCATGCATTTGAATCATGACCTACTCATTCTGAGTTCTTCTGTAATTTCTGTGATAATTTCAAATACGATGAACTCCTTTGACATAACGTGAGTGTTGCAGGAACTTTCCAGGGTTCCCATCATCATTCATCATTCGCTGGAAGCGTGTTCACATGTGACACAATTCTCTGCTATCTGCTTCTAATAGCAGGCATGAAGGCATAGCGTCTGTCTCCTGGCATGCTCACCTGTTTAATTTCCAAAGATGACAAGATACCAGCAAGACCCAGCCCCCATGCATGCCCTGATGACCTAGTTTGATAAAATCTAGCCTCATATCGAACAGACCACGGGTTTAATTCCTTGCTACAGCAGCTAGATGACAGTACATTTGAGAGAGCGGAGCACAGAAAATTGCACAGCCTCATGCCCTATTTAATAATGGACCCCAAAGAAGCTTATATGGTTTCTATCATCTTAAAAGAACTGCCCATGTGACATCTGTTGACTCTGCCTCTTCCTTTATGCCAACAGCCAATATCCTAAAATTCTCGGCTCTGTATCTATGAATTTAAATGTTAACATGTGTTTGGTCTTTTCTTTTTCTGTGTTTGCTACCTAAGGAAAAAGATGGGGGGAAAAAATAGACTGTGAGACCCTGATGCTTCTCACCTATTCCTGGAGATAATTTAAAGCAGAAAACAAGATACACACACTACTAGGTTTTTTTCACATTCTCCCGTTCTGGGGATATTTCAATGATTTGGATATTTCAGAATCACAGGACCATCTCTGGTAGAAAAATTTAAAAACATAGCCTTTAGAAATCTCAAAGACTTCTGGGAAACAAACTGTAACCAACAATTCCCTCACATCTCATTAAGTGGCATCATGTATTTCTAGGATTTTCTTGGCCTTGTTCAGAGAGTGCCCTCTCATAATAGAATTATCTGCTCACTTTTAAAGCAGTTCTGAGGGATGAGACAGACTGGTCTGAAATGCATAATATTTGAAAAATAAAAAAAGACTTTTAAGAGTACAGCCACAACCAGGCTTGATGGCTCACGCCTGTAATCCGAGCACTTTGGGAGGCCAAGGCAGGAGGTTTGCTTGAGCCCAGAAGTTCGAGACCAGCCTGGGCAGCATAGTGAGAGCCCATCTCTACAGAAAATTTAAAAATTAACCACGTGTGGTGGTGTGCAGCTGTAGTCCCAGTTACTCAGGAGGCTGAGGCAGGAGGATCACTTGTGTTCCAAGAGTTCGAGGCTGTGGTGAGCTGTGATTGTGCCACTACACTTCAGTCTGGGCAACAGAATGAGATCCTGAGTCAAAAAAAAAAAAATTAAGCGGAGCCAGTTTGGGCTCCAAGAGACAGGAAAGCCTAGTGGTGATGGGTGTGTGTCTGGCTGATTCCCTGGTTCCAGCCTGCCCCCTCTCAGAGATCTAACATGAGTACCATGGCAGCACCTGCCTTCAAGGAGGTCAGAGGAGCAAATGGGTGCTCCAGGCTCAGCACAGCACTCAGTAAGAAACACTCTCTAGGTGGTAGTGATTGCGAGCCTTTGCACATGAAGAGGTCATTCCAACCCATGAAGCACGCACTAAGCACACAGCACTCTATACCAGGAGTCTCCAGCCCCTGGGTCACAGACTGGTACTGTCAGGAGGTGAGCGGTGGGCAGGCAAAGCTTCATCAGTATTTACAGCCACTCCCCCATTGCTCCTGTCAGATGGGCGGGGTCGTTAGATTCTCACAGGAGCGGGAACCCTATTGTGAACTGTGTGTGCGAGGGATCTAGGTTGCGTGTTCCTTATGAGAATCTAATGCCACCACTGATCTGCGTAATAGATGCAAAGCACTTGAATCATCCCAAAATCATGCCCCCACCCCTGGTCCATGGAAAAAGCATCTTCCACGAAACCAGCCCCTGATGCCAAGAAGGTTGGGGATTGCTGCTATACCTAATTAACAGTGCCCATCACAGGAAAATCCACCCACTCCACTTTTAAAAAGCTGCTTTATGTCTGAATCTCCCTTGTTGCACAGGGTAGGCACATCTTTACACAATCACCATGAAGGATCTCTTCTTAAAAATAATCAGGACAGGCCACTGCCTTACTAGGCTCTGGTGTGGCCATGTTTCCTGGCTTTGGCCCCCTTACCTACCTCAGGAAGGTAAATCTCCTCTTTCTTTCTCTCTCTTTCATTTACTTTTTAAATAAACTATATTTTCTAATCCAAAAGAAATAATCAGGACAGCTCTTTGGACCTTACAGTGATAAAATATTCCAACCCCAAAATTATAAAGAGTCTTGACAGTGAGAACACCACTGTCATGAGGTCATCATTCTGTTTCATTTTAACACTCATTTAGCAGGCGTCTAGTGGCACGCTCACGGCCACCACAGCCTTGACCAGCTGGGCTCAGGTGATCCTTCCACCTCAGCCTTCCAGGTAGCTGGGACTACAGGCACGTACTTCCATGCCTGGCTAATGTTTTTTATGTATTGTAGAGACGAGGTCTCACTGAGTTGCCCAGGCTGGTCTCAAACCCCTGGATTCAGGCAATCCTCTCGCCTCGACCTCCCAAAGTGCTGAGATTACAGGCTTGAGCCACTGTACCTGGCCCCCTCCGTGCATTCTACTAACAAATATTCTCTCCTGAAAGGTAAGAATCATGAAACACAACATGACAAGCTCAGGATCGCCAAACATCAGATCCAAGATGTTCACTCTTCCCTTGGTACTCCAAAGGCAAAGAAAACAAAACTCAGACAAAACGTCCACAAAGTCAAAGACAGCTAAGCAATTATCGGGGTGGGGGGGAACTGATTCAGATAAGCCTTTCTTGTCCTGTCTTCCCTTCTCTTTCTGCCTCCTCCACTCACTTAAAAAAAATCGACATCATTTCTTTCTTCAAAACATAGATCATGCTTGAGTGTTGAGAGAGCAGAGGGAGCGGTTTCAGATGTAAATAGTATCAGGACCTTCCACCATAGACCTCTGAATGGTTTTCTTAATTGATCGTGTTTTTGTGTTTTCAGTATCAAATTCCCCACCATACACACAGGGTGTCGGGGGGGGGGAGCAGAAGGGAATAATTGACTCAACAAATGGTATAATAAGAGGTGGCCCCTTGACTATCCTTCTGGTCAATTTTCCCCCCAGCATCCAAGGAGGCAGCTTTATCCTAGGCTGTACACTTTGTGTCTACAGCCTGGTGTCTTTGCCATCTGCCATTTCTTCCTTCTTATGTGTCCTTAATGCCCGGGAGTGGCTGCCAGCTCTCCTCCATAGCCACCCAGCCACTACAGTGGCCACCACCCTCCACACCACCCACAGCCTCCACCGCCTCCCTCCATGACCCCCACTACCATGACTGCCACTGCCTCCGCCTAGCTGCCCTGCCTTTTCTCATAAATGTTCTTATGTCCTCAAGAACTTTTCTTTTTTTAATTTGTATTTTAAAGGTATGGGGTACAATTCAGGGTTAGGTATACCAATGGTCATTGTACAGGTAAAGTTTGGGCCTCCCTTTGTCCCACTTGACCTGGTCTGAGATCAGGTAGAGTCCCCCCACTATATGGCGGAAACTCAGCCATCTAGTTTAAAACACAGTTTAGGTTTTCTTTCTCCATTTTACCCCCTAGAAAGCTCAGGCTACTTCTCTGAGGTCCCAAACTTATAGCTACTGTGCTTCTGATCAGCTTCTTTCAAGTCACCCAAGTTTCCAATCAAAGAAATACCTCAAACTCTTGTTTTGATTCTCCATCCCCTATGACCAAGGCTTAATAAAAATCCCTCTTTCCTTAGAGTCTACCATGAGTTTAACCCCAACACAGCAGAGCAGGACTACCAGTTGTTCAGGTTGTGCACTGTGCAGCACCACATTTAAGGAGGTACCAGTCCCATCATAAACATTTCTATTCACTCACAGGTTGTTTGTATTTTTATTAAAGCTTTGATGATTTAAAGATAGGTAATTTGGTTACTGATAATACAATTTTCCAGCACATGGCAATAAGGTGTCTTGTTCTTTTAAAAAAAAAAAACATATTTTTTATTTTAAAATTGTGGCATACAGTTAAGGGTTAGGTATACAAATATGCATCGTTCAGGCACCTTTGTTGATAAGGGGTGTCCCCCCCATACCCAGACAGATATTGACAACCATTAATCCCACCTCCCTTCCCCTCCCTGCCCTCCTCCCCATAGTTTCCTGCCTAAAGTGTTCTAAAAAAGCAGTAGAGCTCAACAATTTATCATCAGATGGGAGTAAAATGTCCTGTGGAAGGGATGCCTTTGTCTAATTTGCACAAAGTGCCATATGGACTAACAGCAGCTCTCAGAAAAGCTTCTCTGAAACGTCTTAAACTTTCCGTGGTCTTGGCTGTTTACGAAAGCTTCTGCTCTTAGTTTAATCGATTCTGTTTGCACTGCAGTCACTTTTCTTTTCCTCCCAATCTGGTCTTTTTCTCTCAGTAACCAGTTATCAAGCAGCTCCCCTACTCCAAGCAAGCCCCCAAATACTATTGCATCCTCCTGTCCTGAGTCTGTCCAATAATACTATTAAACACATGTTAACAGAACACAAAAACCCTTTGTTACAAAAGAGAAATTACTACCAAGAAAGAGATGTCTATTACACGCTCCACAACTTAAAGTCATTAACATGTTACTTGAACTTGAGTTTTAGTCAATATCTGAGTATATCCCTCACATCTTACAAAGAAGCAAAATTAAACTAAGCTTTCAAAGGAGAATTCATTGTCATTGACTCATTTCATTAATACCGTCATTAAAAAAAAAAAAAAAAAAAACAACTACCACCAGCTGGTACCAGTACCAGAGAGTGTTTAAAAAAACACTGAAGAGGCAATTAGAGACCCAAGTCAAAAAGAATAATAAAAATCAGGCAGAAATCCACATCAACTTACCCTGACCACCAGAAAGCAAGTTTTACTGCCATGGGTGACAATTTGCCTTAGCAGGCAATACAGTTGTGAAGCCCTTCAAAAGAAAAAGACACAGGAGAATTTAGAAGAAAGGAGAAAGATTTAAGAAAGCATAACAGTAACATCATTCTAACGACTCTTCTCACTGAAAAATAAGGTTAGTTCAGGAGTCCTTGAATCTAAGCAGTAACTATGCCACAAATAAACTCTTCATAATTGGAGTTGCTTTAAAAACACACCAGCTTTCCATTGGCTGAGCCTAGGGTTTTAGAGATACTTAATCTTATTTTCAGATGAAGCCTCAATGGAGTACATGGCTTCAATTTTCTTCCTTCATTAATCCCTCAAGTAGTTAATGATCTGAACATTGATTCTTAAATACACCATAGAAATGAAGTATCCACCATAGAAATGAGACAAGCTTTTGTCAAGGGAGGACTATCTCTGATATAGGAATAATCATGTCCATTGTATAGATCTTAATTTTCTATTTCTGTACCAAATTTATACTTTGGCGTGTTCCTTATTTTCTTCCAATGCAGAAGAAATACAAAGCCAGAGGGATAGTGAACCCTACAATATTAACCATATTAATATTAATTAAAACCTTTAAAAAACTTTGTTTCCAAAAAAAATTCCACAAATGACATTCTCCTCGAAACTGTCCAGAAGGAAGATTAGTTGTTAGTGGTAGAAAAGAAACAAATTCTCCTCCCAAATGCTACTGGGGTAGATACCACAGAATGCCTGCAATTATTAAGCTGAGTTATACAAAGCTGCCAATACACAACCATTTTTTACCTATAAAAAACGGCAATTTCATAATATTAAAAAAAAAAAAGGCAGGCAGGACTTACTGAAAAACCCAATGATTATGAAACAACTAAATTTTTAAAACTACCTCTTGCTCAAGTACATCATATTTCTGAGTAGCATCAGAGCTTGGGTATCATTAACTGCTTCCATCCCAACTTCTCATCAAGGGCTCCTAGATGAAGTGAATGATTTCCCGCATGGGGAGGGGCTGACATGTATCTTCCGGGTTCTTTCCTCCCACCTAGTCCCTGTTTCCTGCCTTTCAGTCTCCTCCTTGCAACTCAAGAATCCTTTCCAAGCGCCTACATGTGGCAGAAAGAAGAGCCAAGAGAAGAGGGGAGAGTGAGAACGCCGACCTCTAGGAAGGAAAGGCGAGAGGGAAGGCATGCCAGAAAAAGTGAGGGCCAAGGTACAGGTTGGGGGAGGAATGTAGGAATGAGAGGCAAAGGAAACAGAGCAGAAGTGCTGCCCTCCACCCAGGACGTGCACGGTGGGAAGCAGCACATCACATGAGTAATTCGAGCAGGTCCAAGACCAAGGTCAGATGCCACAAAGGGAGCATTGACTTCGGTCCGGTAATAAATGCATTCCCCCCGCCCCATCCATCTCAGGACCTACCACCATCAACAGCACTAACACAACAAACAGCATCACACCCACCCCACTGTCAGTGTAACCCGAGGCATGCACAACACGACTGGAACCAAAAGCCAGCAGGATCGAGGCCACATGGGTATCCTAGGAATGGAGAATTCACATGTTCACAAAATGCATTTTCTCCTGAGGAGGAGTAGAAAAGGGTTTAAATAATTTTCCCTCCCACCAGGAGACCCATTAAGCCAGCAGCCTACCATAAATTGTTTGATTTTTGCACGAAAGAGCAGTCAGTTGCAAAATAAACTTTTTTATATCTCTTTAATACCATCCATCTAGTTCTTATTCCCTATTTTTTTTAATTTTTTGAGGCGGAATCTCACTCTGTCACCAGGCTGAAGCACAGTGGCATGATCATGGCTCACTGCAACCTCAACCTCCTGGGCTCAGGCTATCCTTCCACCTCAACTTCCCAAGTAGCTGGGACTACAGGCACACACCACCATGCCTGGCTAATTTTTTAAATTTTTTTTTGTAGCGATGAGATCTTGTTATGTTGCCTAGGCTGGTCTCGAACCCCTGGGCTTAAGCAACCCTTCCTCCTTTGCCTCCCAAAGTGCTGGGGTTACATGCATGAGCCACTGCACCTGGCCAGGATTTATATTCTTGACAGCTTTCCCTGGGCACTGCTGGAACACAGCCACATGGAAGAACCAGGGCTGGGGCAATAGATGGAAACTACCAGAGAAGCATTCTCTCATGACTCACCAGGAGAGGAGGTGGCCCGTCAGGCATGTAGCATATGCTAGCTCACCTCATCTCCATAGCAAACCCCAAGTAGACTCCAACCACCCCATTTTGCAGAAGGGGTTCGAGACTGAGGGGCAGATCTGAAAGGTCAACGACTTGCCCGAGATGTCAAAGCATAAAGATCAAATCGCCTCTCATCACTTCCTTTTTGAAACTCATTCATGGATGCACATCTGCCTGTGCAGATGACCCCAACGGCATGGTCCCTACCTCCAGCTCAGCCACACGCCCCCAGTCACCCATTCACATCCCTTCCCCAGGCAAGTCAAGCTACTGAGCAATGTCCTGCTGTCAGCCTCCCTGCCTCTGCCCTTGCTTCTGTCTCCCTCCTCGTGGAATGCCTCTGTCCCACCTCGACCTCCTCTTCTGGGAAGGAGTCCAGTCCTCTCCTCTCTATGGACCTTTTCCCAGGTGGAAGGGACAATTTCCTTCGTTGGGTCCTGAAGTCATCAGAACACCACCACTAGACTTCTCTCCAGTATTCATAATCTGGTCACAGAAACTGTGATTTTTGAGAATAGATGTCAGTAAATGTTTGAAGATTAAATAAATGCAGTACCGGAGCCAAAACCAGAATTGGAATCTGGGTCCAATTCAAATTCAGTACACCATGCAGTGTCTCTAGAAGCCTGGAGTCCACTTTCATAGAAATCACACTGTTACTGTCAAGACAGTAGCCATGTAGGCACAGGTGGCCCCGGGGCATTTGAAATGTGGCTAGTCTGCACTGAATGTGCTCTTAGCATAATATGAAATACAGGATTTTGAAGACTCAATATTAAAAAAAAGAATGTAAAATATTTCCACATGGTAAAATGATATTCTGGATATAGTAGGTTAAATAAAATATATTAAAATTAATTCCATCTGTTTCTGACTTTTGAATATGTCTACTAGAAAACTTCAAATTACACTTACAGTTCACATCATATTTCTATGGATGGACCTACTCTACAAAGTATAACCTTTCTCTTCCTTATTAATAAATCTGCTAACGTGATGCTGATTATAATTTAACTTTTCCTAATGATACAGAGCTCAGAGCATCAAGGACTGCACCTCAACCAGTGCTGGACAGAATGGCTCTGCTGGACACATAGAACTTGCCCCTTCCACCTAAGTTCACAGGAAATTGCTTTCAGGTTTCTATCAAGGTCATGACTTCTTTGCTACTGTACCTTTGGAAATTCACGTGTAACTCCTAAGGTTTCTGCTCCCCCAAACTAGGTCTTTTACTGAATTCTGGAGCATCAGGTTGAAAGGAAAAAGCAAGGTTGAACCAGGGTAACACAGGGTACCTGCCTTAGGGGAAAACCAAAAAAACTCAGTAATCAAGACAAATAATTTTTTAAATAACAGCTTTACTGATACATAATGCACACATCATAAAAGTCACCATTTAAATAGGTACAATTCAATCGTTTTTAGTATGTTCCCAAGGTTGTGCAACCATCACCACTATCAAATTCCAGAACGTTTTCATCGTTCCCCCCAAAATACCTATACAGTTCACCCGTCCCTGACAATCACTAATCTATTTTGTCTCCTTGAATTTGCCTGCTCTAGACACTTCATATAAACAGAATCATACAATATGTAGTCTTTTGTGCCTGGCTTCTTTCACTTAACAAAATGTCTTCAAAGTTCAGCCATGTTCTACCATGAATCAGTATTTCATTGCTTTTTATGGCTGAATAATATTCTATTGTATGAATATGCCTCATTTTATTTATCTGTTAATCAGTTGATGGACATTTGGACTGCCTCCAGTTTGGGGATATTATGTACACATATACGTTTTATGTGGATATAAGTTTTCAATTCTCTTGGGTACATACTGAGGAATGGATTTGCTGGGTTATAGTGTAACTCTACGTCTAGAATTTTAGAAATCACCAACTGCTTTCCAAAGTGTCTGTACCATTTATTTTGCTGTTGCTGTCATTTTTGTTTTGTTTGATTCCACTTTTTAAATTTTTATTTTATTTTAAAGACAACAAACAGGCAGAGGACCAAATAAAAAGCACAATCCCATTCACAATAGCCACCAAAAAAAAAAAAAAAAAACCACAAAGAAATACCTCGGCATCTACCTAACCAGATAAGCGAAAGACCTTTACAATGAAAAGTACCCTGCTCAAGACACAGACAAATGGAAAAATATTCCATGCTCATGGGTTAGAAGAATCAACATTGTTGAGATGGCCATCCTTCCAAAGGCAATCTACGGATTTAACACAATCCCCATTAAATTATCAATGCCATTCTTCTCAGACCTGGAAATGACAATACAGAAATTCACATGGAAACATAAATGACTGCATCATTTCATAGTCCCACCAGCAAGGTACCAGGCTTCTGATGACTCCACATCTTCATCAACACTTGTTGTTCTCTTTTTATTTTAGCCATCTTAGTGGGTTTGTAGTGATATCTCACTGTGGTTTTGATTTACATTTCCCTAATGACTAGTGCTGACCCCTTTTTCATTTGAATATTTTATCTGGAGAAATGTCAACTCAATTCCTTTGCCTGATTTTTAATTGGCTTATTTATCTTTATCAACTCCAAAAGGTTATATCATTGAGTTGTAACCACTCTTTATATATTCTGGATACAAGTTCCTTACCAGATACACGAATTGCAAAAATTTTCTCACTCTTCAGGTTGTCTTTTCTCTTTCTAGGTGATCTCCTGTGAAGGAATAAGTTTGTAATTTTTATGAAGTCCCATCTATATATACTTTTTCCTTTTGGTGTCACATATAAAAAAAAAAGATTTCCTAATCCAAGATCATGAAGACTTACTCGTGTTTTTCTAAGAATCTTATTGTTTCAGATTTTTACATGTAGGTTAATGATCCATTTGAGTTAATGTTTGCATATGGTGTGAAGTAGGGTCCAAATCCATTCTGTTGTTTGTGGACATCTAGTTATAACAGCACTGTTTATTTATTTTTTTTAAATGCTTCTTTCTTTGTTGAATTATCTTGTCACCCTTGTTGAAAACCAATTGATTATAAATGTAAAGGGTTTTCTTCAGGACCCTTGAGTCTATACCACTGATCTATTTGGCCATGCTTATGCCGATACCACAGTCTTTATTACCTTAGCTTTGTAGTAAGTTTTGAAATTGGGAAATGTGATTCCTTTGATTTTGTTCTGCTTTTTCAGAATTACATTGACTACTCTGGCTGCTTCCATTTCTATATGATTTTCATGATAAGCTTTTCAATTTCTTGTGGGAAAAAAGGCAGCCGTGATTTTTATAAAGACAAGATTAAACCTCTAGATCAATTTGGGAAGGAATGCCACCTTAACAATTCTGTCTTCCAATGCATGAACACAGGATATCTTTCCATTTATTTAGGTCATCTTAAATTTCTTTCAACAATTTTTTGTAGTTGTTGGTATACAAGTCTTGAATGTCTTTTGTTAAATTTAACCTCAAGTACTCGATTCTTTTTGATGCTATTGTAAATGAAATAGTTTCCCTACTTTCATTTTAATATTGTTCATTCTAAGTGCATAGAAATACAATTAATTTTTGTTTATTAATCTTTTATATAGTCATTTATTAGTTCTAACAGATTGTGTGTATGTGTGTGGAGTCCTTACGATTTTCTCCATAGAAGACGATGTAATCTGCAAATCGAGATTTTTTTTACTACCTCCCTTCCAATCTGGAGTATTTTATTTCTTTTTCTTGCCTAATTGTCTTGGCTAGAGCCTCCAGTATGATGTCAAATAAATGATACAAGTGTAGACACCTTGCCCTGTTCTTTATCTTAGGAGAAAAACAGTCTTTCACCACTCAGTGTGATGCTGGCGGTGGGTTTTTCATAGATACCCTAATTAGGTTGAGGAAGTTTCTCTATATTCCTAGTTTTGTGTTTTTATCACAGAGCACCATTGAAATGTCAAGTGCCTTTTCTCTGTTTCTATTATATATATTTTTTGTACTTTGTTCCAGTAATATGGTGTACTACATTGATTTTCATATATTAAACCAAGCCTGAATTTCTCAGATAACTTCCACTTGGTCATGGTGTATAATCCTTTTTATATGTTGCTGATTTCTGCTTGGCAGTATTTTGTTGCAGATTTTTGCATCTATGTTCATAAGATATATTACTAGTCTATACTTCACTTGCGATGCCTTTGGTTTTTGTATCAAAGTACTACTGGCCTCAAAGAATGTACTGGGAAATGTTCCCTTCTTTTCTATTCTCTGGAAGAGAGTATGCAAAACTGCTATTAATTCTTAAACATTTGGTAGAATTTACCAGCGAAGCCATCTCGGTTTGGGCTTTTCTTTGTGGAAAAACTTTGGATTACAAATTCTATCTCTTATAGTGTTATAGGTCACTTCAGATTTTCTATTTCTTTTCGACTCAGTTTGGTAGTATGTGTCTCCCTGGAAGTTTATCCATTTCATAATGTGCTAATATAAAATTATTCATAATGTTCCTTTATAATTATTTTTATTTCTCTAAAGTAGATAGTGATTCTCCCTCTTTCATTCTGATTTTCATAATTGAGTCTCTTCTCTATTAGTCAATTAGGTAAAGGTTTGTCAATTTTGTTGATCTTTTCAAAGAACCAATTTTTGTTTGTACCAATTTTTTTCTATTGTTTTTCTATTCTCTATTAAATTTAGTTCTGTTCTCATCTTTATTATATTCTTTCAGCTCATTAGATTTAGTCTGCTCTCCTTTTTAACTTTCTTAAAGTGGAAGATTAGGTTATTTATTTGAGATATTTCTTCCTTTAGTATAGTAATTTATAGCAAAAATTTTCCTCTAAGTACTGAGTCAGTTGCATTCCACAAGTTTTAGTATGATGTGTTTTTGTTTTCAATCATCTCAAAGTATTTTCTAGTTAGCATCTATGGCCACATCACCCTGAACATGCCCGATCTCATCAAAGTATTTTCTAATTTGCCTTGTGATTTCTCCTTTGACCCACTGGTTATTGAATAGTGTGTTAACTTTCACATTTTTCTGTATTTCTAAAATTTCTTTCTGTTCTTGATTTGTATAATTTCAATCCTTTTAAATTCATTGAAACTTGGTCTATGGCCTACAAAATGGTCTATATTAAAGAATTTTCTAGATGCACTTGAGAATAGTGTGTATTCTGCTGCAGTGTTCTTTAGTGTTTGTTAGTTCTGGTTGGTTTATAGCGTTGTTAAAGTTTTATTTTTAATTTCCTTGCTGATCTTACGCCTAGTTTCAACTCATTATTCAAAGTGCGGCATTAAAATCTCCAACTGTTATTGTTGAATTTTCTATCTCTCCTTTCAATTATGTCAATTTTTGTTTACATATTTTGGGGTTCTAGTGTTAAATTAACACATGTCTGTAACTGACTTCCTGATGAAAAGATTTCTTTAATCATAATGACCTTCTTTGACTTTTGCAATAGTTTTTTGCTCAAAATCTATTCCACCTGATATCAGTATAACCACTCCAGCTATCTTCTGGTTACTGTTTACATGATATATCTTATTCTATTTTTTTACTTTTGAAGTATTTGGTCTCCACATACAAAGTGAATCTAGTAGACAGCATATAGTTGGGTCATGTTTATTTAATTGATTCTGCAAATCACTGCCTTTTGATAAGAGTGTTTAGAACATTTACATTTAACATAATTACTGGTATGTTAGGATTTATATTTGCCATTTTGCTATTTGTTTTCTGTTATGTCTTACATCTTTTTCTTTCTCTATTCCTCCGTTACTGCCTGCTTTTATGTTAGAAGATGTTTATCAATATACAATTTTCATTCATATGTTGTTTATTTTTTAGCTATTGGTCTTATTGGTTTAAACTTTTTATATTTACCTATGTAAATATACTGGTACTCTTTATTTCTTCTCATGAATTTGAGTTACCAGCTACAGTTCTTTTTCATTACAACCTGAAAGACTCCCTTTAATCTTTTCTGTAGTTCTGTAAGTGACAAATTCTCTGTTTTTATTTTTCTGAGATGTCTTAATTTTCCCCTCTTTTTTTGAAGCATAGTTTTGCTGAATACAGAATTCTTGATTGAAAATCTTTGTCTTCTAGCACTTTGAATACATCTTTTCACTACTTTCTGGCCTCCCTGATTTCTGATGAGACGTCAGTTGTTAAGCTCCCTTGTTCATGACAATTCACTTCTCTCTTGCTGCTTGGGGAGTTTCCTTGATCATCAGTTCCCCAAATAGTTTTGATGTTCCCTTTCTCTCTTCTCCTGTTGAGACTTCAATTATACATATGTTGGTACTCAAGATGGTATCACGTAGATATAAAGTTCTGTTTGTTTTTCTTTATTCTTTTGATTTTCTGTTCCTTAGACTGTATAATTTCAACTGATCTATTTTCCAGTTTGCTGATTCTTTCTTCTGCTAGTTTAAATCTGTTGATGAGCCCCTCTAGTATTTTTTCACTTCAATTATTGTACTTTTCAAGTCCAAAATTTCTATTTTGTTATGTTTCTATAATTTCTGCTTTTATTGATATTCTCTATTTATGAGACGTCATTGTCAATTTTTCCTTTAACTCTTTGAACACATTTATAACAGCTAATTGTAAATGTCTGTCTAATAAATCCAATATCTAGAACTTTCTCAGAGACATATTGTTTTTCCTGTGTCTGGCCCATATGTTACTGTTTGTGTGTGTTGTAATTTTATGTTGAAAACTGGATTTTAAATAATATGACAACTTTGGAAATAAGATTCCACCCTCCACAAAAGTTTGTTTATGTTATACTTGTTGTTATTATTGTCCTATTGCTGTCTGTGCATTTCCCAGATTAATTATGTAAAGTCTATTTTCTTTATTTTGTGCAGTTTCTGAAGTTTAGCTTCAGTGGTCAGCCAATGATGGGACAGAGACTTCCTCAAATACCTTAAACCAACATAGCTCACGGCCCTTGCTGAGGGGATGTTTGTGTGTGTGCATGCATGTGTGTGTATGTGTGTGTGTTTTGTGTTGGCACATGTTCAATACTCCAGTAGGTATTTTATAATTCTGACTTAGTCTTCTCTTCGTACTTATACAGAGTATTGATGTCAGTCAGAGATGATGAATTAGGGTTTTCTCAAGCCTATTCTGGGCATATGCACATGAACTTAGGTCTTCTAGATTCCAAGAACCACGTCAAAGCTTTTTAAGGACCCCTATTGATATCTCCTTTCTCAGTTTTTCAGTCAACATCTGGTTTACCCTAACTGGCATCAGCACCCCAGACACCAGAGACATTAGACAATTACTGCTAATTGTCTTCAACAAATGCCCTAAGGCCATTCTCACAGAATAAGTTCTAGATAAATGAAATAAAAACAGGTCTTGAAAATGAGGTTTTTTTAAAAGCATCCAGACAGATCATATAGTGACAATTTTCTGAGAACGGAGCTCTTGGAGAGCTCTGAATCTGTTCTGTCCCCTTCAGTGGATTCTAGGCAATTTATTTTCAAGGCCACCATGGAGCTGGGGAGGGAAGAATGGAAATAAATTAAGTTTAAATGTCACAAAGTTCACTGTTCTTACTGAGGTTCAGTCCTTTATCTTGAATAAACAATCCTCAGATTGTTGCAAGCCTTTGGTTAATTTCCACCATTCTACAATAGTTTATTTTGATAATTTTTGCCAGTATTGTCATAGCCATTGTGTAGAAGAGGCTATTCAGAATGTTCTTACTCCAATAATGCATATGAGTTTCCAAGATGCAATATTTTTCTTAAAAATCAAAAGTAATGCCAAAAATCCATGATAAACAAAATACCAAAACTTTAAATAAAGACAAGACCAGTAGCAGTGCTGTACCAAGCCATACCGGATCCTGATACAAAAGTTAAAATCAGCAATGCTAATCCTGTCTTCTTTTAAAATGTTGACATTCATCATAAGTTTTTTGCTTTACTTTTGATGCTTTTAACTGCATGAAATTTTTATTTTTATTACTGAGTTGTTGGTGTCCCTTAAATTTTGTGTGGAAGGCAAGCGCTCAATTAGCCTCTCCCAAAGTCATTAACAACTACTCATTAGTACTAGTTTCACCCTAATTATAGGCACTGCTGACTTACACTGTTTTGTTTTACTATAGGAATTAACCTACTGATTCAATGGGTCTGTAATAAACAAAGACCCTAAGGAAAGGTGGCTTCAGACCACATTTCTGCTTTTATTTTTATTCTCCAAACTGAGATATTAGTGCTAACTCACATTCATATTTTGTTGTAATATCTTGGGATAGTGTCAAAATTATAATCTAAATCTAGCAGAAAATTTTTGGTATAAAGTTTGGGGGTAGAGAACAATGTAGTTATATTTTAAATAATTTCATAAAACTGAAGCTAATAGAAGCAAATTACTTCACTCAGTTTAAAACTCATTACCAGCTGCCAGTTAAGCTAATACAATGTGGACATCTTTTTAAAGGAATACTTACTAGAGTCTTCAGGAAATTACCTGTAATGTTTGCAATGTCCACTATACAAACTCCCAAAGTTATCACACAACACTAGTAGAACATGCATTGGCTTAGAAATATAAATTTCAAACCAATTTATTCCGCTATACTATTTTAGTTATCAAAACGACTTCCCCTGAAAATAAACTGATAGCAACGCAAGAATTAAGAACAAAAATGTGTTTGGCTTAACGTGTGGCAACATTTACAACCTGAGAAGACAATTATTTGTGTGTAGAAAAAGACAGCTTGTCTTGAGAAGCTATTTTGAATGAATAATTTCAAACAGCTTAGTACAAAGGCAATTAATTCTGGATGATTTGAGATTGCTTCTCCTATATTATCATTTAACAGAGATTGTGTTCATATTAAGTTTTTAGACTAGTACTTTGCAATAGCAGTCTGGTGAAGTGTGGAAAATTAACTTCCTTATTAAGTGTTCATTATTTGCTTCTGCCATTTTATCGTCATTTCTTGCAATCCATAGCTCTATATTCCACGCTTTCTCCACCGTGTTTTTGAAAATCACTTAAAATCACTATATCAATATTAGTTTGTTTCTAGACAAATGTGTATGCCTTATTACAGTCTTTATAGAAGCGAATGCACTACATTGGTTTTCCACTTCTGCAGGTGAGTCGGGCTTTCCACAGTCATTATCAACCACTTATTAATGCTAGTTTGGCCCTAACCACATACACCCCTGACTTAACTATAATGACCGTGTGTACACACTGTTTTGTTTCACTACAGGAACTAAACCTACTGATTCAATGGTTCTGTAACACACAAAGAGTGGCAAGACTAAGGAGAGTTCTGAGGGGTCACACAGCCCTTCCTCTATGGGACAAGGGAAGTATAGTTGCCTGGAAGACAATCATCCATTTTATTTTTAAAACCTCTCAACAGATTGAGTGAACAATCTCTTCTCCTTCCACCAAGTCGAACTCTGGCAATAAGACATAAAATAGAAATAAGAAAAGAGGTCAAACAAGTTATTTATTTATTTTATTTAACTAGTCTTTCATCTAATCATTTATTTATCTACTACTTATTTAGCAGATGATATGACTGTCTACCCAGGAAACCCAAGGAAAATAACCACCAGAAGGTTAAAATTAATGAGTCTGAAAGGTGCCTGGTTATGTGATTACATAGCTTTCTATATAGCTTATATATATAGCTTTTATATATAGCTTTATATATAGATTATATAGCTTTCTATATACCAATTATTGGTTACTTCTAATACAATGAACATGTATAAATATTGGTTGCCAAAAAATGTGTACACATTTAAGTCTGACATTCACTCAAAAGACGGCATTCATCAAATGAATGCTAGCGTCACCATGCGGCAGGCAGGACAGCCAAAGAAAATGGCAGAAGTTGAGCAAACGCCATACGACACATTGCTACCATAATTTAAATCAGCTTCCAAAAAAGTCATACACAGATAACATCTCTTAAAATGTGTACAAACCTTTTGGCATCCCTTGTATATAACCAGTAAGCAATATAACAAAACCAACTAAAGGAAGGCCCAAGCTCAAAAGTTAATGAAGCATATTCAATACCCAGAAATGACTTTAAATCCCCTACTTTCCAAACTTGGTGGGGCATGTGAGAGAAATTTGCAAAGTTAGAGACTACATGAAGTCATGATAGACACAAAGAAGAGGCCAGAATGCGAGGCTTCTATAAATGCCACCTCCCTAATGCCACCTGCGTATGTGTGCTCATTCAAGCTGCTATGATACCCCCTATCTATCAGCAACCTGGAGAACCACTATATGGAACATATCTTCTTTGGCTGTTGATGGTTTAAAACGGTTGTCAACTAATAGCTTGAAAACGCAAAAGGTTATTCCATCCTTTTCCAGCACCCTTGCCCATCATGCGTTCAGAAAGCTGTCACTAAAACCCGGCAGACTGTCCAGGTGCGGTGGCTCAAACCTGTAATCCCAGCACTTTGGGAGGCCAAGGCGAGAGGATTGCCTGAACTCAGGGGTTCGAGACCAGCCTGGGCAACTTGGCGAGACCTCATCTCTATAATAAATCAAAAAATTAGCCAGGCGTGATAGCATGCATACCTGTATTTCCAGCTACTTGGAAGGCTGAGGTGGAAGGATCTCCTGAGCCCAGCAGGTCGAGGCTGCGGTGGCCGTATGTCGCTACCCTCCAGCCTGGGCAACAGAGTGAGACTATGACTCAAAAACAAAACAAAATTTAAAAAAAAGCAAACCAGTGGTTTCACCTTCTCCACCAAAGAGGAACCCCTGACAGCCTGCTTTCAGGTGCGCGCGTGCGGTGTGTGTGTTGTGTGTGTGTGTGTGTGTGTGTGTGTGTGTGTGTGTGTGTGTGTGTGTGTGTGTTTCTGGTTAACAGATGTAGGGTAGCCATCTGGGCATACGGTCACCTTCATCAACCTCCTCAGACCCTAACTAACCCTAGCTGCCTTCAGCCTTCAGGTCTGGAGTTCTCTCTGACTCAATTTCACTCAGAAGTTTGATCTTGACATTCCTCAAGAAAGTAGCATGTCTGGATAAATAAAAGATGGCACATATACACGATGGAGTACTACACAGCCATAAAAAAGAACCAACAAATGGACTTCGCAGCAACTTGGATGGATTCAGAGTCTATAATACTCAGTGATTTATCACAGAAACAAAGACCAGAGTACCACATGTTCTCACTCATAAGCAGACCCTGAACATTTACCATAATACTATAAGAAATGGATTGGCAGTAGCAGGATACTGCCAGAGGGTGGGGGTGGAAACACAACATCAATCAGGGTACCTGATCTCAAACCAGGCAAAGTGGGGACCACAGGGAGGCCCAAACTTTACCTGTACAATGTCCATGTGTATACCTAATCCTGAATTGTACCCCACATCTTTAAAATAATATATATTAAAAATAATAATAAATAGAGCCACCCCCTTGGGTCCCCTCCCACTGTGGGAGCTTTTCTGTCCTCTCAATAAATCCTGCTTTCTCAAAAAAAAAATAATAATTATAAATAAATAAAAATCGACCCCCAAAAAAGAACAAAATCGTGAACTTTGTAGGAAATTGGATAGAACTGGAGACCATCATATTTAGTGTTCTATCCCAGAAACAAAGAACTGAACACCACATGTTCCCACTCATAAGTGCGGCCTGAACACTACATGAGCAATAGGGAGGGATCGGTGGTCCCTGGGCACTGCCAAGGTAGAAGCAGGGCATGTCACAACACAAAGGGTACCAGGTCCTAAACTGGGGGGAGCGAGAGCCAGCTGGAGGCCCACATTTCACCTACAAGCAGCCTACTTGTGTAGTTAATCCTGACTTGCACCCCGCGTCTCTATAACAAAATAACAAAAACAAAACACATTTTAAGAAAAGAGTAGCATGGCTCCCACGGTCAACATTCTTATCCATTGCAACTCTATTCATTCGCAGGGTGACTGCTGAAATGGAACTTCCCTGCCAGTCCCTTTCCTATGATGAGCCAGTGGGTGCCACTGATGAAGACACAATCTCCCTCCCTACTCCTATGCACGTCATGACCTAGGCTGGATTCCAGATGGCCCGAGAGGCCCTTGGTAGCACCTGGTTCCAAGCCACCACACCACTTAAGTCCCCAAGAAGAACACTAGTGTTGGCTGACAGCGTCGGGTGGCTGGAGGGGAGGTGGAGGCTGCAATCATGAGGAAACACTGAGACAAGACTCCCCCATGGCTGCCTGTAGCTGGCTCCCTGCACACCTTGCATGCGCCAGCCGGGCTCTGCTTGGAGACCTTGCATTCATTGTCCCCCCATGAGTGACCTCCACATGGCGCACCCTCCCACCTCCTTCAGGGCTTTGCTCTTCACCCCCTCTCAGTGAGACTCTTCCTGACCACCCTACTCGGCAGAGCAACTCCCCACCCCACACTCCTCCCGTCTCCAGTTTCTTTTTCTCCATAGTGTTGACCCTTCCTGACATATTAAGTGTTTTACTTCATCCGATTCTGTCCATTACACCATAAGTTCCTCGGGGACTTGGTTTTTGTCTGTTTTGCTTGTGGCTCTCTGCCTAATTCCTAGAAGAGTCCCTGGCACATAAAGATGCTCAAAATTATTTGTCAAATGGTGTTTAAAAGAAGAAGAGGAAGAAAAAAGCCGGACACTAGTAAAAGGTGATAAAGACAGATTGTATCCAGTAGGGAGAGAGATTTTAAATACAGAACTAAGCTCAGTTCCAATCTGTTGAGAGGTGACTGGGTGTCTTAAAGGGAAGGTGAGAGAGTAGGGAGAGGGAACGAGCGTGGGATCAAGCAGAAGCGAAGTTGAAAATGACAGGAATACCTACAGCCGCCCAGGAAAAGATGGCAGGCCCAGCAGTGTCCGGGCTCTCCCGGCAGGTGCAATGATGCTTCAGTACGTTCGTGGTCAGGCCATTTGCCAGGCTTGTAAGGCCGCCTGTTCAGGTAGATGGTATTGAAGGCTGCTATGACACTGCTCTTTATTCAGCTGCATCCAAACAGAATAAGCTGGAACAAGTAGAAACGGAGTTGTCCAGAGTAGCACAACTCTTGAAGGAACCCAAGGTGGCTGCTTCTATTTTGAATCCCTATGTTTAAGCATTCCATTAAAGTGAAAAGCCAGCCAGGCTCGGTAGCTCAGCCTGTAATCCCAGCACTTTGAGAGGCCAAGGCGAGTGGATTGCCTGAGCCCGCGGGTTCAAAACCCGCCTGGGCGACTTGGTGAGACCTCGTCTCTACAATAAATCAAAAATTAGCCAGGTGTGGTAGCACGCGCCTGTAGTTCCGGCTACTCGGAAGGCCGAGGCGGAAGGATCGCCGGAGCCCAGCAGGTCGAGGCTGCGGTGGCTGGGAGCATGCCACTGCACTCCAGACTGGGTGACAGAGTGAGACTCCAACTCAAAAATAAAAAATAAAATAAAGTGATAAGCCTAAATGATATCACAACAAAAGAGAGGTTCTCTCCCCTCACATCCAACCTGATCAATTTGCTTGCTGAAAATGGCCACTTAGGCAATACCCAAGGAGACATTTCTGCTTTTTCTACCATGATAAGCAACTGCATCTCCTTTAGAAGAAGTCACTCTCACTGAATTAAAAACAGTCCTGAAGAGCTTCCTGAGTCAAGGCCAAATATTGAAATTGGAGGTTAAGACTGATCCACCAGTTATGGGTGAAATGATTGTCCATATTGGAGAGAAATATGTTGACATATCTGCAAAAACCAAGATTCAGAAGCTGACCAGGGCTATGCAGGAGATTATGTAAAAGTGCTGATTTTCTATCGTCAGTGAAAATTCTTAAACTTGCAGCAACAATAAAAAGCTTCCAGAACAGAAAAAAAAAAGAAAATGAAAATGACAAGGAACAGGTAAGGGGGTGGTTGCTTAATGTCAATAGGACGAGGCCATTTGTGTCTGCTAAGTGGGACTTGTCAAACTTAGGCTTCTACCCACCTACAGAGACTGAAAGACAGAGCCCCACCCTTCCAGATGATGACATTTTAAAGGAACAGCTCTCGGACATTGAGAAAGACACTCCCAGGTAGTAGGAGACCCATGCACATCTCAGAGGGACAGAGAAGGAATTACAACTGTAAGTTGTTATAAATGATCTGAGAAAGGGAAGGTTGGGGCCATTGTCATGTGTTGCCTAGAACACAGAGTCAATTCTCTGAAGGTGGCCTTGAGCTCCAGGTTGGGAACTCCAGGTGGCTGGGTCATCCCAGGAACACAGCCTGAGGCTGCTGGAAGCCTTGTTAGAATATTTCTAACTCCCTTGGGGGGGGTGGAGTCAGGTAACCAAAATTATCTATGCTGAGAGTCCCAGTTCTTACAGGCTAAGGTTGAGGACTAGTTGAGAAAAGCCTGACTGAAGTTTGGTCAAGGACAGAGTCTTTGTGGATGGATGCATGATTGGCAGATGAGGTATAAGGTTGGCGGGAAGGGTCAACATAACAAGATCAGAAGGAATCTGAGCTCAGATAGGAAGTAGAAAGCATTTCAGAGAAAAAGGGAAACTGAGTCTTATCTACAACTCCCTTTCAAACATTGGTGTGAGGCCAGGCGCAGTGGCTCACACCTGTAATCTCAGCACTTTGGGAGCCCAAGCCGAGTAGATCGCTTGAGGCCATAAGGTTGAGACCAGCCTGGGCAACATAGTGAAACTTCATCTCGACAAAAAATCAAAACAAATTAGCTGGGTGTGGTGGTGTGCACCTGTGGTCCCAGCTACTTGAGAGGCTGAGCTGGAAGGATCACCTGAGCCCCAGAGCTCGAGGCTGTCGTACACTGTGATGGTGCCACTGCACTCCAGCCTGGGTGACAGAGTGAAAATTCATTTGGTGGATATGATAAGCGTCCCCATTGCTCACAGAAACTGCTAATGAGAACAAGCCGATAGTTGGTCTAGTCCTTCCCAATCTGCATTTGTTTCCTGCGGGATATTTTCCAGGGATGAGTTTCTTTGCTCACTGTTTAGAATCCATATTAGAAACTTGATCTTAAGAAGCTTAAGGAAAGCTCTCCTCCGGAGCTGATGCTATCTGCTCCGATTAACTTTGTTTTAATGAATCATCTTCCAGTCGTTGATTTTTTTTCTTCCTTTCCTCTTGGCAGCCTGCCTCAGAGATGGGGAAGAGTTTCCTCCCTCCCCACCCATTTCCGCATCTCCCCATCTCCGGCTCACATTCAGACCCCAAAGAGCCCCAGGCCTGTGAGGTCACAGGGCTGAGGGCTGCTTCTCCAGGTAACCTCCTGATTTCAGTGACTTCACACAGCCCTGGGTCACAGCAATATGCATCTCCTCAGTGGGTCAACTACAATACTGGCCAGATTTCTTTTTTTTTTTTTTTTTAATCATAAGACGACAAAAATAAGAAAAGGCAATGTTACAAGTTGACATTTGAACATAACTTGGAGAAAGGACAAATTCGGGGTTTGTGGAACCTTCGATTTATATCATTAGAGTGGATAGAGCACCCTTCCTGTTTAAAAAGAATCAAAACTACAAACAAAAACTGAGGGATGCTCATGTGAACACACTGCCAGTGCCCCTCCCTGGGGCCTGGAAGAAGCCCATGGGAGGAGTCAGAAGCTTAAGAATCATTAGCGCCCCCAGGCAATCTGCCTCTGCTGGGGGTTAGAAAAGACAGAGGGGTTTCCACCGCAGCATTGAGATCTCTAGAAAATCGCTAAGCACAACAGTCTTCTGCTACATCCGTCCTCCAGACGCTATTCTTATCTCACAAACCACCAGCCCTGCTGTTCCCTCTAATTTGGCAACGGCAATTCATTATACAAGTGCGTATGTGGAGACGGGGCGTAGGCATCTTCCCCAATTTGGGCTTTAACCGTCTAGTTTCCTGTCAATTATGTAATAGCCAAACAGGGAGTTGAATGGACTGCCACAGCACAATCGTGGTCCTTACATAAGCCTTCATAAACCATCCATAAGATCGGCTCCCAGATTTGGGTATTGGGAATTACATAAGGTAGACAGAAAACATTGACTCGGCAGCCAGGTGTATTTCTGAGCTTAAAAACAATGAAAGCGTTTTGTACTTAATTTACTAGAGTATATTAACATGCTAAGTTTTTAATTGGATCGGGAACATAATCTTTCCTAGGACTTGATTATCATGTAAACCTAAAGGAATATCCTGACACAACTACTCAACTCTCACTGTTACTTCTGCACAATGAAATGTAGCAATTACAATTCCCATAAGCAGTCAATGAGGAATTATGAGTCCCTGATACACATCAACTATACTTTGCAGGAAAAACAATCCAGAAAGATCATTTAGACAAAATACAAAACGTACATCCTATAGTTCTTCCACATATATCCTTACCAATACTAATTTTCTCTTCCCATGATTCTAACCATGTAATTTCGACTTACCCTAAACCACCTTAGCCACACCTTAGGCTAAAAGTCGCAAATTAAACAACAACAACAGCAAAGCTCTCTGATGGACCTCACCCTTGGCTACATGTTAGATTCACTTAGAAGAGCTTTGTAACATTTCAGACTCTAAAGCATCATCCCAAACCAATTAGACCAGAACATTGGGGCAGAGGAGGAGACAGGTGAATTCCTAGAAATCAGTATATCTGATGCTTTCTACTTTTGTCTTCTTACCTTCAAACAAAAAGGAGTTGAGATTTTGTTTGGGGGACTGGGGGAAGGAGAGGGAAGGAGAGAGAGATCTTTTACAACTGGGAGCTCACAATTACCAAGTTTCCATCGAAGAGCAAAATGAAGTCATCCAACAGTTTAAAATCCAGAAAGGACAGCTGTGGGGTCTTTTTTAAATATCACTAAGTGGTCAAAGAATTCTCAGCAGTTGGACTTTACAAGACCTATTTCATTGTTTAATGCTTTACAATTCTACCTAATAAAAATGTAAAGAGCCTATACTATCTTAAAAGAGTACCCAAAGCTAAGGCCACACTGATCTTCAAGCAAAGTTTTGGTTTAAACCAGAAATTATGATTTGGACTGCTCGCCACGCTCTCTTCTTAGATGTCCTGGTAATCACGCATAACTTCACCAACGAGCAAATATTTTTTTTAAAAAGCACTTATATAACGGAGAGTAGAGGCGCTCTGGTATCCTGCCAAAAGTACTTCTTCCCGTGTTTGTATTTAAAATAGAATGATAGTAACATCACTTTTGTGCCTGTCATTCCTTCTGTGCACAGGCTCAGAATGAGAAGAAAAAGAAAAGGAAAGAAACAAAAATGGATGTAGCCAGCCGCTTCACTGCCTCGCCATCCTAAAGCTGGAAGGAAATAACACATCCCTGCTAAATTAAGACGAAGACACCGACCAAATTACCCAGAGCCGGGGCTGGGGGTGGCGGGGAACTCGCAGTGACTCACCGACCCTCGCCTCCGAAACGGGGGTGCTTAACCCGGCCGCAGGCGAAGGTGCGGACTGAGCCGGACGCCCCGGCCGGGGCAGGTGGACGATGCGGCCGCGCGGGCCCCGCCCCGGCTGGCGGTCGCTGCCCCGCGCGCCTGTCCCCAGCGGGCTCCGGCGGGCACCGGCCCCCGCCGAGCCCGAACCGAGCCCGCGGGACCCGCCGGCAAGGTGGGCTCACCTGGGTCGGAGGAGCCGAGCACGCCGTCCGCGAGGCCACCGCTGCCGGAGGGAGACGCGCATCGCGGACCGGGTTCGGACACGCTTCCTCCGCCGCCTCCCCTCCCCCTCCCTCCCTCCCCCGCTCCGCTCGAGTTTTCTAGCCACCGACGGGGCTGGCGGCGCTGACCGGCGAGGGCTCGCGCGAGCCGGCACGGGGGGCGCAGGCGGAGCGCGAGGGCGCCCCCGCCCGGAGTGGCGCCCGCCGCTGTCACCTCCGCGCGCCCACGCCCGCGCCGCGCCCCCCGCCCGCGCGCCTCGCAGGCCCCGCCCGCCGCCGCCCCCGCGCCCCGCGCCGGGCGCGCCGGGCACGAGCCCCGGGAGCGGGACCGGCACGGGCACCGGGGCGCCCGCGCGACCCCCGGGCGCCCCGCGGCGCGCGGGCGGCTCCTCCGGCGCCTCGCCCGGACAAAGAGACGCGGGGCCGGCGGCCGCCCCGCCCGCCGGGCGCCGTCCGCGGGGACAGTGGCCGGGCGGCGGCGCGGGGTGGCAGCGGCGCGCTCCCCCCCTCGGCCGCCCCGGGCCGCGCGCCCCGAGCCCGGCGCCCGCCGCCGCCGCGCTCCGCGCTTCCCCCGCCCGCGCCCCGCGCCGCGGGAGCCGCAGCGCCCTCTGCCGGCCGCTCGGGCTGCGGCGGGCGGCGGGCCCCCCGAAAGAGCCCGAGACCCCCGGGGAGCGACGGGGCGAGACCGGCCGGCGGCCGCAGGGCTGGGGGCTCCGAGGGCTGGGGGCCGCCGCTCTCCGCCGGGCCGGAGCTTCGAAATCTGAGCCGCAGGAGGGAACTAGGGGTTCGGCGCCGGGAAGAACTTTGCAGGGGGGCAGCGGGGCTCCCGACTCTCGGCACCCCACGCCGGGCTCCGGAGAGGTTTGCGGAATTCTAGTAGCTGGTCTGTTGCCGTATTTATTCTTAAACGCCCATGGGGCCGGCGCGGTGGCTCGACCCTGTCATCCCCGCACTTTGCGGGGCGCAGGCGAGAGGACTGCCTGAGTCCCGGGGGTTCGAGACCCGCCTGGGCAACTCGGCGAGACCTCGTCTCTAAGCTCAGTCAAAAAGTGAGCCGGGGGTGGTGGCGCGCGCCTGGGGTTCCAGCTACTCGGGTGGCTGAGGCCGGAGGATCGCCTGAGCCCAGCAGGTCGAGGCTGCGGTGGCCGTGAGCGTGCCACTGCACTCCAGTCTGGGCGACAGTGAGACTCCTACTCAGACAGATAGATAGATACCAATGTGCAGCCCCCCCACCCACCCACCCCTCCATCCGAGGTGTTCCAGCGAGTCTTGATGCTCTTAGGATAAACAGATGAATGGATGACTTCTCGGAGGCCCTTCTAGTCCCCTCTGAAGTCCTCCAGCCCCCGCTAAGCCGTGCACCCAGAAGGTCTGAAAAGGCGGGCAAGGCCAGGGGACTTCCACAGCCTCGGCTCAAACGGGCCTGGAATAAAGATTTACCATCGTAAAGATGAAATCGTGGTGCTGGCCTCTGCACTATTTCGGTGGATTCTTCTGTTTGTTTGTTTTCCAGGGAGTGTCTTTTTTCAAACCCACTATGTTGAGCTATATTTTGTACCAGTTCTTTTTCTGTGTTTTGGGGGGAGGGTTGCACACACTGGACTACTTGGCCAAGGGAAATCATGAAACAATCCCTTTTTGGTTCACACCGCTGCCCTTTTAAAAAAAATTATTCTCTCGGCTCTCCCTGCTCTTCTGGAAGAATCTAGGGCAGCTCTTGTAGCTGTTCCTGTCACTCTCAGGTGTTAACAGGCGGTCTGATTTGCTGGTATCCAAAAGTCCAGTCCAATCCCAATCACTGTGTTGGAGCCTTCACCACCACCGCGCCCCTCCCCGCACGCCACCCGCCAGCTCCCAGCCTGACGCAAGCCTGGAAAGCAGCACCGAGAAGGGAAACAAGCTTTCCTTCCTTGTTCCGTCTTTCTCACTAGCTGTGTGAACACAGGATCCTCGGATTGGGTGGGGTGGGGTCCTGACCCTGCAGCATCTCCTCTGGTGGTCCGCCTCTCACAGACCCTTTGCACGGCCCCATGCCCTGGTAGGCAGACCCAGCTACCTTCTACGATGTCCACGCTGGCCCACAGACGGCACCAGGAAGGCTGCTGTCACTGCGGTAGTCTCCTCATTCTTTGGACACAAGCAGTTCTGACCAGGCTCTGTCCTTGAAGCTTCTCAGGCAGTGGTCTCTGGGTTCATGCACGTTCCCACACTCCAAGTGACACATACCAGGCTCTCCAAGGAGCGTTCCACAAGCACAGAGAAGGTGGTGGGTCCTCGCTCTTGTCCCTGGCAGCACCCTGTCCTTCTCACTGCAAACCTTCTCTGTTGATCACTCTCTCCTTTCCTTTATTAGTCGCTCAAGGTGGCAGAACCCTGATGCAGCAAGTCCTACAAAGATGGCCTCTACAAAGGGGAACCCCAAAAGACCCAGAAGTTATTTATTGAGGCTGCGGTGGCCGGGAGTGGCCACTGCACTCCAGTCTGGGCGACCGAGTGAGACTCCAACTCAAAAAAAAAAAAATTTGTGTATTAATCCTTACCTGTTTAAACTTCAGTCACCTTCAAAGCCCTCTCCCTTCGATGCAATGTACCCATCGAGATGCTTTTCCACCGCTCCAAACAGTTTTTGAACCTGTCAATCTGGATACCTTTTAGTGCTTCTGCCACTTTTTTGTTTCACCTCTTCCACATCTGCAAAATGTTTCCCTTTGAGGACTTTTTAAATCTGGGGAAACAAACCAAAAAAAGTCACTTGGGGCGAGATCGGGTGAATAGGGAGGGTGGGGAACAAGGGTCATGATGCTTTTGGTCAAAAACTGATCAACACAGCGTGGTGTGAGCAGGTGTGCTCAAAAATCACCCATCATAAAATGGATACATGTGTTGAAAGAATCTCAAAAAAAAAAAAAAAGATTCACAGAAGTCAAATGCACCCACTCACAGCAACGCCAGCAGGTACACTGATGCCAATGGGTTCCTAGAACACTTTCCTAGCAAGGGAAACCTTTCCTACAAGGGACCCGCCCTCCAAAAGATAATACTGGATTTTTTTTTGTTTTTGTTTTTGTTTTGTCCCTCTCATATATATGAGTGGAGATGCCTGCCTGTTCAGTGGCATGGAGGTGTCATGTGTCACACACTTGGACACACCAAGGTCACACATCCCCCAGCTGTTCCCAGCCCACCACTGGGCATGGGGAGAGCCCCAGAGCTCTTTTTCTGCTCTTTGTGCCTCAGACCAGTGGTCTTTGCCCAGAAACTCCCCACACCCTACCAGGGCATCCCCAGGACTGTGCTCAGTCTGGGGTCCTGCCTGGTTCTCCTCCTTCCCTGTCTCCACTTACAAATGTGGGACCCACAACAGTTGCGAGGCTCTTCTCATCTGCATGCCAGCTCCTTTTCCCTCCTGCCTTCTCCTGCACAGGTGTGCACTCAAGACACCTCTGCGCATCTGATCCTGCCTTAGCATCGGCTTCTCAGAGGTCCCAAAGCAGCACCCTCACCTCTTGTTCCCTGCAGCTATTCCAAGACAAGTCCCATTTTAACATTTGGCTAGGTTGTCTTTAGAAACTGCATAAAGAAGAGCAAAATGTTCTTTTGAAGGAAAAAAAATATGTAATCGGCAGGTACTTTAGTGCAGGCTCTCTCCCAAAGCAGAGGCTGATAGAAGGACTTGGATGCAGGTCGTTTACATTTGAAGGTGTTCCCAGGAAGCAGGAGTGATGGAATTCAGATACTGGGATAGGGAAGTATGAAAAGGCAATTTAAAGGTGTGTTACCAAGGCCACCGCTGCATCCAACAGGCACACAAGCACACAATACAACTGGATGTCTGAGAAGCTTTCAAGAGTCCTTGCAAAAGACGTGGTCTGAGCATTTTTACCTTCTGGGTCCTGTTTTCTGTTGATTCGATTAGAGTTGACTTGGGGCCTTGAATTCCCAAAGGCACCCAGTGCTTTTATTTTTGTTTGGTTGGATTGTTTTGTTGTTGTTTATTTGCCTGTTTAGATGAAGTTTTACTGTTTTGTCCAGGCTGGTCTTGAACTCCTGGCCTCAAGCAGTCTTCTCACCACGGCCTCCCAAAGTGCTGGGATGACAGGCATGCATTACCATATTCAGCTCTAGAAAAGGCCCTGAGGCAGAAAAACAGAGTGACCCATAGGATTATCCTCCAGGTGGGACATTGGCAGCTGGAGTTCCAGCCCCCGTGGAATGCCCGTCAGAGCTACAACCGGTGGCAGCCGGGAGCTGTGGCACAGGGCGGCAGAGGCGTCTGCTGGAGCAGGCCTGGGGATTTTCCCAGGACCGTACCGAACTGAGGAGCTCATGGGGAACCAGAGGCATCTACCTTGGGAAGCTCCAGATTGCTGAGATGCCAGTAGGAACAGGCTGAGGAAGAAAACTAGAGTGGAGCTTGCAAGTCGGGAATGACGCCTGGGTAGCAGACTGGCTACCAGCAGGGTCATGATCAGGGGTCAGTGCTGAGGGAAGTGGCGAGAGCTAAGATCAGCCAGAGGGAGAGACTGAACCATGATTCACGTCCGAGGGAGCCTCAGCCACGACCACAGAAAGCCCTGGAGCAGGTGAAGAGTAGCATGCTAGGCCTGCTGCTACCAGCTCGTGAGCACAAGTGTTAGATAATATGGCCATCGTTAAAGATTAAATGATATAAACCTACGATGATATATCGAAAACAAAGCTGAGGTCGGGCCTGGTGGCTCACACCTGTAATCCCAGCACTTTGGGAAGCTGAGGCAGGAGGATCGCTTGAAACCAGGAATTTGAAACCAGCAAGAGCCCCTAGCTACTCAGGAGGCTGAGACGGGAGGATTGCCTGAGCCCAGGAGTTGGAGAAGCTCATAATCACACCATTGCATTCCAAGGAAACCCTGTCTTTTTAGAAAGAAAAAGAGACCAGGCTCGGTGGCTCAGCCTGTAATCCCAGCAATTTGGGAGACCAAGGCGAGTGGATTGCCTGAGCCCGCGGATTCGAGACCCGCCTGGGCAACTTGGCAAGACCTTGTCTCTATAATAAATCAAAAAATATTAGCCGGGCATGGTAGCACGCGCCTGTACCTCCGGCTATTTGGAAGGCTGAGGCGGAAGGATCACCGGAGACCAGCAGGCCGAGGCTGTGGTGGCCAGGAGCATGCCACTGCACTCCAGTCTGGGCAACAGAGTGAGACTCCAACTCAAAAATAAATAAATAAACAAAGAAAGAAAGAAAAAGAAGACAAAGTTAATAAATCCTCAAAACTCATCCCTTCCTAATTACTACATAAGTCGTGGTAAGAGTTTAATGACCACTAGCATATCTGTGTGGTGAAAATACATGATAGTTATTTTGCATGTATTCCCAACTTTAAGTACGGTGATAACACTTTGCTAGCTTGAAGTCATCCACAGAGGGTGTGTTTTCATCACAGAAATCAGCAAACACTACAAAATCAGGGCATTTTCCCTTAAGGAGTCAATTGTTGAACATGCACATGCACACTACTGCATCTAGTACATGGCCGAGTTGTCCCAGTGTGGGCTAGATGGTGGGATCTCCACGTCTCCACTGGATCTGTGGTTGGATGTGGCCTCTCCAGAGAAGGTGTGCTGTAGGACAGAGCTCGTTGCAGGTGCTCAGAATGCCAGCAACAACGGAGGTGACAGGTCCCTCCTTGAAGGGACAGCTCCTTGAAGGGACAGCTCTGCGTCCTCCACAACTGTGATAAAGTTGTCGAGAGTATTTTCTTATTCATTTTAAATGCCTGCAACTTTTGTCAATTTTTGTTTCTAATAATGTATAGATGTGCCTTTCTTCTTAATTCACTATTTCTGAGTTTTGTTTCCTTTCTGTCTTTTTTAAAAACCAAACTTTGACTTTGTTGACTCTTTGTATGTTATTTACATGTCTGCTGGTTTCTGATCTGATTATTATTATCTCATCTCTTCTGCTTTCTTTGATCTGATTATTATTATTTCATCTCTTCTGTGTTCTTTGGGCGTATTCTATCGTTCTTTTCCTAGCTTCCAAGTTGAAAGCTTAGTTGACTCATTTTCAGTTTCTCTTTCTTCGCATAAATTTCCCACACATTTTTATCTGCAGGACTTTCAATATCATTGAATTATACATTCGAAATTTCCATTGCAATTACTTCTTTGACCCATGAATTATGTCTTTAATTTATAAATGTATAAGGGTTTTTAAGATAACTTTTGCTGTTGATTTCTAATTTAATTGCATTGTGACCAGAAAGCATGGCCTGTTTGATGTAGGTTCTCTGAAATAGATATAAAACTCAGCTGGGCACAGTGACTCATGCCTGTAATCCCAGCACTTCGGGATGCCAAGGTGGGAGGATTGTTTGAGCCCAACCTGAGCAATATAGTGCGACCTTGTCTCTACAAAAAATAAAAAACTTGCTTTGTGGCTTATTCATAAATACTCATTTTTCAGAGGAATGTGTATCTTCTAATTTAGGTATAGAGTTCTGCCGAGGACTTTTAAAATGTTAAAATTTTAAATTTTCTAATCTAAATATTCTTTATCTTTTCTAATATTTGGTCTCCATGAGCTGTCAATTACTGAGAGTATTAAAATCCCCCACTATGATAGTGAATTTGTAACTTTCTCTTTGCAATCCTGTGAGCTTTGTATGTACATTGAAGCTATTTTATTAGAAGCAAACAGGTTTTGAAGGGTTATATATTTCATCATGATGAAGTGTTTCTCCCTCATGCTTTTTAAGTGCCATATATCTTTTTTTCTATTTTTTAACCTTTCTGTGCTTTCTTGGGTGTGTTCCCCGTAATTTTGCAATATCTAGTTTTGTTTCGTTTTTTAATCTGACAACATCTATCTTGTAATTTTTAAATCTACCCCATCTAAAACAGTAACAATGACATATAATTGGATCTATTTACACCATATTAATCTAAGGCCGACAGAAAAGAAGAAATGATACTTTCAAAACACAGGACCCATAGGAGGCACAAAATTACAGGAAATTAAACCAGTGGGATTTTCTCTCCTCGAGGGAGAGGGACAGGGCTGCTTCTCCCAGTACAGACGCCCAAGGACATCTGGGATCCAAAATACTTAGGCTTGTCAGCCCACATTGTTGTCCCTGGTCTCAGGACACTCTTGTTTCCTAGTAGGGCTCTTACATAGACGTGGCAACCCATCTAGTTTGTGCCTTGTGTCTCTCAAGCAGTTCTGCCAGAATTCTTAGAACTGCTTTTGCCCCAAAATGTTTCTGGAAGGGAACCCTCCCTCAAAAAAACCAGAATTACCTTTTGGAGGGTGGGCCCCTGGTAGTACACTCAGAATTTGTTCCTCTGGTCAAATGGTCAACCAAAGTTTTTATCTGAAAGTTTTGAGAAGGTTGCATCACGATTTGCAGAAGAAACGTCCCCGGTTGTAGCAAACAGGTGACTGGGTCTTCCACCATGACGACGCACCTGCCTGCACTGTCCTGAGCATCCTGCGGTTGTTGACCAAAAACAGCATGACCCTCGTGCCCCACCTTCCCTATTCACCCGATCTCACCCCAAGTGACTTTTTTATTTGTTTGTTTCCCCAAATGAAAAAGGTTTTGCCAGTGCGGAAGAGGTGAAACAAACAAAAAAATGGCAGAAGCATTAAAAGACATCAAAATGGATGAGTTCAAAAATTGTTTTGAGCAGTGGGGAAAGCATCTCAATAGGTGTATTACAGCCAATGGAGAGTACTTTAAAGTGACTGAAGTATAAACATGTAAGAATAAATACAAAATTTTGTATAAATTCCAATTTTGGGGGGAGTACCCCCTCATATGAGGAGAGAAGGGATAATAAAAATGTATTACCTACTTTGTAGACTGGAAATCAAAGCAGTAATTAATACAAATGTGTTTTATAAGCCATGAAATGCTATCCAGACACAATTTATGATGATCGTAAACATTAAAGCTTATTCTTGGTGGCCTGACTGCTCTCTGCTCCCCATCCCAGAAGCAAACCCATATCAAGTCCTGGGCTTTTGATGAGAAAACAATTGATGGCCAGGCCCGGGATCGCATGCCGGTAATCTCAGCATTTTGGGAGGCCAAGGCGGGAGGGTCACTTGAACCCAGGAGTTCGCATCAGCCTGGGCAAGTGAGATCTCATCTCTGCAAAAAAATTTTTAAAAATTAGCCAGGTATGGTGATGTGGGCTTGTGGTCCCAGTTACTTGGGAGGCTGAGGTGAAAGGATCACCTGAGCCCAGGAGGTCGAGGTTGCAGTGAGCCGTGATCATGCCATTGCACTCCAACCTAGGTGACACAGTAAAACCCTGAGTCAAAAAAAAAAAGAAAGATTAACATAATATGGATGCTAGTGAGAAGGAGAAAAAATAAAGATATTTTTAAAGATATAATGGTATTTTTTTAAATGAAGCAGATGTGTTCCAGTGGCATACCTCCCTTACAAAATGTAACTGAAACTGGTGCAGCTGCTGTGAAAAGCAGTATGGTGGTTCCTCAAAAAATACAAGACAAGAGCAGGCGTGGGGGCTCACGCCTGTAATCCCGGTATTTTGGGAGGTGGCGACAAGAGGATTGCCTGAGTCCAGGGATTCGGGACTAGCCTGAGCAACTTGGCAAGAACTCATCTCTACAAAAAATTTAAAAATGAGCCCAGCCATGGTGGTGCATGCTTGTAGACCCAGGCACTCGGGAGGCTGAAGAGGGAGGATTGCCTGAGCCCAGGAGGTCAGGACTGCGGTGAGTTTTGATCGTGGGACTGCAGTCCAGCCTGGGTGACAGAGTCAGACTCTGATTCAAAGGAAAGAAAAAGACAGAGAGGGAGGGAGGAAGGAAGGATGGGAGAGAGAGAAAGGGAAGGAGGGAGGGCAGAAGGGAAAGAGAGAGAAAGAAGGAAAGAAAGAGAGAGAGGGGAAAAAAGAGAGAAAGCAAGGGGGTGGTTTTTGCAGCAAGCGCACCCACCACATCAAGGATCAGTGGGCCCTTGACTTTCTAGGCATCTTGGCCTGGGTCAGTGTGAGATGCGGGGAGTGTGTGCAGACATCATGTCCAGGCCTGGAAACCCCACCTCCCCATTCTGAACTCACTGCTGGCTCCCAGGTACGTTTTTCTCGTAAGTCCTGATCCACACACAGGAGTCCTGGGCCTCCCAGCTGTCCCTCCTTCCTCTGTCACTGCTTGGCCACCACCGACCAGAGCAGGGGAAACAGAGCAGGACAACCAAGACCCAAAGGAAGACTTCCCCATCTTCTGCCATGCTGCCCAGAGCTGCCCTCAACTGTCCGTCCTTTGCTTAGTGAGATTCATGGAACCTTGGCTGCAGTTATGAAATAAATCAGCCCGGCCTCCCTCCAATGTAGGTTACATAGTTGGCTACTCTTCTTGAAACTGGCCTGTAATTTACACTTGGCTGTAACCTCCAAGAGTTTGGTTGTTTTTGTTATTCTGAAATTTGATGGCAATTTAGAGTACTATAGGTAACATCCTAAAAAAAAGTCTGGCACAGCCAGGTGTGGTGGTTTACATCTGTACTCCCAGAGGCTGAGGGAGGAGGATTGCTTGAGTCCAGGAATTCAAGACCAGCCTGGGCAACACAGTGAGACCGTGTTTCCACAATAAATCAAAAACTTAGCCAGGCATGGTGGCACGTGACTATAGTCCCAGCTACTCAGAAGGTTGGGGCAGGAGGATCGCTTGAATCCAGGAGGCTGCGGTGAGCTGTGATCGTGCCACTGTACTTCAGCCTGGGTGACAGAGTGAGACCCCTGACTAAACAACAGCAGCAAAAACTGGCACAAACCGGGTTGGCTGGTTTTTGCCTCAATGATGCACACTCTTATGTTTGTCCTGAAGGTCTGCTTTTCCTCAGATTTGAGACTGTTCTACTTTTTGGTTTCTAGTGGTGACATGAAGTATGGAAAATGAAACCAAATCATAAATCCTGTCTCTAGACCCAGGGTAAATTCCCCCAGGCAGCTATGTTTTCCACAGTGAAACACCAGTAAAATAAAAACGACTGCCATTTCCTTTGTGCTATTTGAATTTCAAATCCATTATGACTCCCTTGAGAATGTGACATTAATTTAGGGCTATAACTAAAATACTGTAAATTAAAAGACATGTTCTTTGCTTCCTTTTGGTTGTTTTATGTACTTACCATGGAATAAGCTTCCATTTTTAGGACAAAGCCTGTTGGAAAGCGCATCCATAGATTTTTAACACAATCTTCAGCACACATAGAATCCTTCTCGGGGAACCTGATATATTCAACCCAGTTTTCCTAATGGCCCAGATTCCCTGCTTGTTATTTTATGTTAAAGTATCAAAAACCCAATCACAGAAGACCTTGTGAGAGGCTTTCTTTTCTTAGCAGAAAGGGAACCCCTAGCATCTTACCAGAGTCTCAGAAAGGCATTTCTATCTAAAGCAGTAAACATTGACCCCAAAATCCAAAGATGATTCTAAGATTTGCATAGTGCTGGCACACACATTACTTCTATTCTTTTGGTCTTCCATATTTGAACTTATTTGGTCCAAAGTCCTTTTCTTCTTTTGTAAGGATTTACTTGTCGACAGGTGTTCAGTGAGCACCTACTCTGTGTCAGCACGGTGCAACAGCACATCAGACGGGGTCTCTGCTCTCAGGAATTCACATCTTGGGCAAGTACCAATTGTGTGACGACCATAGAAAAGATAAATAGGATTGTATGGTAGAAACGTGGGTGTGAGGGAGCCCCTCACTGGCACTGTGTGCATGTCTCAGGGGAAAAGCCTTCCAGGCAGAGGGAGGAAATGAAACTCCCCAAGGTGGAAAGATCTCGCTAACTGAATCTTGCTTTAATTTCGAGAGGGGGAGGTTAGCCTTTACTTCTTCGAAATTTGATTACTTAATATAGAATTTAACATGTGTATGGCTACATATAATGGAGAGGGAGAGAGAGAGGAGGGGGGAGGGAGGGGGTAGAGAGTGAAAGAGAGAATCTATTATATCAATTAGAAAGACTAGACCAATTTACACTCCTAACGTCAAGGTACAGGAAAGACTACTTACTGCACCTTTATTTTAATCTTTTAAATTTTTTGCAAATTTGCTCAATAAAAATAGTATCAGTTTTCTTTATTTGTCTTATTTTTTGTTTTTTCTTCCTTTTTTAAAAACCATTTTTCTCCCATTTCATTCTTATTTGTCATATTTTTAAATATAACATTGAAAAACACAGAAGAACTTATGTAACATACATGTAAGTTACAAAGGAGAATAATACACGTGAGCTCAGAGCCCAAGCCCCAAGCCTGTGTCTATCTCTGGGCAACCCTCCACCCCCTCCCTGTCCCCTCCTCTGTCCCCTCCCCGCCCTCTTCCTCTGTCCTCTCCCCCTCCCCTCCTCCTCACACCACCTCCATTGTAACCTTCATCCTGCCAGAATTCTAGGCCCTTAGTCCTTGTCTTTCTTTTGAAATAAACTCATCACGTCTATGTAAGTAACTAAATGATATATCAGTGAGGCTTCTTTTTAGCTTTATAAAAATTGCGTCATCCTTAATGGGGCTCTACAACTCTCTAGTTTTACTTGACACAATGTTTCTAAGATTCACTTATGTTGTAGCACATAATTGAAGTTAATTCAATTTTCTCTGTAACCTATTATTTCCCTGTTGGGTTGTTTCCAGTTTTCATTCTTATGAATCCATAGGAACATTTCATAAAAATCATCTGGTGTATCAAAAAGTATTAAAGATAGCCAGACTCAGTGACTCAGCCTGCAATCCCGTGCTTTGGGAGGCTGAGGTGAGTGGACTGCCTGAGCCCACAGGTTAGAGACCCCCCCTGGGCAACTTGGTGAGACCTCATCTCTACAGTAAATAAAAAAAATTAGCCGAGCATGGTAGCGCGCGCCTGTAGTTCCAGCTACTTGGAAGGCTGAGGCGGAAGGATCGCTGGAGCCCAGCAGGTCGAGGCTGCGGTGGCCGGGAACGTGCCACTGCACTCCAGTCTGGGCGACAGAGTGAGACTCCAACTCAAAAAAAAAAAAGAATTAAAGATCATGCCAAGTCAGGGGCCGTGGCTCACACCTACAATCCTAGCACTTTGGGAGGCCAAGGTGGGAGAATTGCTTAAACCCAGGGGGTGAAGGCTGCGGTGAGCCATGATCATGTCAGTGCACTCCAGCCTGGGTGACAGCGTGAAACTCCAACAACAACTAAAAATTAACTTAAAAAGAAATAAACATAATGCTGTCTGTACCAGCATACATCCTCACCAGCAGTATATAAGATTTTTGGTTTATGCTGACGCCATCAAGTGTGACACTGATAGGACTTCTTAATTTTGGGTGATCTCGTGAGTGGCACTTCTCAGTCTTTCTCTGACTACCAGTCAGAGCACCTCTCTCTGCCACACATATTTTCTCTTTTGTGAAATATCAGCTCATATTTTTATCCTATTTTTCAATTGCATGTGGTCATCTATATTATAGATTTGTAGACATTCTTTGCGTATTCTGCATATTAATCCTTTGTTGGTTAGATGTATTAAAATGTGTTCTCCCAAGTATGACTCGACCTCTATTTTTTTGTGCAGCATTTTTTTGAGGTCTTAATCTTAAGGAAATCAAATTTATCAGCTCTTTCTTTCACGAGTGTGTGTGTCTTGTTTAAGCTATTCCAGGGTTGAAAGACATTCTCTCATATTTTGTTTTCCCATTTTAAGTACTTAGATCAACTGGAATTGATTTTTGTGTTTTGTGTGGGGTGAGAATCCAATTTCAATTTTATTCATGGATACTCAGATGTTCCAGAACCATTTATTAGATAATTCCTTCTTCTCCCAGTTATCTGCAATGCACTTCTGGTATATATCAAAGATCTGTAAGTATGCTGACTGCTTTTTGAACTCTTTATTTTGTTCTGCTAGTCAATTTGTGTATCCCTGTACCAATACTCAATGCATAAGTGCTACAGATTTATAATAAGCCTTCATATTAGTTAGGGCAAAGCTATGCATCTGGGCTATTTTTGACCTTTTTTCTCTTCCACATAAATTTTAGAACCAGCATGTCAATTCTGATGAAAATTCCATTCCGCTTGGAATTTGGAAAGAATTAATAAGTTCACAATATCAAGTGGTCCTCTCCTAAAACACAAATATCGTCCCACTTTCTTAGATGTTCTTCAATACCTTGCAATAAAATCTTACGCTATTCTGGGTTTGGTTTTGTTTTACTTTTGTTTTTATAGAGATAAAAACATAGCTTTCACTATGTTGCCCAGGCTGGTCTCGAACTCCTGGGCTCAAGCAATCCTCCTGTCTTGGCCTCCCAAAGTGCTGGGATTATAGGCATGAGCCACCATGCCTGGCCAAGATCTAATGCTATTCTGTATCTAGGGTTTGCATATCTTTTGTTAGAGTTATTTCTAGTGTGGCAGATTGCCAATTATCTCAAAAAAAAATTATTCTCCTCTCACCGGGCATGTGGTTCTCCCAATGACAGATTCTCTTTATCCTAGGAGTGATAGTGCAGTGTCTAAGTACCTCTTGCTTAAAGAAACACTACTTTCCCTGGACTTTACTCCTCGTACTATATTACACTGGCAAGGAAATGAGCTAGCTTTGATCACTCAGATGAGGACAGGCCTCTTGGGACCAACCTAGCAACACAGAGCTATCCTGTCTTGAACCTGGGTCTCAGGATGACCTGTCAAACTAAAGCAGCCCACCAGCCTAGACCAACCAAGCTAAAAACTCCACTCTTATTTAAGCCATAGTATTTTGGAGCATGTTACTATGGTACGCTATCTTTTTTATAGGTTCTCTTTAGTAATGTTTTACTTAGGATTTTTACATCTAGGCTTAAGAGTGAGATTAAACTCTAATTTTTCTTTATTCCCGTGTTCTTTTCTTGTGTGATACCATAAAACACATTAAGAATACTTCTACTTTTTCAGTTCTCTGGAAGAATTGACATAAGAATGATCCATTTCTAGAAAATTTAGTTGAATTCTACCATAAAACCATCTGGGTCTAAGGTTGTTTGTTACTGGGAAGAATTTTTAATTTGGGGTGAGTTGATTTCTTTAATATTTTCTGTGTTAATAAGTACTATCCAATGCAGTTTTGAGGTTTTTTGTTTGTTTGGTTGGTTGGTTGGTTTTTGGTTTTTATTACCTTAGAGACAATGTCTTGCCTATCACTCAGGCTGGAGTGCAATGGCACAATTATAGCTCACTGCAACCTTGAACTCCTGGGCTCAAGCGAGTCTCCACTGATGTTCTTCTGCATAGCTGGGACTAACAGGCACACACTACCTTGTCAGGCTAGTTTTTTTGGGAGGGGGGGTAATTTTTCTTATTTTTTTATTTTTTATTTTTTGTTGGTAGATCTCACTATATTGCCCAGGTTGACCTCAAAATCCTGGTCTCAAGATGATCCTCCTGCCTCTGCCTCCCAGAATGCTGAGATTACAGGCATGAGCCTCCACTCCTGACCTCCATGCAGTTTTAATTTCTATTTCTTACATTGCTAAGGGGGTTGATCATCTTTTTTATAAGTCTGTCAAGTGTGGGTTTCCTATTTTGTGGGTTGTCCATTTCTTTTTCTCATTATGATCATTTGAATCAGCTTCTCTTTCCCTCCCACTGTGGACAGAGTATCATCCCTCATCCCAGTGAGGTCAGGTTTGGCCATATATGACTTGTTTCAGCCAATAGAGTACTAGCAGACATGATAGAGGCAAAGGCTTTGACAGACCTTTCTTGAGTTTGCTTCTCTTTGCTGTCATGAAGAGAACCAGCCCTGGGTAATCACTGGTCTTAGAATAGTGAGAGACACTTAGAGTGGACTTGTGCCCAAGCCCGGATGATGAGCCCAAATAACTTGCAGCCTGCAGAAGAGTCACCCAGCTAAGCCTGGCTCCGCGGCTCAGCCTGTAATCCCGCGCCTTTGGGAGGCTGAGGTGAGTGGATTGCCTGAGCCCGCAGGTTCGAGACCCGCCTGGGCAGCAAGACCTCATCTCTACAATAAATCAAAAAATCAGCCGGGCGTGGTAGCGCATGCCTGTAATTCCGGCTACTTGGAAGGCTGAGGCAGAAGGATCGCCGGAGCCCAGCAGGCCGAGGCTGCGGTGGCCAGGAGCGGCCATTGCACTCCAGTCTGGGTGACAGAGTGAGACTCCAACTCAAAAAAAAAAAGAGTCACCCAGCTGAGGCAGCCTGACTCAGTCAAGTCAGAGTTGGTTTGCCGACATGTGTGAGGAAAAATGTTGCTGCTGTAAGCCAGTGAGTTTTGAGGGGACTTTTATGTGGCATTATTGTAGCAATAGCTGACTACTTCATCTATTTGGGAATTAGATAATTCATTATCAATTTTTAACATTTCTAGTATCATTATTAGCTTATTTCTATTACTACCCTCGTGTATTATCATTTACCTTGTATTTGGATGGTTTCTTAAATTTTACATATGAAAACTGCCATTTTTAGCTAAATTTCCCAATTTCTTTCTGTGCTATTTTGCTATCCCTTTTAAGTAGTTCTTCCCAATTCTGAGGTTTAACAAATAATCAGTTCTATTTTCTGGTTTTCTAAAACTTTTATGATGTGTAATTCTGTAATCTACATGGAATAAGAAAGGCTTATTAATCATTCCTAGACCTTCTTCCTTTTCCTTGAGTTCAATGTAATATATACAATAATCCTAAAATTAATTTTATTTCTTATTGGAAACATGTTTAAATTGAAAACCCATTAAGATTACATAAGTAGTTATCCTTTCAGCTAACACGTTTGTTTTCACTTTAAATTTTTAATTAAATTAGCATGCCAGTTTAACTATTCCAGTTACCTTGTGTTTAACCGAGTTGAAATTAAGCTTTCATTTGCTGCCCAATTCCTCTAGAGAATCTAAATTTACTAGACTTTTATAGTAATGCACATCCCTGTTTCAAATTAGCCAAAATAGCATAGTTGCTTTCAAGAAATTTCACTATTTCCAGCTTCCAGATTATCTTACAAAATCTCTTGTTGGCATGACTGGAACTGAAGAATGCATATTTCATTGTTAAAAGGACTAGAGACGTTATGTGAATAGCGTTTTCGTATTGAATGGTTGCAGGCACAAGTGACTGTCTACCCATCAGTGGAGTCCTCCCTGATTCTCCAAGGTGGTTCTGTTGTTCCCAGCGGTGGGGGGGGTTGCAATGTACTTTTTTTTTTTTTGAGTCGTGGTCTCACTCTGTTGTCCAGGCTGGCGTGCAGTGGCATGATCACGGCTCACCGCAGATTCAACCTCCTAGCTCAGACAATCCTTCTGCCTCAGCCTCCAGAGTAGTTGGGACTACAGGCATGCACCACAATGTCCAGCTACTTATTTTTGGTAGAGACGAGGTCTCGGTATGTTGCCCAGACTGGTCTTGAACTACTAGCCTCAAGCAATCCTCCTGTTTTGGCCTCCCAAAGTGCTGGAATTGCAGGCTGGAACCACTGCACCCAGGCTTGCAATGCACTTTGGCTTACATATCTGTCCACTGCATTTGGCTGAACTCACATCTTTCTCATCTTTAGTTGTCTAGCACCTACTTTGGTGTTTAAAACATAGAAGATTCTCAGTAAATACTGGTTGATGGATCAACTGATTGGAAGGTTGCCCTGGGGGCTGTTAAAGTGGACAGCCTATTTGCTTAGCTTCTGTTCTCTTTCCAGAACAGTTAGACCATGGTCAGTGCCCAATCCTGTTCAGTTCTCGTTGAAATGGTGATTCTTTTATGTTTCTTGCTCTAGGTAGTTTTCGGAGAACCCAGACACCACCCAGAGAATAAGAAAGGGAGAATTTGAAAAGATCAACCCCAGGTTCCTCAGCTAAGTTGTTCTAGCAATGCAGCATATTGGATTAGGGGAGGAGGACTTGGGGGGTCTAAGTCCCACTCCTCGCCTTACCTCCCAACTTAGGGCCACGACACACCTCTGAGCTGCAATTTTGGCGGCTGTAAATAGTCATGTGCTGTCCCATTGCACAATCTGTTACACCTTTATAACTTCTGCAAAACTCATCAGGCTTGGAGTCATTCATAAGGCAGCCCCGTTGCACAGTGGAGAGACAGAGGTTTTTGGAGTCAGGTGGATCCGGCATTGAGTCCAAGCTGTTGGTTCCTAGCTAAACAAACTTGGGGATGTTACTTAATCTCACTGGTCCTCGGCTTTCTATGAGAATTATAAGACCTCCCTTGCAAAGCTGAGAATGTAAGTGAGATCAAATAGGTGACACTCATGTCATTGTGGTGAGCACACAGCAGAGTTGAGAAGCCTCAGTTGTGTAAATCACACCCCTGCACTTATCCACGGTGGAAGTTCTTTTACCTTTCATTCTGCTTCACGACTCTCTCCCACCCCACCCCCACACTCCCTCTTTTTCCTCTCTCTCTCTCTCTCTCTCTCTCTCTCTCTCTCTCTCACACACACACACACACACACACACACACACACACACACACACAGTGAAATAGTTAAAGACGACAGAAATTCACCAGTTTTAGTCAAGTATCTTCCTAAGGTTTTGGTATCCTCATTGACGAAAAGAAAGGCTATCATACAGGCAGTGATTTCATGGTTAATTGTTCATTTTCCATGCCTTTAAATCATTAAAGAAATATTTCCCAGGTAATTCTCCCTATTTCCTATAAAATAAAAACATAGATCTAGTATGGAGAACTTGGACATGGGAGTGATTACGTTCTTTACAATCCGGGCAAAGGTACCATTTGAGAGTGGGCCCATTCCAATATATTAAGGATTATATGGAATATTTCAGACACAGTAGGCAAGGTTACGCGATGGTGCAACAAAACAGTGGAATCGACTGTTCAAAATGTGATGTTTCTGCTGTTCTTACACCTTAGACGTGGATACTAATGCTTTTGATTGCTTGGTTTGAAACAGAAATCACCTGTGTGCAAGGAAATTCACTTTGGAATTGGCTATGCAAATCTGCAGCAGCCTCCAAAAGCCCAGAGGGAGAAAATTGATTATTAAACCACTGTCTCAAATTGGGTTTTTCAAATTCTTGACACGAAAGCCTTTTCTTCAGATTTTGAGGTAGTTGCCTAGGCTTCCCAGCAGAGGGCAGCAAGACCCACGGGGAAGGACGAGCGTGTCCGCTTTAAAAGAAGGCATCGCAGGCCGGTCCGCGGAAAGCTGTGCCCAAGAGGAGGTGACACACCGTTCCTGGTCAAGAAGAGCACCTAGGGGCCAGCACAAAGTGAAAATGCGGATCCCAGACCGGACACAATGGCTCGCGCCTGTAATCCCAGCACTTTGGGAGGCCAAGTAGGATCGCTTGAGGCCAGGAGTTCGAGGTCAGTCGGGGCAGCCATAGTGAGACCTCGTTGCTACAAAAATAAACTATTTGATTAGTTCAACTAAAATTGTAAAATTAGCCAGACATGGTGATGGGTGTCTGTTCCAGCCTGGTGACAGAAAGAGGGAGAGAGAGAGGGAGGGAGAGACAGAGACAGAGACAAAGAGCGAGAGACGAGAAAGGAGAGAAATGCAGGATCCTTGTTCAAAAAGCAGGAAAAAGCTTTTCCTTACTTCAGCAGGCGCTGTCTCTCTCTCTCTCTCTCTCTCTCTCTCTCTCTCTCTCTCTCTCTCTCGACTTGTCATGATATGTTCTATTTGCTATGTAATGTCACCATCCCTCAGGCACAAGGATTCTGGCAGCTTGGGTGCAGACCCTCAGGGCATCTGGGCCCACCCTGTGACTGGGTGCACAGAGGGTTGTGCTCAGCTCTGACCCACCCTCCCGTCATGGTGCCGGGGCCCGCCGGGTGGAAGGTGGCACAGGTACGGTGCCCAGGCCTGTCGGGGGCAGGGTGGCACCGGTGTGGAGCCCAGGCCCGTCGGCAGAGGGCAGCAGCAGTTCTGAGCGGGGGCAGGAGCAGGTGACCCAGACCCAAGCCCCAGGAGTGGGGAGGTATAGGAGACAGGACCATACGTGAGCCAAAGCCCTAGGTTCATCATCTCCCTGGACTTCACCCACTGAACACAGATGCAAAGACAAAAGTATTGAGAATTTCAAGATGGTGGCCACAAGCCTCACAGCCCAAGAGAGGGCCCATGGGGCATGGGACCCATGGGAATGCATGGCCACACACTGTCCAGAGCACTGTCCACTCTCTGAGCTCAGCCAGCACTACCTGGCCCCCAGGCCAGAGTGGGCTGTCCCCTGCTTGCTTTCCTGTTCCTGGAAGAAGAATTGTCACTGCCCCTGATCCTGACTCCCATGAGGCTGGAATCCCCTCCTCTTTCCCTCCTGGCTCCAGCCCTGCTACTCTTCCCTGTGTTCCTGGAACACCCAAGGTGCTCTCGCTCAGGACCCTTTAACTGTCAGCTCCCCTGGACTGCTCTTCCCTGGGGTTCTTCCCTCCCCTCAGACCCCTGTTCTGATGTCACCTCATCAGGGAGGCTTGTCCCAGTGCACACAGCAACTTTCAGGCTTTATTTTTAGCCATCTTTATTTTTCCTCACAGCACGCATCACCAGGCCCTGATGCCTTATGTATTTGTTTGACTGCTTTGGGTCTATCTTCTCTGACTAAAATGTCCATAAGAGCAGGATTGGGGCCGGGCTCGGTGGCTCGGTCTGTAATCCCAGCGCTTTGGGAGGCCGAGGTGAGTGAATTGCCTGAACCCGCCGGTTCGAGACCCACCTGGGCAACTTGGCGAGACCTCATCTCTGCAATAAATCAAAAAATTAGCCGGGTGTGGTAGCGTGGACCTGTAGTTCTGGCTACTTGGAAGACTGAGGTGGAAGGATCACCGGAGTCCAGCAGGTGGAGGATGCGGTGGCCACGAGCATGCCACTGCCCTCCAGCCTGGGTGGCAGTGAGACTACAACTCAAAAAAAAAAAAAAAGCAGAATTAGAGTGGGCGGGGAGTGGGTGTTCATATCTGTCTCCAGCTCCTAGACCAGTGCTAGTGTGTGGAGACACTCAAATGTTGAAATGAGAATAGATGTCTTGACAACCCACCTGGCTGATGGCAGTGGAGCCTACGGTTGGCACAAAAGTAGAACCGGAGAAGGTTCGGTTGCCAAGCAGTGCCTGTCACATGAGTGGCTGGGACGGGAAAGAAGAGGTGGTCGTTACTCCTGCACTGATTTGTTCTAGAGAAGAATGTTGGTGTCACATCATATCTTTTTATTTCTCCATCTCCTAATCTGTGATATTTTTACAACACCCTTGGAGAGTGACTCAATCACACCTTTTATAGGTGAACTAAAGCCCAGAGAAGTAAAGAATCTTATTTAAAGTCACACAAGGCTGGGTGAGGTGGCCCATGCCTGTAATCCCAGCATTTTGGGAGGCTGAGGCAGGAGGATGACTTGAGGTCAGAAGTGTGAGACCAGCCTGGGGCCACATACGCGAGACCCTGACTCTACAAAAAAAATTAAAAGCTAAAAAATAAAAGTCTCACAGCTGGCAGTGACAGAACCAAAACTAAAAGACCAGACCCCTGTGCTCATTCTGTTCTGAACACGTGGTCTGCAGCCCAAGCTTGTAGCTCTAGTCCAAGATCAGGAGCCAGCCCCTGAGACGTACTTCTCCCAGCAACTCTACTTAGTGGCCTGGGACCTGGATACTTGACTCTGCTTGATTGCAGACACCAATCAGCTTCGCTTTGGTTTTGATTCAGGGTCAGTCTATCAATAATCCTTTATTAATAAGTCTAAGCATTTTATGTTTCCAGGCAACTGCATGTCAAATGTAAAGAGCCATTGCAGAGTACACTGTGTATTGTGAAATGTTGCCACAGACAGGAATAGTCTAAGCTATGTGAATCCAAGCACTTGCTTTCTAAGTGATCATCGATCTCTGACCCCTGAGCAGTTTATTGTCTGACCCTGAGCAAGGCGCTCGTTCCAGCCCATATACTGTAGCTAATTAGCCACAAATACATTTCACAGGTTTCCTTTGTGGCGAACCTTAATATTCAGCAGGAGAATAGACACTGTATTCCTTTAATTGTGTTTTCCTAATTAAACTACAAATAGTAATTGCTTCTTCCTCTTGAAATGAAGATCTTAGATTTTATTGCATATCTATACTCATGTATCATCTTAACCATTTTTAAGTTCTTGGCACAACTAAGTCACCAAGTAGGCTTTGTATTGTAGATAATTTTTTGATAAATATCAAATTTCCTATTTGACAAGAATCCTCACAACCTGATTATCTAACAGTGTCTGATGTATAATGGTTACAAAGGAGACAAGAATAATTCACTCAGGTTCACTAGGAAAAAATGAAATGCATCCTCTCGTTGTGACCCACTGTGTCTCATTTCCTGATCTCTAAAATCGAAGAAATTCCATCTGGCTTTTCTCTACTTAAAGGGAGATTATGAAGATTAATTTACACTCTTAGAAAAAAATTAAAATATAGAATATATTTTGGCAAACAAAGGGACCATGTTAATAATGTTATTATTTACAACATAACTGCCTTATAACAGATTAGTAAAGATGATGAGATTTGTACAACACAGAATTTTAAAACTTGGAGAAACTTCAAAAGGTGACCTGATTCAAATTCACTTAACAGAAGAATAAACAAAAATGCAGAAATAGCCAGTTTTCAGAATCTGAAGTACCTATGTTAGAGTTATTTCTATAGTGAAGTCTTTGATAAATATTCTATAATAAATTCTATTTAAAGATTGAATGAAACTTACTGCTTAACTCATTTAGAATGCATCACAATAGTGGGACAGCTAATATCTCTTTTACAGGATCCAGAATTTTTTAAATAGAGATGGGGTCTTGCTATGTTGCCCAACCTATTCTATTTTCTTTCTGGTACATCTTCTTAAGATCCAACGTCTTGGAACACTACCAAGATTGCATGCAATGGAAAAGGAAGCTCTCTAAAAGGAAATGAGGGTGCTCTAATTAAAATAAGGGTGAAGGAATAATGGGTGACAAAAACAACAAAACAAATGCACACTACAATTCATTTCATCCTTATTTTGATTGCTCTCTTAGCAGCACTGAATACTGCTTTCTTGTTGTGTGCTTCCTGTCCTCTGGACCACAAGCTCCATGAAGGCAGCATCTTCAGCACCTTGGACAGAGCTCATGGCTATGGCCGTGTTCAATAACTGCTGTGTGAGTGGCTGACCACTCCAGCTCTTGAAATTCTCTCTTCCTTAGCTTCCTTGATATCATGCTCTCTTGTGTGCATGAGTTTCTTAGGGCCGCTGTAACAAATTGCCACAAAATTAGTGGCCTAAAACAACAGACATTATCTCCCATCTCTGGAGGCCAGAAGTTCGAAATCAAGGTGTCAGCAGGACCATCCTCCCTCCAAAGGATCTAGGGGACGATCTATCCCTTGCTTCTTCCAGCTTCTGATGGCTCCAGGTCTTCCCTGTCTTGTGGCCACATCACTCTGATCTCTGTCCCCAACTTCACATCACCACCTCCTTTGTGTATCTTATCTCCATCTGCCTCTCTCTCCTGAGGACACTTGCAATGGCATTTATAGCCCATCCAGAGTCCAGGATAATCTTCTCATCTTCAGATTCTTACCTTAATCATATCTACAAAGACCCTTTTTCAAATAAGGTGGTATCCCCATGTTCTTGGAGTGAGAATGTGGGCCTATCCTTGGGAGCCATGATCAACCTACTGTGTTGACCACTCAACCACCTCCCTTAATAACTCCCTTTGCTTGGACTTTAAACATCAGCACTTACCAGAATTCTGTTTAGCCTATTTCTTTTCTCATTCCACACTCTCTCCCTGGTAAATCTCATCCCCTCCCCCCACTCAACATCTCAATTGCTATCTACCTATTGATCATTTTCAAGTCAACATCTCCAGATCAGAAATTTTCCTTGAAAACTAAACCCATATAACAAACAATTAGAAAACTCTTGTCGAGTATCTCACAGAAACCCCAAATTCAAATGCCCAAAACTGATCCCATTGTCTTCCCTTAAGTATGCCCCACTCCTGTGTGCCTGTGTAGTTGATGGCACCAGTTATAAATTGCTTGGGCCTGAACCTTGACTCCCCCCCAATGCTCCTTACCCTCAAATCTCTCATTTTTTGTCCTAAGTCCTGGGGATTCCACCTGCAAGATAGCTTTCCAGTCTGCCCAGAGTCTACACCTATCACCTTTACTCAACCAACCTCCCCTCCACACGTCTCCCACTCCCAACTTGGTCCATTCCAACTATTTCTCAAACTGCAGCCAGAATGATCTCTCTAACTTATTGTTCCCCTTGTTTAAAATTTTTCAATGATCCCCTGCAGCAAATGGGATTTTCCAAAGATGGCTGCAACATCTCCCATCTACATGATCTTTTACGATGCCATCTTACCTCTCTCCATCAGGAGAGGGAGGCTAATCCCCTCTCCTTTGGAGCTAGGCTACTCTAAGCAATGTGCACATAACCAAGAGTGCAGCAGAATAAAGAAGGTGCTGGGCGACTTCCAAGGCATCAGACACGTGCTGTCGGAACCCAACAGTGTGCTGTAAGGGGCCCAAGCCAGTCTCATGAAGAAGCTATCTTGTGGTCTACAGTCTACAGTCCAGTTGAGCCCAGCTTTCAAGGCATCCCAGCCCAGGCACAAAGACAGGTAAGAAGAGAAGATTTCGACAACCCTGTCCCCAGTCATTTGAGCCACCTTTAACCATTCAGTCTTTGTTTTTCTTTCTTTTTAGAGACAGAATCTCGCTCCATTAGCCAGGCTGGAACACAGTGACATGATGATAGCTTACTACAATCTTGAAATCCTGAGTTTAGGTGATTCTCCTGCCTCAGCCTCTCAAGTAGCTGGAACTACAGTGATGTGCCACAATAGATAGATAGATAGATACATACATACATACATAGATGAGAGAGACAGGGTGTCACTATGCTGCCAGGCTGGTCTCGAACTACTGGTCTCAAGCCCTCTTGCCTCAGCCTCCCAAAGCACTAGGATTAGAGCCATTCAGGCCACCATTCAGTCTTTGAACTAAGGTTCCACATGCCATATAGCAGAGACAAACCTGTTAAGAACTGGGCCATATAGCAGGAGGTGAGCAGTGGGTGAGCAAGAGAAGCTTCATCTGTATTGACAGCCACTCTCCATCACTTGCATTACTGCCTGAGCTCCACCTCCTGTCAGATCAGCTGCAGCATTAGATTCTCATAGGAGCGAAAACCCTATTGTGAGCTGCATATGTGAGGGATCTAGGTTGTGGTTCCTTATGAGAATCTAATGCCTGATGATCTGAGACAGAGCTGAGGTGGTAATGCTAGCTCTGGGGAGCAACTGCAAATACAGAGACCATAATAAATTAGTTGCTTGCAGACTCATATCAAAACCCTATCAGTGCGTGGCAAGTGAGTTGATGCTCTTCAATTGCACAGCTGCATCTGGCAGCAGGCTTTAAGTCAGAAGCCAATGCTTATTTTAGTCTGTACATGGCCTGCCCATTATTTTATATACACTTCGGTCCACACCTTTTTTTTTAGTGGTGAGTTGTATAATTACTTCGTTATATATTACAACATAATAATAATAGAAATAAAGTGCACAATAAATGTTATGCTCTTGAATTATTCCAAAACTTTTCTCCCCCAATCTCCATCCATGGAAAAATTGTCTTCCACAAAACTGGTCCCTGATGCCAAAAAATTGGGGACCGGCTGCCTTAGAGCATCAAGGAAAAATTGTCTTCCACAAAACTGGTCCCTGATGCCAAAAAGATTGGGGACCGGCTGCCTTAGAGCATCAAACCAACACACTAGAGACACCATCAGCGCCCTCTAGTGAATTTCATCAGACAGGGCTGAGGACTGTGGCTGGCACTTGCTAGTGAGTTTGTTTGACTTTTCACACAGAAAGGTGAAAATGTGCCAAGACTCAGGATTAATCGGAATTTGTGGCAGAGTCCAAAATGCTCAGTGAATGCTTTCTTCTAGGTCTGAGCTCTTTTGTGTGCCAGCAGGCATGGGGTCTTAGGAAAAAGAGCATTTAAGAGGTGACCAATTCTTTGCTCATCTGTATAGAGTACTTTATAGACTCAGGTATTGTGATGGCCATCTTACCTTTTTGTTCTATTTTTACAGTTCACAACCCTATTGTATGTATCTGCACAATAATCCAGCAAGGAAGATAGTATTTGACAAACAAAGAACTGGGGAAGTGGCTTCCCCAGGCCATACAGCTGGTGAAGAGAGCAGCCTCGAACTCAGACCTTGCCCATTGTTCCTTGTGTTTCCACACTTGTACTTAGGTTTCCAAAAATGACTTTGAGGTTGTTTCATTTGGTCCTACGGGAAGAAGCAATTTTGAGACAGATCAACCAATTTCCCTTTGGAACTAGAATTCTTCTCATTCATCTTCCTCCAAAATGTTGTAAGATGCACAACTAAGTTGCCCCATTCATGTTGTTTTGCTTTGCTCCCTTCTCCTCCCTTCTGACCTCCTGGAAACTTCAGTCTGAGGTCCTCTGGATGGTAGTGAGTCACTGAAACACAGACATCACACCACCTGTGAGCAGCTCGAGTCAATGATTCTCCAAAATCATGAAACTTATTCATCATTGTGGGTTAAATGCATCTTATCTTTAAGCATCTAAAAATATTGGTGCCTGTCCATGTCATAGCTCATGGCGATTGCCTGGCATCTGGTTACGTTCTTCCAGATTGAGAGCTGCTTACGGGCAGGACCCACGGCTTAGTCAGCCTTTGGATCCCCAATGCACACATAGGCATTCAATAAATGCGTGATAAGTCTAACTGGGTTGGATGGTAAAACCCTAGGCTCTACGAATAGAGGAATAAGTGCGGAAACCAGGTGAGGGAGAGCACACTGCTGAGTCAACAAACATCCCAGCTGGTGCCCCAACTGCTGCTGGTCCCACTCAAGGATCCCAGTCACTGCCTGTGCCTGTCAACCCCCGCCATGACCTTGCCCTTCCTCTCCCCTACCAGATTGTCAGGGTATAGAAGGCAAGAGGAGAGATGAGAGTCCCCAAAAAGGCCTCCATCAACACTAAAATGATTCATCCTGGCCTGTGTGTGTGTGTTCCTGGTGTCTAGAATTGAGTATTCTGCACACAATCATTTTACAGAAAAAGAAATTCTACTTAATTAAAATATTTCTCATTCTAGTCAATATTCAAAGAAGAATTTTTATAAAGTTAGAATCAGTAGAGATATGATAAACTACTGTGTGTGCTCATTTTTAATCGTCATCTGTTTATTTTCCATGTTAATAATTACATCATGTTTTATCATATTGATATACTACAGTTGGTTTATCATTTGATATTCATTGGTTATTTAAGTTCCTTCCACTTTTCACTGATGTGATTTGTGCTATGAGAAACATATTTGTTTGAATTGCTTTTTTGTCTTTTAGTATTTCTTAGAATCTCTTTCTTAGATTACATTCCTATAACAAGATAATCAAGCACAAGAGAATGAATAGATACACACACAGAGAGACACACACACATAGTCATGTGACTTTTCAGGAAGATAAGAACAAGTTGTTGGTTTCTATTTGACATCATTTTGAGGCAAGAGATTTTTTTAAAATCTTGCTTTTAAAAAGTTGACGACCTGGAATTGAAGGATTGGAATGGAACGCTTTTTTTGGAGTTAATTTAGACCTCTCCTCACTGCCCCCCACCAAATAGTTGCAAAAATGTCTTCTTCAACATTATAATTCCTTGTTGTCACAATCAGTTTTGATAGGTTGTTTGGATAAAGTAGGTCAATACAATCCAGCCTGACACAGATATGTGGTTGTAAAAGAAAGAGTAGTGTAAAAGTCTTTTCAGATAATTGTGGGTATTCTTCTTTGAAACTACCCAAAACATGACAAATGGCTAGTTGCACTGTAGAATTCACAACTGTATGAATAAGCTTTACATTAAAATTCATCATTCCATCTTGCATTTTAAGCATCTCCTTTACTCATGCATGATTTTATAACATCATGCATCAGTCAGTTGGAAAATTTTTGTTCAATAGTATAGAGACATTTTCAATGTAGACACATTGCATTACACAATATCAAAAAATCACATTGGCCCAGGGCTAGATGGCTTCACTGGAGAATTCTACAAAACATTTTAAAAAGAATTAACACTAATCCTTCTTAAACTTTTCTAAGAAATTGAAGATGAAAGAACAACTCCAAACTCATTTTATGAGGTCAACATTACCCAGACAACAAAATAAGAAAAAATACTATAAGAAAAGAAAACTATACATCAATATCTCTAATGAATATTGATGCAAAAATCCTAACAAAAGTCTAGCAAACTGAATTTAACGACACATAAAAATAGATTATACACCATGACCGAGTGGGAGTTATTGCTGCAATACAAGGATGGCTCAGTATATGAAAATTAATCAATATAATGCATCATATTAACAGAATGAAGGACAAAAACCACATAACCAGCTCAACTGACACAGAAAAAAGCATTTGACAAAATTCAATACCCTTTCATAATAAAGCCCTCAATAAACTAGGAAGAGAAGGAAAAATTGTCTCAACATAATAAAGGCCATAGATAAACAGCCCACAGCTAACATCATACCAATAGTGGAAAACTGCCTCCAGGACCGGGAACAAGGCAAGGATGCCCAGTTTCACACTACAGTACTGGAAGTCCTAGCCAGAGCAATTTGGCAAGAAAAAGAAATAAAAGGCATCCAGTTTAGAAAGGAGAGAGTAAAATGCCCTCTGTTTGCAGATGACATAATCTTATATGTATAAAATCTTAAAGACTCTACCAAAAAAAATCAGAAATAATTTTAAAAATTCAGCAAAGTTGCAGAATACAAAAATCAATTGTGTGTCCATATACTAACAATGAACACTCTAACAAGGAAAGCTAGAAAATAGTTCCATTTACAATGACATCAAAAAGAAAAAATGCTTAAGAATAAACTTAAACAAGGAGACAAAGACAATGGAAAGTCATACAGTTAGCACTACTGCACTATACACTTAAATGGTTGTGATGGGAAATTTTGTGCTATGTGTTTTTGACACAATACAAAAAAAAATCAGTTAGCATGGCGGAGACAAGAAATAAGAGATAAATAGGCAGAATACAGGTGGAGGGAAAGAAAATTATCTTTTTCTCTACCCCTCCTAGGCTCATGGCTGAGACCTCTGTAATTAGGCTGGGCACGGTGGCTCACGCCTGTAATTCCAGCACCTTGGGAGGCCAAAGTGAGAGGATTGCCTGAGTTCACAGGTTAGAGACCAGCCTGGACAATTTGGTGAGACCTCATCTCTACAATAAATCAAAAAATTAGCTGGGCGTGGTGACGAGTGCCTGTAGTTCCAGCTACTTGGAAGACTGATGTGGAAGAATCACCTGAGCCCAGCAGGTCAAGACTGCAGTGGCTGTCAGTATGCCACTGTACTCCAGCCTGGGCGATGGAGTGAGACTCCGACTCAAAAAAAACAAAACAAAACAGCCGGGCTCGGTGGCTCAGCCTGTAATCCTGCGCTTTGGGAGGCTGAGGTGAGTGAATTGCCTGAGCTCGCGGGTTTGAGATCCACCTGGGCAACTTGGCGAGACCTCATCTCTACAATAAAAATCAAAAATTAGCCAGGCGTGGTAGCACGCGCCTGTAGTTCCAGCTACTTGGAAGGCTGAGGCGGAAGGATCACCAGAGCCCAGCAGGTCGAGGCTGCGGTGGCCATGAGAGTGCCACTGCACTCCAGTCTGGGAGACAGAGTGAGACTCTAACTCAAAAAAAAAAAAAAAACAGATTAATAAGAGAAAAGATTATAAGGCTGAGCATGGTGGCTCACATCTGTACTCCCAGCACTTGGGAGGCTGAAGCAGGAGGATTGCTTGAGCCAGGAGTCTGAGTCCAGCCTGGGCAATACAACGAGATCTCTACCCAAAAAAGTTTAAAAATTAAGCTGGGCTTGGTGGCTCAGCCTGTAATCCCGCGCCTTTGGGAGGCTGAGGTGAGTGGATTGCCTGAGCCCGTGGGTTCGAGACCCGCCTGGGCAGTGAGACCTCATCTCTACAATAAATCAAAAAATCAGCCGGGCGTGGTAGCACATGCCTGTAATTCTGTCTCCTTGGAAGGCTGAGGCGGAAGGATCGCCGGAACCCAGCAGGTCGAGGTTGTGGTGGTCGGGAGCGGCCACTGCACTCCAGTCTGGGTGACAGAGTGAGACTCCAACTCAAAAAATAAATAAATAAATAAAAATGAAAACAAAAATTAACTGGGCGTGGATGCATGTGCCTGTAGCCTCAGTTTCTCGGGAGGCTGAGGCGGAAGGATCGCTGGAGCCCAGCAGGTCAAGGCTGCGGTGGCCGTGAGCGTGCCACTGCACTCCAGCCTGGGTGATGGAGTAAGACGCCGACTCAAAAAAAGAAAAGGAAAGACAGTGAAGACCCAAAGAAATGGTAAACTTGGTTCTTCTTATGCTCGCTTGATGAAGAGTGGACGGTCGTGAAGACTATCTACTGATGATAAACTGAGGGAAACTTAGCAAGTCCTGCTTGTTCAGTCTTCCCTGCAGCCTTCTTCGCCAGAGATAAGGATACTCCCCTCTATAACTCAAGGATCTGCGTTTAATAAACGTGATCCTTTGTACTGCTTCATCAAGTAGAAGGAGAGGGGGAGCGGGGAGAGGGGCGGGGGGGGGGACGGGAGAGAAAAGGAGAGAGAGAGAGAGGGCATGTGTCCCATTCTTAAGCGACAGGGTTTTTGTTTAACTGGGAGTGTGCAGTAAGGACTTCTAGCACAACTTGTTACCGAAGTTCTTTATAGTTGGCAAAGTTGGTGTTTCTGTTACTCCCGTTTGATACTGACCATAACACTTCACATCATCCGCCATGTACAGGCCAGACAGTGAGGCAGAGAGCTGAGTAACTTCCCCAAAGTCTTCAAAGTTATCAATTGGCAGTGCCAACTCTTCTGACATAAGATGCCACACCATATGTCACTACCAAATGCACCTGTCACCAGTCCTGATTGACTGGACCCTTCGGAGCCATACCCGGTACAGAGCTGTGAGGGAAGCCAGTTGGCCTGGGACGCCTCATCTGTTTTCTTTTGACACAGGGTCTTGCTCTGTCACCCAGGCTGGAATGCAAGGGCATGATCATAGCTTGCCACAGCCTCAAACTCCTGGGCTCAAGTGATCTTCCCACTTCAGCCTCCCGAGTAGCTGAGTTACAGGCCTGTGCCACCACACCTGGTGAATTTTTATTTTATTTTATTTTATTTTATTTTATTTTATTTTATTTTATTTTGCAGAGATGAGTTTTCACTATGTTGCCCAAGCTGGTCTAGAATTCCTGGCCTCAAGCGATCCTCCCATCTCAGCTTCCCAAAGTGCTGGGATTACAGGTGTGAGCCACCACGCCAGGCGCCTCATCTCTTTTCTACTCTTTTCTTGACTTGGTAGGTGCTCAACCCCAAATAAGGACCACCCTCTGCCCTCCCTCAGGCCCCTCGCTGTGACTCCCTGTTCCTCTCGCCATCAAAAGGAGAATCATCTTGACATTGGCTAGTGCATTCGAGTTTGACAAAGCACTTTCCCATCTGCCAACTCCTCAAGACTCTGACCTTCAACCGACTTTATGAGCAAGGCATCCTTCCGCTTTCCACAGGGCAAGGGGGTCCTTGGAAGGGCACGGAATTTGCCCACATCTGAACAGCTCCCCTTTCTTATGTCTTCATTTCTTAAGATTTTTTCCAGTCTTCGAAAGACCAATTAATAGTGAGGTTTACCTGATGGCTGCTTCCTTCATATATTCCTTCCAGTAATTGGTTTTATAAAATGGAATTTTTTTTTTTTGAAACAGGTTCTTGCTCTGTTGCCCAGGCTGGAGAGCAGTGAGGCCATCATAGCTCACTGCAGCCTTGAGCTCTTAGGCTCAAGCGATCCTCCCACCTCGGCCTCCCAAGTCTCAATAATTTTTTGATTTTCTGGAGAGAAGCGGGTCTCACTGTGTTGCCCCAACTGGTCTCAAACTCCTGGGCTCAAGCAATTCTCCCACCTCAACCTCCCAAAGTGCTGGGATTAGAGGCGTGAACCATGGCACCAGGTTTATAAAAGGAAAATTTTTAAAAAGCAACATTTGTATCTAGAAGTCTAATCTTGAAACTCTTACACACCATTACTGTTTGTGCTTCTCACGAATCACTACATGGTATGTTAGGGTCACACTCCCAGAGGGGACCTCCAGAATATTAGGTGAGGCCCGCTGGAGGTATGATTGTCAGGCGTGCCATCTGGTGCCACATGAAAGATGTAAAGAAAAGGCCAGGCTCGGTGGCTCAGCCTGTAATCCCAACACTTTGGGAGGCCTAGGCAAGTGGATTGTCTGAGCCCATGGGTTCGAGACCAGCCTGGGCAACTTGGTGAGACATCGTCAGAGTGGGCAACAGAGTGAGATTCCAACTCAAAAAGAATAATTAAAAAAAGAAAGATGCAAAGAATGGCACAGAAGTTAGATTAGAAATATAGTTTATTTAGAAAGCAAATTAGAGAGAAAGAAAGAGGAGATTCACCTCCCCAAGGTAGGGGAGGGGGCCAAAGCTTGAGAAAACATGGCCTGGCCATAACTCAAAGAGCACATGGCCACACCATAGCTTAGCAAGGCAATGACTGCAATGGCCTGGCAAAGGCTTGGCAATGGACGCTGGCTGCTCTTGGTTGAATCCTTTTAATCCTTCCCTTTGATGGGGGAAGTTCATTGAGGTGGTTGGGTGGTGGTTTATTCTACGTCATTACAAAGGAATAGGTAAGCACAGGTACTGTTGTCAGGTGAAGGGCAGCAAGCAGATGGGTGGGTCAGTCACATGACTGCTGCCATGGTGATGGGGTCTATCTGTGTCAGGAAGGTCACAAAGGGCTGATTTGGTTAACCTGGGTCTTACGGGTGGCGGCAAACACTTGAAATAGAAAAGCTGTGGGGCTCGGTGGCTCAGCCTGTAATCCCACCCCTTTGGGAGGCTGAGGTGAGTGGATTGCCTGAGCCCGCGGGTTCGAGACCCGGCTGGGCAGCGAGACCTCATCTCTACAATAAAATCAAAAAATCAGCCGGGCGTGGTAGCGCATGCCTGTAATTCCGGCTACTCGGAAGGCTGAGGCGGAAGGATCGCCGGAGCCCAGCAGGTCGAGGCTGCGGTGGCCGGGAGAGGTCACTGCACTCCAGTCTGGGTGACAGAGTGAGACTCCAACTCAAAAAAAAAAAGAAAAGAAAAGCTAATTAGTACAAAACAAGCTGGCGAGGAGGGTTGAAAACAATTATCAATAGCTACCTCTAAGAAACCGGTTCTGTCCTTGGCCAGTGATTAGAGGGTAAGTTAAGTGAACCACTAGAAAAACATGAGATTTAGGCAATGTTAAAATGGCTGTTCACTGGGTGTATTAAATCCATGTGATGTTCTTTCAGAGTAGGCCATGGAGAAATAGAAACAATCATCCGTTTACAAGTGTAGGTGGAATGGGTATCCACTTGCACAAATTTTAATAAACAAATATGAACACTTCCCTTTACCAGAGACAGTAGCACCCTACCGGGTGCCCTCCACCTCACGGTGACACCCGACCACAGCACGACATAGCTGACATACATGTGAAGACTGGATACGCACCAGAGATTTAGCAGAAAACAGATGACTAGCACTTAATAATCTTGCTCTTTTAATAGCCGCAGACATGAGACGGCCAATTAGGGAAAACCACGGTGAATTAAAAGTACAAGCCTGGGAGCCTCCATCAGGGAGGCCGAGCCTTTGAAGTACTTTTACAAGACTCTGGCCAGATGAGAGAGGCCTTTAAACTGAGGAAACAGGAAACACCTAGACAAAAAGCCGGTTTGGTTTATTGGGGGGAGGGGAAGAGTCTTTCTAGAAGTGCCCTTCCAGGAAACCAGCCCCTTCCCACCTGGATGCTGAGGCTTCCTGGGAAGAAACAAACAGCCTCTCCGGGCACCGTGTAGAGGGCCGCTGAGTCGGTCAGCAGAAAGCCCAGAAACGGAGCTCGGCCAGCCTGACGTGATCAGGACGGAGGAAGGGGAGGGGCGACTTTGAAGGAAGGGTGGTCGGGAGACGGGAGACGGCTGCTGGTGAGAGGGGACAGTCCCGCCGGGACACCCAGCACCGCAGGGCAACTGAGACCCTGAGATTCAACCCCTCGGAAGGCTGGAGCGGGCCGATCCTCGGGGCCAGCGCTCCCTGGTGGAGGTGTGCTTGAGGCGCGACGCGCTGGAGCGTTCGCGCCCTGGGCTGGGCAGAGGGGGAGTCGCCGAGAGTGTGGCTTCTTGGACTCGCGAACTCGCTCTGCCTTCCCAAACAGCAGGCTGCTTATCCAAAGGTGCCAGCTGCAGCCGTGTCTACACCGTGCGCCTTTTTTTTTTTTTTTTTTTTTTTTTGGTGAGTCGAGGTCTTACCCTGTCGCCCAGGCTGGACTGCAGTGGCACAATCATGACCACTGCAGCCTTGACCTCCTGGGCTCAGGCAATCCTCTTGCCTCAGCTTCCTGAGTAGCTAGGACTACAGGCGTGTGCCACCACACTTGGCTAATTTTTGTAGAGACGAGGTCTTGCTTGTTGCCCAGGCTGGTCTTGAACCCCTGGATTCAAGCGATCCTCCCTCGTTGGCCTCCCAAAGTACTGGGGTGACAGGTGTGAGCCTGGCCAATGCATCCTTCTTAAGGTTACTTTCCTCCGTCCCCTCAAGTTCAACTTCACGTTGCATGTAGCCAGACTTGCCCTTCCCCTGGCTTCAGATCACTTTCTTTTTTCTTATTTGACCCATATCTCTCGTAGTTCAATCCCCCTCTGTCTCAGATTCATCTTTCCCCTTAAATGCCCAGCGAACTGCTTCTGATCCCAGTGAATGCAGCTTCCCTCTTTCTCTCAAGCCTCTTCTAATGAATCCTGCGAGTGACAGAGGCCACATGATGTGGTAACTTTAAAAAAAAAATGGTCCAGGTGTGGTGGCGCACACCTATCATCCCAGCACTTTGGCGGGAGGATTTCTTGAGCCCAGGAGTTCAAGAGCAGACTGGGCAACACAGCAAGACCCCATCTCAAAGAAAGAGAGAGAGAGAGAAGGAAGGGAGGGAGAAAGGGAGGAAAGGAGGGAGGAAGGAAGAAAGGAGGAAGAAAAAAGAAAGAAAGAAAAGAAGAAGAAAAATGACTCAGTGCTGCTTGTTGAAGCATAATATGACGAACATTATTCAGGACCATCGCAATGGGTATAGGGACCACCATGCCATGTGATTTTGCAGTGGTGGCCAAAGATTGAGCTCAATACTCTGAGTACAATCTGAGCGAGAGTGAATTTATAATCAAGAAAACAGAGTGAGGGAACGTGAATGGAAAATTCCTACAAGGAAGCGACACAAAAGGGAGGGAGGTTCTGGTTAAACCAACTTCACAGGAGCCTTGCTGAAGAGGGGCCAGGTGCTCAGACACCCTCGGGAGAGAGCGAGGGAGGAAGAACCCAGTCAGACTTGAAGATGACCAGACATTGAAGGAGGGCCAGTCTTGCTCAGCTGACTGACTTAGCGGGCTCTTTGCTAAAACTGGATTTTATAAGGAAGTGCGCTTATAGGCCTGGGAGGAGCTTCCAGAGCCTGACTGAAGTTTGGCTAAGCAAAGAATGTTTGCTGGAAACCGCCAAGCTCTCTCAGTAATCTTTCTATTTATCAATAGCTTCAAAACTCCCTTCCCCCCCACCCGCTTTCTCTCTCTCTCTCTCTCTCTCTTTCTTTGAGAAGGGGTCTTGCTGTGTTGTCCAGGCTGGTTGACTGGTACTGCTAGTGATCCCTCCCCGAAAGGTTAGCTTTATCAAATGGAATTCTTATTTTTACTTTATTTGAAACAGGGTCTCGCTTTGTCACCCAGACTGGAGCGCAGTGGCATGATCATAGCTCACTGCAGCCTCGACCTCTTGGGCTCAAGTGATCCTCCTACCTCAGCCTCCCAGGTAGCTGAGACCTCAGACATGCACCACCACATCTGGCTTTTTTTTTTTAATTCTTATTTTAGTAGAGACGAGGTCTCCCTATGTTGCCCAGGCTGGTCTCAAACACCTGGCTTCAAGCAAACCTCCCGCCTTGGCCTCCCAAAGGACTAGGGAGCTCCACCCTGTCCTCCCAAAGGACTAGGGAGCTCCACCCTCACAAAACGAGGCTGGTGAATGTCAAGACGGTTACCCTGACCCTTGGCCAGCATGTGACTGTTTATAGACTGTAGGCATGTGAGTGCCATGGGCAGTGACTTGGCACTTCCCCATCAGTGTAAAGCCAGAGTGAACACGCGTTCCAGCAGACAGAGGCTGTTTCCCAATATCTGCAACCTTCCACCTTCATCCTGAATCAACTTCGTGCAGGTATCTTGAGAAAAGTAAAACCAGTGCTTGCCTTGATCCAAGAAATTTGATTATATGTTTGTGAGAGTTAAGAGATGTCTTTTAATGCTGTTTTCCTCATAATAAGTCTATTTCCACACCTGTAATATTTATAGAGACCACTTCAATGCAGGAACAGAGATGACTGTGGGATTTCCCAGAGGTGTGAAGGAACAGTTAGGAACGTCTGTTTAATTCTGAAACATCTGGAGATTTCACAAAAGTAGGCTTGTAGTGCCTGTCGGGTGATTGTAAAACAAAGTGGGAAAAACAAACCTGAATAAATACACAGAGTAGACAAACCAGTCGAGGTGGTCTAAATGTAAGATACAAGACAATCGCTTTAAGCTTAAAGTGCAAAAGATACCTCAGAGGAAATGAGATGTACTGAGCATGCCCGAACAATCCTCGTTTCCAATGTCAGAGCTTTACAGTTTCTGGCATGGGGTCAGGAAGTTCAACCCAGGAGGTTCAACCCAAGAGGTGGGCTGTCAGGTATTGGCAGGAACTGATGGAATGCTCAGATTTCTCTTGCCCCGAAAGACATTGTTTTTTGGAGAATTTTTGGGAAATGACATTAGATCATTTAAAAAATAATAATTTCTGGGTGTTGCCTTATTGACAGCCAACATCAATGCTGTGTCTCCCTGGATCAAAGAAACTGCCTCATCAAAGACAAACTAAACAACACCAAGAATGAAATCTATCAAACGGGCCAAGTGCAGTGGCTCACGCTCATAATCCCAGCACTTTGGGAGGCTGAGGCAGGAGGATCACTTGAGGTCAGGAGTTTGAGACCAGCCTAAGCAAATAGCGAGACCCCCATCTCTACAAAAAAAAATTAAAAAATCAACTAGGTGTGGTGGCGCATACCTCTAGTGCCAGCTACTTGGGATGCTGAGGTGGGAGGATCGCCTGAGTGCAGGAGGTTGAGTCTGTGGTGACCGTGATCATGCTGCTGCCTGGGTGGCAGAGTGACTCAAAAAGAAAATAAAAAGAAAGAAATCTTTCAAACCGTAACAGAAAGACCACCAAAGGAAGAGGAGAGCGTAGGTTGTTTCAAAAGGAGGCGACAGCTATGATAATAATAATGACTGGGCACGGTGGCCTCTCAAAGTGCTGAGCCTGTAAGCTCAGCACTTTGGGAGGCTGAGGTGGAAAGATCACTTGAGGCCAGGAGTTTGAAACCAGCCTGGGCAACATAGCAAGACCCCATCTCTATAACCAAAAAAAAAATTAGAAATTAAAAATTATAATATTAATCTAATAACTGGCATTCATGGATCACTTTGTATGTCCCAGCACTATCTGCTAAGAGCTTCATACACACTGTTTCATTTCAACCTCACAAAACTTCTATAAGGTAAGCCCCATTTGACAGATGAGGAAACCAAGGCACGGAGAAGCCATTAACTTGCCTAAGGGCACAGAGGTGGTCAGACACCATGGCCTATGCCCTCAGCTGTGTGACTACACAGGGAACAACACTTTGTACAATTTTTTAGTTTCCCAAGCGCCTTTCAAAGCCCTTTCCAAGTATTATCTCATATAATGCTCTCAGCAATAGCCAAGGAAAGATACTCTACTGTGACCCCATTCTGCAGATGAAGAAACTAAGCCCCAGAGAACCTGAGTGAGCTGACTTAGCCCCCAGTTAAGTCAGTGCCAGAGGGAGATTCGAGCCCAGGTACCCAGAGTTCAAAGGCCAAAATCTTCATCATTTCACAACATTCATGCATTTCATGGAGCAAAGCACATTGCCATGCTTTGGAGTTTCTGAATGGACCCAATGCCAATAAGTCAACAACTGAACACAGCTGGGAGAGCGAGTATTTTCTTTATTCACATCCATTCCAAGTTCAGGGAAGACGTGGCAGAGAATGCTCTCAGGATGATGAAATGTCTCCTTACCAGCTGCTGGGAATGGCACTGGAATGGCGATGTGGTAAGCAGGACATTTAGGGGAGGGTTTTAGTCATAAAGTCAAAGAAACGACAGGCCCCAACCAGAAAGAAGAAAAACAATGCCTGTGTTTCAGTGCCAGCCTGGATGGAACAGAAACAATAAAATAACCAAATTGTTGTGACATCTTACTCTTCCTTCAAAAACAAAAACATCAGCCAGGCTCAGTGGCTCAGCCTGTAATCCCGCGCCTTTGGGAGGCTGAGGTGAGTGGATTGCCTGAGCCCGCGGGTTTGAGACCCGCCTGGGCAGCGAGACCTCATCTCTACAATAAAATCAAAAAATCAGCCAGGCGTGGTAGCGCGCGCCTGTAATTCCGGCTACTTGGAAGGCTGAGGCGGAAGGATCGCTGGAGCCCAGCAGGTCGAGGCTGCAGACTCCAGTCTGGGCGACAGAGTGAGACTCCAACTCAAAACAAACAAACAAAAAAACAAAAACATCAAACAAAAAGCCCCTGTGCACTGAGATTTCCTCCTTTTAGAGAAGGGTGTTGATAGACTCTGTGTTGGATGATGCATGTCTATATTTTAACAGCTTTCATTAAAGATTGGTTATATCTATATCCCACATATATGTGCCTTTTTCTTTTTTTTTTTTGGAGACAGGGTCTCACTCTGTCACCCAGGCTGGAGTGCAGTGACATAATCACAGCTCCCCACAGACTCACACTCCTGGATTCAGGCAGTCTTCTACCTCAGCCTCCCAAGTAGCTGGAACTACAGGTGTGTACCACCATGCAAGGCTTATTTTTAAGATTTTTTGTAGCGATGGGTCTCTTTATGTTGTCCGGGCTCGTCTCAAACTCCTGGTCTCAAGCAATCCTCTTGCCTCGGCCTCCTAAAATACTAGGATTATTGGCATGCGCCACTGAGCCTGGTTCATATATGGGCCCTTGAACAAGGTGTTGGAAGAATGAATGGTAATGCGTGGTGAAGCATTAACGTTTATTTTTTAAGTAAACAAATATTTATGAAGTCCTTGCCGTGTACAGGAATTAATTTCAACTCTTGACCGAACGCTCAATCAGCTGCCTGAGGAGATGAGGAAGTGATTCTTTTTGGTGGCTATGATGACTGTTCCCTAAACTTGAAAATATCTACCCCTTCTGCCCCCCCATCCTGCAATGGAAAGTGAAGAATATAGTTCTGTATTCACAGAGGATGACACTGCCAGCTGGAGGCTAGTGGACCTATTGGAATAAAATAGGTCTGACTGCTGTAACAAAACCCCCCTTCCCCCCACACACACCCCTCAATGGCTTAAAACAACAAAGGCTTATTCATAGCTCATGGTACATGTGCAGTGTGGGGTATTAGTGGGAGTTGGGGGGATGATGGCAGTGCTCTTCTCATTGTCACCATCCAGGGACCCAGATTGATGAACTGATGGAGGGTTCCGGTGGGTAAACGCATCCACGATTCTGGAAAGATTAGAACATGTAACTTCTTCCCACGTTTCACTGGCCAAAGCAAGTCACGTGACACACCTCACCTTTTTTTTTTTTTGAGTTGGAGTCTCACTCTGTTGCCCAGACTGGAGTACAGTGGCACGCTCCCGGCCACCGCAGCCTTGACCTGCTGGGCTCCGGCGATCCTTCCGCCTCAGCCTTCCGACTAGCCGGAATTACAGGCGCGTGCTACCACGCCTGGCTGATTTTTTTATTTATTTTAGAGAAGAGGTCTCGCTGCCCAGGCGGGTCTCAAACCCGGGCTCAGGCAATCCACTCACCTCAGCCTCCCAAAGGAGTAGGATTACACCTCACTTTACAAAAGACAACAAAATGCAAACTTGGCATGTGTCTTAGTCCATTTCATGTTGCTATAATAGAATACCTGAGACTGGGTAACTTAAAAAAGATAAGAGGTCTTACTGGGCTCAGTGGCTCACACCTGTCATCCCAGCACTCTGGGAGGCCGAGGCTGGAGAATTGCTTGAGCCCAAGAGTTCAAGACCAGCCTGGGCAACAAAGCAAGACCTCGTCTCTACAAAAAATTTAGCCAGGCGTGGTGGAGCTTGTCTGTAGTCCCAGCCTCTCAAGAGGTTGAGGAAGGAGAAACACCTGAGCCAAGGAGGTTGAGGCTGCAATGAGCCATGATTGTGCCACCGCACTCACTGCAGCCTGGGCGACAGAGTGAGTCCCCAACTCAAATAATAATAGTAATAATAATTGGGAGGCCATTAGGCTGAGGTCACTCTATGCCCTGGGTTCCTACGTGAGCCAACAGAAACCCAGCTCAGCATCAGTGATAAACTTGATCAGCCAGAAACCACCAGCCAGCTCCACCTGGGACGTGCCAATGGATGCTTCAGATGGGGCAATGGGTCTACTTGGACCAATGGTTTTTTGTTTTGTTTTGTTTTGCCTCTGAGTAAGCTCATCTTATAAAAGGCTTCTCCCTAGCCCTGCCCCTTTGCCCAAACCTCCTGAGGCGAGGAGCCACCCTGTTCACAAAGAGACCAAATAAACTCCTTAATACTGTAGTGTGCCTCAGTGTATCTTGTAATCTCAGTAATGTTCTAGCAGGTGTTTCTGTGCATGGGGGAGTAGCCGGTGAATACCAGGACAAGAAAAATCTACTGTGCTGTTATCAGTTTAAGGACTTGCAACTGGACCCTGAGGCTGCCAGAGGCCTGGGGCGCTGAGGTCACAGAGAGGTAGCATGTGTGAATTTTAGGAAGAGAAACTATTTGAAGCTATTTTGCCCACAGCCCTGTGATGCAAAATAGGAAACATCTAGTTATGTTTTTTAAAAAGTAATCTTGTAACAAAGGCAGAAGCTGGCCGGGCAGGCATGGTGGCTCTTGTCTGAAATCCCAGCACTTTTGGAGGCCAAGATGGGAGGATCTCTTGAACCCAAGAAGTCGAGGCTGAGGCGAGCTGTGATCGTGTCACTGCACTCCAGCCTGGGCGACAGGGTGAGACTCCGACTCAATAAATAAATAAATGGGTAGAAGCTCAGCTCTGGCAGACTTTGAGATTCGGCATCAATCTCTTCAGATAGTCACATGTAACCTCCACCCACGTTTCACTGGCCAAAGGACTGCATGGCTTTGGCCTTGATCTCTGACTCAATGAATGCCCAGAATTCCTTGTGTTCTCCATGCCAGGCCACCGGCACAAAATGACCTTTCATTCCTCATAAAACTTAACTCATGCTTCTTGTGAAATAAAGCAGCATGACCAGAAATACAGGAAGAAACAGGAGAGCTTAGCATGGGAAGGAAGTGTCCATGTCACGGTCCCCTGGGGATTCTCCTACAAGGGGGATGTTGTCCATAGGGACTTTGTCAAATGGGAACACCTGTGTCTGAGGAAGCTGGGGAATCATAGCCATCCACACCAAGCTCCACTGCGCACCATAACCCCAATGGAAAGAGTGTGCGTCTTTTTTTGTTTTGTTTTAGAGAACTGGGTGTCACTGTGTTGCCCAGGTTGGTCTCGGACTCCTGGCCTGGAAGCAATCCTCCCACCTTGGCCTCCCGAAGTGCTGGGATTACAGGAGCCATCATGCCCGGCTCCCACTCGAACATATGAAACATACTTTAAATCTGAAAGCAAGCATTCGGTGTGGAGTCAAGCAGGTTACCAGACGAGAAAGCCTGGTCTCCCTGTGGCTCAGAGCTCTCTGCACAGCAGCCATGAGGGAATGCATAGCACTTGTTTGTTCCTCATCATAGTGCCATTTCAATGAGGTACAGAGCCAATATGCTCCACAGTGCTGCACCTAGAGGACTTACCTGGGACCTGTTAGAAACACAGACCCCAGACCTGATCAAGCAGAATTTACATTTAACAATGTCCCCAGGTGATACCCATCTACACTGAAGTCTGAGAAACTCTGTTCACCATGGTTGTAGACCAGAAATCATCGCTCCTGTCCTCTGCTGACCAGAAAACAGGAGAATTGAGGCTTTCTCCAGCCTGCCTTCTCTCTTATCTTGTTAAACAGTCAAACTAACACCCTACATCCAATTGCTAATTCACCTGCCTCCAAGCCTTTGTAAAATAGCCAGTGTTTACTCGAGTGGAACTGTACTTCCTAAGGATAGGTCTGTTTCAGTGTGTCCCCGTAGCAACTCAGAGTTCATTTTTTTTTTGAGTCTGGGTCACTGTCGCCCAGGCTGGAGTGCAGTGGCACGATCACGGCTCATTGCAGCCTTGGCCTCCTAGGTTCAGGCAATCCTTCTGCCTCAGTGTCCTGAGTAGCTGAGACTATAAACACATGCCACCACATCCAGTTATTTTAAAATTTTTTTGTAGGGACGAGGTCCTGCTATGTTGCCTAGGCTGGTCTCGAACTCCAGGGTTCAAGCAATCCTCTCACTTCAGCCTCCCAAAGTGCTAAGATTATAGGTGTGAGCCACCATGCCCAGCCAAAGTTCACTTTTCTAAAAAATTAATCTTAAATTCTGACTTTCATAATATACTTATTTCTCCCAGACTATCAATTTAGGCACCTGGTATGTGCATCTGATTTTTTTTTTTTTTTTTTTTTTTTTGAGACAGAGTTTCACTCTATCGTCCTGGCTGGAGTACAACGGCTCAATTATAGCTCACCACAGCCTCGACTTCCTGGGCTCAAGTGGTCCTCCTTCCTCAGCCTCTCAAGTAACTTGGACTACAGGCATGCACCACCACATTCAGCTAATTTTTCTAATTTTTTTGTAGAAATGTCTTGATTTGTTGCCCAGGTTGGTCTTGAACTCTTGGTCTCAAGCAATCCTCCCACTGTGGCCTCCCAAAGTGCTGGGATTCCAGGTATGAGCCACCTTACCAGGCTTGTTCATTTTATCTCAGTCTCTTCTCTGGCTCCATCAGCATTGGCCAGGAATGGTTGAGAACAGGTGACTGTTTACACAACATGTAATTCTATTGACAGGGATTCTGTAGGACGTTGTCTCTTTCTGTTTTCTCTGTTTTGTTTGTGACTAGCTGGGCAGTCTGGACTATGTCTTATGGCTGCATCTTTCTGGGTTGGCCCAGGGCCTCTGTTTGGGGGATTCAGTGGAATGCTGGAAAACGCCACTGGGGAGAAATTTCAAGTGACCTACCCTCTGTGGCTTTCTTTACCATAAGATGTTAATGCTCAACATCAGAGCAGTTTAATTTGAAAATAAGTTTTATTGTGCTATGGAAAGTGCCATCATGATGTGTGTGTTAACTGTATCTCCACCTGCCTGGGGAATTTAAATGAAGCACATAAATTGACGTACTCAAACTCAAGAAATCACCCCCTCCCTTTTTTTTTTTGAGAAAGTAGGATTTATTAAGAAAATAGGGTGGGGCTTGGTGGCTTAGCCTGTAATTCCAGCACTTTGGGAGGCTGAGGCGAGTGGATTGCCTGAGCCCGCAGATTCAAGACCCGCCTGGGCAACTTGGCGAGACCTCGTTTCTACAATAAATCAAAAAAATAGCCAGGCCTGGTAGCGCGCGCCTGTAGTTCCAGCTACTCAGAAGGCTGAGGCGGAAGGATGGCCGGAGCCCAGCAGGTCGAGGCTGCGGTGGCACTGCAGTCTGGGCGACAGAGTGAGACTGCAACTCAAAAAAAGAAAAAAAAAGAAAATAGAAAAACTCCCAAGCAGGAGAAGACCTGAAGGAAGGTAGCCCAAGAACCCTCATTTTAAAAGATACTTTGCTTTGCTTTGTCTTGATCTCTCTCTCTCTCTCTCTCTCTCTCTCTCTCTCTCTCTCTCTTTCTGTGGTTTTGTTTTGCTTTGTTGAGCTCTCACTCTGTCTAGGCTTTCTCCAGCTTACCTTCTCTCTCACCTTGTGAAACAGTCAAACTAGCACCCTACACCCAATTGCTAATTCACCTGCCTCCAAGCCTTTGTAAAATAGCCAGTGTTGACTTGAATGGAACTGCACTTACTAAGGCTAAGTCTATTCTAGTAGTCCCTGTAGCAACTCAGAGTTCGATTGCTTTTTGAGTTGGGGTCTCACTCTGTCGCCCAGGCTGTAGTACAACGGCACGCTCATGACTCACCGCAGCCTCAACCTCCTGAGTTCCAGTGATCCTCCTGCCTCAGCCTCTCAAGTAGATGGGACTACAGGCGCACACCACCACCCCCGGCTAGCACTTACGTCTAAATCTCAGGAATCTCCGCTCTGCCCTTAAAAGAGAAATTGCGGTTCGAGACCCACCTGGGCAGCGAGACCTCATCTCTACAATAAATCACAAAATCAGCCAGGCGTGGTAGTGCATGCCTGTAATTCCGGCCACTCGGAAGGCTGAGGCGGAAGGATCGCTGGAGCCCAGCAGGTTGAGGCTGCAGTGGCCGGGAGCGGCCACTGCACTCCAGTCTGGGAGACAGAGTGAGACTCCAACTCAAAAAAAAAAAAAAGAGAGAAATTGCGTGTGATGAAATGCTCATTTTTCTGGGGTTCAGGACATGTTACCCCAAAACATGGCACCTTGGCATTTGACAAGCAGAAGCAGGAAGGTCATGCTCACTGTTCCCTGTCCTTCTTCCCCGGAACATGCCATCACCCCTAGGAAAGCTTCTCTGACCTTTCTTGAGCCATAAGACCATTACTCCAGAGGCACCCTCCCTCTGCCCAGAGGGAAGGAACCTCCTTGTTTCTGAAGACTGGGGATCCACAGCAGAATCTGGTCATGCCAAACTGAGGCCTTCAGCTTTGCTGTGTTACCCCAAGCTCACACTTTTTTATCTAATCATACTCCTTCTAGACCATCCACTTCATCAAAGTGAACATTAAAAAATCCATTTGTAGTCTTTGTTTCTTTACAAAGGCTCTCAAGTCACATAAAGCTACGTTAAATAAATGTGTCTGCCTTTCTCTTGAGAATGTCTTTTGTCATAGTGAAAATATGAAGAAAATAAGTGTTCGTGAGATGTGCAGACATCGGAGGCCTTGTACACAGCCGTGAGCACAAGGCAGGAAGGAAAGATATTTCTTTTCCCTGCAGTACAGCTGATGCAAATGTGTGTTTCAACACTGGTGGCAGCATCCCAAAAGCTGCTCTCCGGAGGTTATCTGTGACACACTGTTCTCAACAGCCTGTAAATAATCTCTAATAAAATAGCAAAAGGAGTGTTTCCAGGTGACAATGGACCTGGAAGTGGCATGACATTTGTACGTGATGAAATACTCATTTTTCTGAAATGAGGAACCTGTGAAGAGAGGAATTAGGACTGGTATTTACAACGGCTTTTCATAAACATCCCCAAATTCCAGGCACAAGACAAAAGGCATGACTCATGTCACAGTAGGCGCTGCAGTCAGGGAAGTGTCCCTTGTAAAGATTGCTTCCCTAGTGCCTGAGAATGACCCTTCGGAGCTCTGTAGGAAGCTGATAATGGGGCATTTCACTCAAGTATCGCTGGTCAAAATCTGGTTTTTGATCAAGAGCATTTCCTCAGCTAAAATTGTCATGTTTCCAGACCTGAATCCGATTTCGTAGTAGATCACGATGGGAAAGACTGAAAACGTGAACAAGTTGGTGAAAATGACGGTGGTCCTTTAACTCATGTCGTCGGTGGGATTCATAGGACGAGGTGACCCTGAAGGCTGGCTCGAGATCTCCTATGTGCCGTGGTTTTTAGGGGCTTGGGAAGGCCCTCTCCCCCTTTAGTCTTTCTGCCCACCAACCCATCAGCAGCCCAGAGCCCCACCTGTGGGAGGCCTTCCTGGGGGCAAAGGCGGCAATGCCCACAGGAGCTTGTCTAAAAGCCCACACGCTGTCATGCTCAGAGGTCACGCTTGGTCTGAGGTGGGTTCAGGAGCCTGCATTTTTACAAGGACTCCAGAAGATTCTGAGGGAGTGATCAGCATAAGTTTAGAGAAACACTGACTAAAACCTAGTTAATTCCTCAAGTAAAAAAAACCTAACAAACTTGTATCAATAACACAGAAAATAACAAGTGTTCATAAGATGTGGAAAGACTAGAACCCTTGTGCATAGCTGGCAGGAATGTAAAGTGGTTCAGCCTCCATGGAAAACAGGGTGGAAATTCCTCAAAAAGTTAAATACAGAGGGGCCCAAAAAATGTATACACATTTTAAGAAAGAAAAAAACTGTATTAAAATTGTAATACATGATGTATATCTGAAAGAAGGGATTCTGAGAAACTTAGAATAAACTTAGTTCACATTTTGCTTCAGCAGAGCCATTTTTGCTTTGATACACTTTGACTCTAGCACATGTTAGACATAAATAGATAAATTTCCAATAGGCAGGTTTTAGGAAGCATTCAGACATTCTACTGCAGGCCAAGCTGGCAGCCTACCCTGCCCCCTCGGCAAAGCTCCATCAGATGCAAGACAAGGACAGTCCAACCTTTCAACTCATGGTTTAGCATAACAACCTCTAAGAAACTTTCAGGCCCCTTAGCTGGCTGAAGCCATAGAAATGATAATAAGACTACCTTTTTACTAAAGAGCTTGTGGATTGGAAATGTCTGATAAGTCTCTTGCAGGAAAAACCCCTCCCCTTGTCTCCTCCCATTCTGCTGTCCATCACCTAACATCAGTACCTGCACTTACCCCTCCCTTGGTGATGATATGGAGCAGACCACCAACCAGTCACCTTAATGACCTTCCCCCATCAAAGGGAAGGATTAAAAGGACTCAACCATGAGCAACCATTTGCCATTGCCAAGCCATTTCCAGCGCCATTGTCTTGCTAAGCTATGGTGTGGCTATGTGCTCTTTGAGCTATGGCCAGGCCATGTTTCCTGGCTTTGACCCCCCTCCTCTACCTTGGGGAGAAGGATCTCCTCTTTCTAATTTAGCTTTAAATAAACTGTATTTTCTTTTCTTTTTTTTTTGAGTTAGAGTCTCACTCTGTCGCCTAGGCTGGAACACAGTGGCACATTCACAGTCACACCAGCATCGACCTACTGGGCTCCAGCGACCCTTCCACCTCAGCCTTCCAAGTGGCCAGAACTACAGGTGCACGCTACCATGCCTAGCTAACATTTTGATTTATTGTAGAGACGAGGTCTTGCCAAATTGCCCAGTTTGGTCTCGAACCCGCCTCAGTCTCCCAAAGGGCTGAGATTACAGGCTGAGACACTGAGGCCAGCCATAAACTATATTTTCTAATCTAACTTCCGTCCGATTCTTTGCATCTTTCTCATGGCACCGGATAGCATACCAGACACCCACACTTCCGGCGGGCCTGATGTAACATTCTAACAACTAACAACACCGATAACAAAAGATGAGCACAAGTCACATTTGACTTCTGCAATGACAAGAGGTTCTCACAGTGGTTCCCGTCAGCGTCCAGACACGTCTGATGATGACTAACGACTGCAGGACTTGTTGCCCCCTGGGTCTTCCCTTGTGCACATCACACACAGGACCACGCATCTCAGACTCATCACGATGCGTGTGGTTGTCAGGCAAGTTGGAGGTTCTGTGCATACTCACGCCTCCATTGTCGTTGTACTTCCAGTGTTCTCAAATTTCAAATACCACTTCAAAATGGTCTTGTGCTCCTCGAACAACAGCCGTGATTCTGCCAATTTCTTTGACTGTCCTGCCTGTCACACGGTGACGCTAGCATTCATTTGATGAATGCCATCTTTTGACCAACCGTCATACTACACATAAGTTCTGTAATTCAATTCAACTTAGAAAACTCATACATAGATAACATCTCTTAAAATGGATATACGTTTTTTTGGCACCCCGGTATAAAATTACCAGGAATTCCACGTCTAGGTAGGGACTCAAAAGACTTGACAGCAGAGACTAAAAGAGCTATTTGCACACTCACATTCACAGCAGCATGACTCATAGTAGCCAAGAAGCGGAAGCAACCCATGAGTCCCTTGACAGTTGAATGAATAAGCAAAATGAAGTCTATGCCTACAATGGCGTGCTGTTCAGCCCTAAAGGGAAGGAAATCCTGTCACAAGCTAAACAGTGTATGAACCTTGAGGACATGATGTTGAGTGAAATAAGCCAGTCACAAGTGGACAAATATGGCATAATTCTACTTCCATGAGGTATCGAGAGTAATCAAATTCACACAGACAGAACCTAGGAAGGTGGTTGCCAGGGGTTTTGGGGAGGAGAGAGTGGGACTTGTTGCTTAATGGCGACAAGAGTTTCAGTTTGGGAAGATGCAAAGAGTTCCAGAGCGGGACGGTGGTGACAGCTGCACAACACCGTGAATGCACTTGATGCCACAGAACTGGACACTTATCTATTTATTTATTCATTCATTTAGTTTTGAGTTGGAATCTCACTGTTGCCCAGTCTAGAGTGCAATGGTACGATCACAGCCACCACAGCCTCGAGCTGCTGGGCTCAGGCGATCCTTCCACCTCAGAGTTCCAAGTAGCTGGAAATACAGGTGCATGCCATTATACCCGCCAAGTTGCCCAGGCTGATCTCGAACCACTGGGCTCAGGCAATCCTCTCATCTGATTACAGGCATGAACCACCATGCCCGGCAAAACTGGACACCTTAAAATGGCTAAGATGGTAAACATTGTTATGTGTGTTTTACCACAATTTTATTTTATTTTATTTTTGTAGAGACAGGGATCTTGCTATGTTGCCCAGGCTGGTCTCAAGTTCCTGGCCTCAAGCAATCCTCCTGCCTCAGCCTCCCAAAGTGCTAGGATTACAGGCATGAGCCCCACACTGGGCCTTTATCACAATTTAAAAAGTAAGTTTTAAAAATTCAGTATCCTCTAAATGGAAAGGACATGACACAAATAATAAGTCATTGCTCTGTGACTTTGCTCATCAGGTAGAAGAGGAAAAAATACAGGTCAAAACTCACTTTAAAAGTCCAGATTTTGCCGGGCTCGGTGGCTCAGCCTATAATCCCGCACCTTTGGGAGGCTGAGGTGAGTGGATTGCCTGAGCCCGTGGGTTCGAGACCCACCTGGGCAGTGAGACCTCATCTCTACAATAAATCAAAAAATCAGCCGGGCATGGTAGCACATGCCTGTAATTCCGGCTACTTGGAAGGCTGAGGCGGAAGGATCACCGGAACCCAGCAGGTCGAGGTTGCAGTGGCCGGGAGCAGACACTGCACTCCAGACCGAGTGAGACTCCAACTCACAAAAAGAAAAAAAAAAAAAAACAAAAACCAGATTTTATAGCGGTTAAAATTTTCTCTCAAGGTCAGACATGGACTAGTCAGAATCTGACTCAGTCAGCTGACTCTCCAGGCCTTCCACAACCATCCCCTCAGCCTCTCTGGTTTATTTCGGTTTGGATGCGAGAAGTAAAAAGAAGAGAGTGTCAACTGGGCACGGTGGCTCACACCTGTAATCCCAGTACTTTGGGAGGCTGAGGTGGGAGGACCACTTGAGATCAGGAGTTCGACACCAGCCTGGGCAACACAGCAAGATCTCAATTCTACAAAAAAAAAAAAGGCACAAAACTAGCTGAGTGGGGTGGCACTTGCCTCTGGCCCTAACTACTTGGGAAGTTGAGGCAGGAAGAGAGGGAGGAGGAGGGGAAGAGCGTGCCCAGGAAGACAGTAAAGTTCCAGGTATGGGCTACTAAAGTCCAGGCTTTCCATTTACAAAAGTGGGAAACCAGTGGAGAGTGTGGCTGTGAGGACAGAGGAGAAATGCTCAATCACAGGTTCCCTTTGGAATGAGTTGTCTGCGCTCCCAGAAGAAAACAGGCTGCTGGAAATGTCAGGGCATCCCAGAGTAGGTAAGGTTGGGAACTGCTGTTGGACTAATTAGTAAAAACAGAGGCAGGGACGGTGGCTCAAGCCTGTAATCCCAGAACTTGGGGAGGCCGAGGTGAGGGGATTGCCTGAGCCCAAGGGTTCGAGAACTACCTGGGCAGCTTGGTGAGACCTCATCTCTACAATAAATCAAAATAGTGGCCGGGCGTGTTAGCACGCACCTGTAGTTCTGGCTACTTGGAAGGCTGAGGCGGAAGGATCGCCGGAGCCCAGCAGGTCGAGGTTGCGGTGGCTGGGAGCAGCCACTGCATTCCAGCCTGGGCGGCGGAGTGGGACTGCAACTCAAAAAATAAAAAAAGCAGAACGTGGGTAAATTCAGCAGGGAGAGAGGAGGCAAAGAAACAGAAATGGAGACAAGACAGGAGCCCAGAGCCAAAGCCAGCACCTGGGGAAATGCCCGCCCTGTGCTCAGGAAGAAGAGGGAGAGGATCAGTTCCTGGAAGAGACCGTGGGAGGAGGCGCCTTGTGGGAACCTGGACCAGCCTGGCAGACTGCAGTGCCGGGGGTGTCACTGCAAGTCCACGTGGGCAGAACAGTCGCAGCCTTGCAGTTCTGAGATCTTCACACTCGCTACGCGAGGTCAGCAGGGGTCAGCATTTTCATTGTACAGACAAGGAAAGTGAACAGTAACAATACTGGCCAACATCTCAAGGTCATAGCTAACACCCACGTCCAGATTCCTGTTCCCTGAGGAAGGGGGCAGGGGGCAAGGTGGTAGCTGGGAGCAGGTAACAGGGGCAAAAACTTTCAGAAAACCAACAAAAGGTCAATTGCTTTTCATCATGAGTGCGCACTAGCGAGTCTACACAAAATGCACCTCCCTGGGATGTCTTTCTGTGGTCTATGTTCTGTGCCAACGTTTTGGTGAGTTTTACTGATATATGTGTGAGCCTCCCCTGAGCACACGTGAATGCCTCATGGCCTCCTAATCATCGTATTATATGTACAGAAGTTAACACGGAGAATCACTGGAGATTCCGATGCTCGTGAAATCACCCACGAGCAGCTATTTTGAGAATAAATTCATCGCACTTTGGAACTGCTCAGGTTCACTTCACAGTCCATCACCTGTCTCCAGCCCTGTGGTTCCACGTGTTACTGCATTTAAAAAGCAGACGTTAAAGCCGGGCTCAGTGGCTCAGCCTGTAATCCCGCGCCTTTGGGAGGCTGAGGTGAGTGGATTGCCTGAGCCCGTGGGTTCGAGACCCGCCTGGGCAGTGAGACCTCATCTCTACAATAAATCAAAAAATCAGCCGGGCGTGGTAGCACATGCCTGTAATTCCGGCTACTCGGAAGGCTGAGGCGGAAGGATCGCTGGAGCCCAGCAGGTCGAGGCTGTGGTGGCCGGGAGCGGCCACTGCACTCCAGTCTGGGCAACAGAGTGAGACTCCAACTCAAAAAAAAAAAAATAAAGCAGACATTATCCGGGCATGGTGGTGTGTGTCTGTAGTTCCAGCTACTTGGAAGGCTGAGGCAGAAGGATTGCCTGAGTCCAGCAGGTCGAGGCTGCGGTGACCATGAGCGTACCACTGCACTCCAGCCTGGGCAACAGAGTGAGACTCCAAAAAAAAAGCAGATGTGTTGGATGAAATCGGAGACCATCATCCTAAGTGAACTAGGAGCAGAAAACCAAACACTGTATGTTCTCTCTTATCAGTGGGAGCTAAACTAAGGATCTGCAAAGGCGTAAAGAATGGTACAATGGACACCGGAGACTCGAACGGGATGGAGGGATGGAAAATCACCTTTCAGGTACCATGTGCACAGGTGAGGGATGGTGGGTGCACTTAAAGCCCAGACTTCTTCACCACTATCCAATGTAACTGCATAAAAACAATTTGTATCCCCTAGAGCTACTGAAATAAACAATAAAAATAAAAAGCAGAAGTGAACCAAATGAGAACAGCACAGTGGTTGCAAAGATGAAGAAGCAGAACTTGCAATCCAATTTTGTCATTTTATACGATGGCTTGGAATTTTTGTGGGTGCTTAAAATGTAAGAGAGTAAAACTGAGTGCCGCCTGTGATGTGCAATTGTTTTTTATTTTTTTGTTTTTTGGTTTGGTGGTGCAAACTTTAGTTTACACCTGAAATATTTTACTAAACTTAAATAATATATTTAAAATTAAAATGTTTCCCTTTTAAGTGAGAGAATAATGATTCTTGATGATTATTCCATGATCAGTAGTGGAAATAGTTTTGTCAGGTCAGGCGCTGTGGCTTACACCCGTGATCCCAAGTACTTTGGAAGGCCACGGCGGAAGGATTATGTGAGACCAGAAATTTAAGACTAACCTGAACAACATAGCGAGACCTCATCTCTACAAAAACAATTTTAAAAGTATTCTGATGTGATGGTGTACATATGTGGTCCCAGCTACTTGGGAGACTGAGGCAGGAGGATCTTCTGAGCCCAAGAGGTCGAGGCTGCAGTGAACCGTAATCATGCCACTACACTCCAGCTGGGTGACAGAGTGAGACCCTGACTCAAGAATTAAAAATCAAAAAGGAAAAGAAAATTGTTGTCATGTAGTAGATACTGCTCCTAGTGTCAAATACTCTAGGTCAACAGTCTCCAACTTTTTTGGCATCAGGGACTGGTTTCCTGGAAGACAATTTTTCCAGGGATGGGGAGGGGTAGGGGGTGTAGGGTTGGGGGGACCATCAGGCATTAGATTCTCATGAGAAGTGTACAACCTAGACTCCGCGCATGCGCAGTTCACAACAGGATTTGCTCTCCTATGAGACTCTAATGCCACGGCTGATCTGACAGACGGCGGAGATCAGGCGGTCATGCCAGCAATGGGCAGAGGCTGTAAATACAGATGAAGCTAAAACCCACCAAAAATGTTGGCACAGAATGTAGACCTCAGAAAGACATTTCAGGGAGGCAGGTTTTGTGTAGGCTTGCTAGTGGACGCTCATGATAAAAAGCATTTGATCTTTAGTTTTCTGAATATTTTTGCCCCTACCAATGATCTGTTGTCTGTCCACAGCCTGGGGATTGGGGACCCCTATTCTAGGTACACTATCACAGCCCAAGCTGGAGCTGAGCTTTCTGGTGGCTCCTGGCCACAGGAAAAGGAAGTGGCCATCACAGTCACTCCTTCTTCTTTTTACTTTCTACTGGGTTTGCAAACTCCCAGCAAGGAGGTGGCACAGCCATCAGAGCTCCCAGGCACCTTGAGTTTTTCTCAATGGCCTCTCCCATTTTGCCTCAGAAACACACAAGGTTTGGAAAGTGAAAAGTGTCTTCTCTCCAACAGGACAGAGAAGCACATTCTGGGATGGTTAAAAAAAAAATCCCAAGCTCTAGGCAGGAAGGGGATCTCAGAAAAGTGCTCATCCCAAGGAGCTCACAGAGATAGTTCTCCAGTGCTTCAAATGCAGCTTCAAATTAGCGATTGAGGAAATTGATAATTTCTAATTCAACATGAAGAGATTTCCCAGCGGGGCATGGTGGCTCATACCTGTAATCCTTGCAGTTTGGGAGGCAGAGGTAAGAGGATTGCCTGAGCCCACAGTTTTGAGACCAGCCTGGGCAACATGGCGAGACCTCATATGTACAATAAAGTAAAAAAATTAGCTGGGCGTGTGGCACACCTGTAGTTCCAGCTACTTGGAAAGCTGAGGAGGAAGGATCACCTGAGCCAACCAGGTCGAGGCTGCGATGGCCATGAGCTTGCCACTGCACTCTAGCCTGGGCAACGAAGTGAGACTCTGACTCCAAAAAAAGAAAAGAAAGGAAAAGAAATTTCTGTATTCTGTCACAAACACATTTTTTTGTTCTTTAACAAAATGGATGTGTCCTTATACTTAGAGTTTGTTTTCAATTGTATAGTTACAGGCTGGGTGTGGTACTCAAGCCTGTAATCCCAGCACTTTGGGAGGCCGAGGCGAGAAGATTAAGAAGATTGCCTGAGCCCAGGGGTTCAAGACCAGCCTGGGCAACTTGATGAGACCTTGTCTCTACAATAAAAAATAAAAATAAAAACTTAGCCAGGCGTGGTAGCGTGCGCCTGCAGTTCTGGCTACTTGAAAAGCTGAGGTAGAAGGATTACCTGAGCCCAGCAGGTCAACAGTGGGGTGGCTGTGAGCATGCCATTGCACTCCAGCCTAGGCAACAGAGTGAAACTCTGACTCAAAACAAAAGAATGTCTAAAAAAATTAAAATTACAAATAAATTGTATAGTTACATGTAACACACATGCCCATAAATGTGTGTATATATATATATATATATATATATATCCACATAAAAATATCAATACTACATCTTTCATATATACACACATGCATATATTTAATAACTATATCTTTATATATGTATACTAATCTGGCTATATCATGCCTATTTATTTCTAAAATAAAATAATGGTCAGGAGTGTTCTTTGGAAGTAATTCTGACAGCAAGAAATAAATGCAATATATTTTCCTTAAGATCATTCAGTTTGTATTCATTATTTCTCACAGAACTTACTACAAAATGCAGAAAAAAGTCCACACTTTCCTAGAGGGTCTACCAAAAGATACCTGTGCATGTATGTTTACTGTAGCACTGCTCACAATAGCAAAAACTGCTGCCCAGTGCACTGGATAAAGTGGACTGGTTAAAGAAAATGTGGAACATATAAACGATGGAATATTACACGGCCATAAAGAAGGACAAAATCATGCACTTTGCACCAAACTGGATGAATTTAGAGTCCGTCATACTCAGTGATCTACCACAGAAACAAAGAACTGAGTATCCCATGCTCTCCTTCATAAGAGGTCCTGAACATTTATCACAACACTACAAGAGAGGGATCAGCAGTCTTGGGACATTGCCATGGGAAGGAGGGAAGGGGGAGGACACATGACAACACAAATGGTACCTGATCTTAAACCAGGGGAAATAAGAACCAGTTGGAGGCCCAAACTTCACCTGCACATACACTACATTTGTACCTAATCCTGATGAGTACCCCATATCTCAATAAGAAGATAAAGAGAAAAGAAGTGCCCACCTTCCAAAAAAACTCAGAGAAAATAACTCCTATTAACAGAGGACACACAGACAAATGTAAGTCATGAGAGGGAACTGAATATATTTGGATAGTATTCACAACAGAGGATAAGACGTCAAAGTTCTGGGTTAAGTACATTACAGAGGTCCAAACACACTCAGGGAACACTGGAGGGTGTTTATATCAACAGCACAAGTGGACTGAAGGCATCTAGATCAATTTGGTATGCCCAAGAAGGTTCTGAGCCTGCTAATACATAGCCAATCAGCTTGTCCTGTGGTTGCTGTACAAGTCTAGCTCATACTTTAAATCCTAAGCCAGAACTGGAGTTACTTCAGAAAACTCTAAAGAGGGAAGGCAATTTATAGTCCAGTTTTAAGCTGGATGACATGGTGGCTCACACCTATAATCCCAGCACTTTGGGAGGCAGAGGCAGGAGGATTGTTTGAGGACAGGAGTTTGAGACCAGTCTGGACAGCATAATGAGACCCCATCTCTCCCAAAAATGTTAAAAACAGCCAAACGTGGTGGTGCACACCTGTAGTCCCAGTTACCCTGGAGGCTGAGTTCGGAGGATTGCTTGAATCCAGAAGATCAAGGCTGAAGTGAGCCAAGATCGTGCCACTGCAGTCCAACCTGGGCAACACAGTGAGACTGTCTCTAAAAGTTTTAAGCTGACTTCAGAGCACATAATCTGACTCAGCCCAAATTTCCCCTGGCCCCCATAAGAAGCTCCAAAGAACTTTGAAAACCTCCCTATACCCCAGAGCCTTGAGCCTCGACCAAACCCAGAGAAAGTGATCATGGGTTCACACAACCTGGTGTGCCTAGTGACCATCTCCAGAGTTTTGGCTTCAGAATTACCCAGAATTCATACCAAGGCTCCCTGTGGTCTCTTACTAGATGTCGTACCACTCTCCACCCTGTCATCTTACTGTAAGTGACACCCACTGAGAAGGGCAGAGACGCACCATCCACGGCTCTGCTGTGATTCCACCAGGAACTGACGGGAGGCAGGAGGTGGACTCAGTCTCCAAGTCTTGGTGCTCCTCTCCTATCTGATTCTGAGAACGTTTTCGTCTACATCTTTGAGAGCTTCCTGTACTCATTCTCTAAGTTACATATTTGGCTTGAGGTGATTTTTTTAAGGATATAGATAGGAATCCTAGAGGAAACAAGGCAGACATAAATATACTAACTTTTTGTTGACACTGTGAGGTTCTGTGAACAATAGCAGTTGCTGGTCCGAACAGAACAACTGAGAAGTGTTCAGAACTGGAGTTACTTCAGAGAACCTTGGCGGCGGGGAGCAATTTATTGTCTCTGCGGGATCTCTAAGTTTTAAGCTGGGCCAGGCATGGTGGCTCATGCCTGCAATCCCGACACTTTGGGAGACAGTGGCAGGAGGACTGCTTGAGGCCAGGAGCTGGAGACCAGCCTGGGCCACATAGTGAGATCCTGTCTCCACAGAAAATTGTGAAAACAACCAGATGTGATTGATGGTGCATGCCTGTAGTCTCAAATACTCTGGAGGCTGAGTCAGGTTTCTTACTCTTTTTTGTATTAATGTTACAAGCATAATCTTTATGTTTACTCCATATCTGTTTCCAAAGAGCTCAAAAGCCTTTTCCAGACACATTGTAAGAGGTTTCCAACCCACGGTTCACATCAAGATTGCTGTGAGAACCTTGGTCTAAGGCAGATGGAGAGGCCACCTCCCCCACACTAGCCCAAGGCTAAGTATCTCAGAGTTAGGACAAACTGTCACAGAACCTTAAATGTAGATCAGTGATGAGATAAAGAGATGTCCATGGCTCGGGTGACCCTGGGTCACAGGACCTGGATTGTGCTTTGATTTCCAGAAGCAAGGCTGCCATCACCAGGTACTCTCTAAAGTGGCCAGGGGTCTTCCTCTGGGCATGACTCCAGTGACAATGACAAGTTTCAGTCTGAATAAAACTCAACTCTCTCTCACTTTTGTAATCACTTTCAAGAAAGGGGTTTTCTTCTACCTCTTTGGCTTGGTAACTCTCCTACATAGCAACCTTCAAGTTGCAAACTTTCAAAGATGCGAATGTGCATCCACATGTCCAGGTATGTAAGTTAGCTCACGTGTCTGGCATCCATGGACTCGTATGTGCACCCTCTACAAGCGGTTGTGCTTTTATGCACTTTATTGTACAGGATCGTCTAGAATACAGTAGTACAGTATCTTTATTTCAAGCCTAGGATGTCAAGAAGCAAGCATAAAAGCAGTGGTGATGTTGCTGGTTCTGTATAGCCGACTGTGTTAGTTGGGTACCTAAGCTAACTTTGCTGGACTAATAAACAAACTGGACTTAAGAACTCGCTTTTGGCTGGGTGAAGTGGCTCACGCCTACAATCCCAGCATTTTGGGAGGCCAAGGTGAGAGGATTGCCTGAATCCATGGGTTCAAGACCAGCCTGGGCAACTTAACCAGTCTGGGCAACTTGGCGAGACTTCATCTCTACAGTAAAATTAAAAAATTAGCCAGGCGTGATACCATGTGCCTGTAATTCCAGCTACTTGGAAGGCTAAGGCAGGAGGATCACCTGAGTCCAGCAGGTCAAGGCTGCGGTGGCCATGAACATGCCATTGCACTACAACCTGGGCAACAGAGTGAGACTCCAACTAAAAAAAAAAAGGAATTTGATCTCAGAACGAAACTCATTCGTACGTAGGGGGCTTACTATATTATCCATGGTAGAGTGTCCCACATCAAACTTACTCAATGCAATTCGCTCCATTGTAATTTTCATTTCTGCAATAGATTGTGATGATCCCCAAATCCTTTCTTTCTTTCTTTCTTTCTTTTTTTTTTTTAGAGTTCAGGGTTTCACTATGGTGACCAGGTTGAACTCAAACTCCTAGGCTCAATCCTCCCACCTCAACCTCTTGAGTAACTGGTACTATAGGCATGCACCACTGGGCCCAGCTCCAAATTCTGCCTTAGTTTGCTTCAGAAGGATAAGCAGGGAGAAAGTGACACGGAGACCTCCAGGAGCTTGGGAAGTGGGTTAAGTTTGGCCTAAGAACAGCGGACATGTAACTCTCACTTTCTTTTGAGTCTCTAAGCCATTTATTCGAGGTAGAGCTATCAGGTGACATTGGTGAGTTAGAACAGGGAAGTCCAACAAAAGCCAGAACTCCTTTGTCTCTGCCTGAAGCCCCTCCAGTGCTAGTCACTATTTAATGAAGTTATGCTCTTCAAGGAAGCTGTCATTGTAAGGGGCACCTTATTGATAAGCTGTCAAAATGTTTCTCCCTGGAAGAGAAATACTGAAAGGCGGAGAGCATGTCTTAGGTCTGCTTCCCAGGAAGCCCACTCAGAGAGGGGAGTGAAGACCACAGGAGAAGCAGAGACAGCAAAGGCCTCCAGGGAGCATCTGGGGCTGGGATGGCCCTTGGAGTTCTGACTTGAGGCCGAGAGTCTGGGGCTGAGTTATACTCTGTTATGGACTGAATTGTGTCCTCTCAAAATTCTTAGGCCGGGCACACTGGCTCATGCCTGTAATCCCAGCACTTTGGGAGGCCGAGATGGAGGGTTGCTTGAGCCCAGGAGTTGGAAACCAGTCTGGGCAACATAGTGAGACCTCATCTCTACAAACAAATAACAAAATTAGCCAGGCGTGGTAGTGTGCCCTGTAGACCTGGTCACTCAGGAAACTGAGGCAGAAGGATTGCCTGAGCCCAGGAGGTCGAGGCTGTGGTGAACTGTGATCATGCCACTGTACTCCAGCCTGGGTAACAGAGTGAAACCCCAACACAAAAGGAAAAAAAATCTTAGGTGGAGGCCCTCACCCCACCACCTTAGAATATGACTACATTGGAGGCAGGGCTTTTAAGGAAGTAATTTAGGTTAAATGACTCAGTGTGGATGGGTCTTAATTCGAGCTGACTGGTGTCCTTCCAGGAAGAGGAAGAGAGTCCCCAGAATACCTGTGCACAGAGGAAAGGCTGTGTAGGGAAAGGGCATCCATCTGCAAGCCAAGGCAGGAGACCCCAACCCTACCGGAACCTTGATCTGGGACTGCCAGCCGCCACAACTGTGAGGATGCAATGTCTGTGGTCTAAACCACCAGGCTGTGGCATTGTGTTATGGGAGCCCTGGTGAACTGATCCATGTCACCCCGGCCCCGTGCTTGGGTGTGAGCCACCTCTATGCAGGGCTCCCAGTTGGGTGAGGCACCCTCAGCCACCTGGGCATTTATTTCCTGAGCAAGGACTGAGTCCGGAGCCCAGCGCCAGGGCTGGGCCTTGCAGGGTCTATGCTGCATAGATGGAACCCTCTACAGCAAAGCACCATGACAGCACAATGAGCCCACCAGAGGATGGGAAACCCACCATGAAAATATGGCAGGAATGAGGACGGCACTACAGGAATGATCTCCGGGATTTGTCATTCAATGGGACCTTTAAAATCTTGAACAGGCCAGGCATGGTGACTCACACCTGTAATCCCAGCACTTTGGGAGGTGGAGGTGAGAGGACTGCCTGAGCCCAGGGGTTCTAGACCTGCCTGGGCAACTTGGCAAGACCTCGTCTCTACAATAAATCAAAAAATTAGCCAGGAACAGCAGTGCATGCCTACAGTCCCAGCTACTTGGAAAGCTGAGGTGGAGGGATTGCCTGAGCCCAGCAGATCAAGGCTGCAGTGGTCATGAGTGTGCACTGGACTCCAGCCTGGGCAACAGAGTGAGACTCCTACGCAAAAAAAAAAAAAAAAAAAGTAAAAGTTGAATAAATTTGCATTCATAAAGCAGCAGTTCAGATTCTGGAGGAACCTTCTAGATGGTCTCCTTGAGCTCTTTAAAAGCTAGAAGCAAGAATGGTCATCATTAATAAAACAAAAACAACAGAAGCTAGTGAGGATGGGGATAAAATGGAACACTTCTACACTGCTGGCCGGAATGCAAACTAATTCAACCCCTGGAAAACAGTGTGGCAATTCCTAAAAGAACTAGAAATTGACCTTCCATATGATCCAGCAATCCCTTTTCTGAGAATATACACAGAGGAACTTAAATCACTCTACAGTAAAGATGCCTGCACACACATGTTTATTGCAGCACTATTCACAATAGCAAAAAACACGGAACCAAACATGCTGCCCATCTAAACTGGACTGGATAAAAAAATGTGGTTCATATAAATGGTAGAATATATGCAGCCATAAAGAAGGACATGATTATGGACTTCACAGTAACTTGGATGGATTTAGAGTCAATCATACTCAGTGATCTATCACAGAAACAAACAACAGAGTACCACATGTTCTCACTCATAAGCAGACCCTAAACTTTTACCATAATACTATAAGAAATGAATTGGCAGTAGTGGATACTGCCGGGATGGGGGGTACAACATCAATAAGGGTACCTGATCTCAAACCAGGCAAAGTGGGGACCAAAGGGAGGCCCAAACTTTACCTGTACGATGACCACTTGTATACCTAATCCTGAATTGTACCCCACCTCTTTAAAATAAAATAAAATAAAAATAAATAAATAAAAGCTAGAAGCAAAGAGGCTCAGAGAAGCTGAGATTCTCCCAGGGTCTAGCAGCAACTTGAAGACCAGACTGCACCTAGGACCTGGCTTCCCACCACTGTCCCTCCCAGACATGTCTACAAAGCTAAAATCCACTTCCCAGTCACCACGACAGTGACTCTACACACAATTTTTTTTTCTAGAGACAGGGTCTCACTCTGTCGCCTAGGCTGGAGTACAGTGGCACGATCATGGCAGAAGGCATTCATGCTTGAGCCCAGGAGTTCAAGACCAGCCTGGGCAACATAGCAAGACCTCTTCTCTACAAAAAATTTTAAAAATCAGTCAGGCATGGAGGTACGTACCTGTAGTTCCAGCTACTTGGGAGACTGAGGCAGAAGGATCGCCTGAGCCCAGGAGGTTGAGGCTGCAGTGAGCCTGGGTGACAGAGTGAGACCCCAACTCAAAAAAAAAGGAAGAAAAAGAAAAGAAATGAGCAAAAAATCCAAAGGAAAAAAGTTCACTGTTGCATAGTTCAGCAGTTCATCAATTCACTCAGGAATCTGAAGACTTGTTATCTTTTCACATTGACCACCGTCCACAGCAGCTGACTCTCCTCATAGCCACAAGACAGTTGCAGCAGCCCTGGATTTCAACCACACAACTTCCAGAGGCAAAAAAAAAAGAGGGCATGTTTCCGTGTGTCCTCCCAGCAGCCTCTTCTATTCCAAGAGCCAAGATGACATCCCTCACCTATGGCTCAAGCCATCTGTAGGGGAGGGAAGGGGTAGAATTGAATCTGTAATGATTCAACCTCTGGACTAAGGAGGGGGACAGTGACCTTGAAGTCAAGGGACTGTGGAGGAGGATAAACATCTGAACAAAACTCAAGCTCTAACAGAAAGGTTTAAAAAATTAAAAGGTGTGCCTCACAACATCTTCCAGGTTTGGGAAAAAAAATTATGTTTGTGGTGGAGAGGAGGGGAACAGAGAGGGCATCCCATCTGCCACCATCTTCCCCTTCCAGGTTTTCAAAAAGTGCAGCTTGCTGATAACATTCCAGTTCCACAACTTTCAGCCTCCATCATGTGACAGTTGCTGTCAGTGAATACTTCTGTTCTCTGCCAAGGGAGATATTTAGACACCTGGGAGACAAATTCATACTGTTGTCTTCCCTGTGCTGATTATTATTATTATTATTATTTGAGTTGGGTTCTCACTCTGTCACCCAGACTGGAGTGCAGTGGTACAATCACGGCTCACTACAGCCGGACTTCTTGGGCTCAGATGATCCTTCTGCCTTAGTCTCCCAAGTAACTGGGACTACAGGTGCATGCCGCCATGCCCAGCTAATTTTTTTGATTTTCTGTAGAGATGATGATGTTTTGCTATGTTGCCCAGGCTGGTCTCAAAGTCCTGGACTCAAGTGATCCTCCCATCTTGGTCTCCCAAAGTGCTGGGATTATAGGTGTGAGCCACTGTGCACAGTGCTGTGCTATTAATGTTCCATGGGATATTCCACTAGCTGTGTTTTTCAGATTCCTCTTGTATCTTAGAAGGAAATGCCACTTCGCCATAATCTACTGCCAAGCCACAGAATTTGATGATAAGTTTCAATTGTGTGGGACTCAATCTACGAGAATGTATTATCGAGTACTGAATTTTTACTATAAAGGATTAAAACATACATTCAAAATCTTGGAGAAGAGATTGAGAAGCAACAGGAAGTTAGAGGAGGGGACAGGTAGCGGTGGCCTTTCTGGGGTTGCAGAATAATACAGAGCTTGACATGTCAAAGATCTACGTCACTAACTTTCTTTACCTAGAGCCTGACACGTCAAAGGTCCATCTCACTAACTTCCTTTACCTAGAGCATGGCACGTCAAAGGTCTATCTCACTAACTTTCTTTACCTAGAGCCTGACATGTCAAAGGTCTATCTCTCTAACTTTCTTTACCTAGAACTTGACACAACAAAGGTCTATCTCACTAACTTCCTTTACCTAGAGTGTGACGTGTCAGAGGTCTATCTCACTAACTTCTTTGACCTACAGAGTGACACGTCAGAGGTCTATCTCATTAACTTCCTTTACCTAGAGTGTGGCATGTCAAAGATCTATATCTCAATAACTTCCTTTACCTAGAGCCTGACATGTCAAAGGTCTATCTCACTAACTTCCTTTACCTAGAGCCTGACATGTCAAAGGTCTATCTCACTAATTTTCTTTACCTAGAGTGTGACACATCAGAGGTCTATCTCATTAACTTCCTATACCTAGAGTGTGACATGTCAAAGGTCTATCTCACTAACTTCCTTTACCTAGAGTATGACATATCAGAGGTCTATCTCACTAACTTCATATACCTAGTGCCTGACACTTCAAAGGTCTATCTCAGTAAATTCCTTTACCTAGAGCTTGACACTTCAAAGGTCTGTCTCACTAACTTCCTTTACCCTGGGCCCAGTAAGGCCAAGGAGATGAGTTATGGCCCGCCCACGGAGAACACCACTTCTCAGATGTCAGCGAGGACCCTACGTCCCAGTGCCCACCCCACGCAGATATGGAGCCCTTCCTTCCAGTGAACTTACAATCCTAGGGTGCCCACATGTCATGGTTTTCTTGTGCACACGATCATGTCTTGGCATGATTGTGAAGAGCCTCCCTTTCACGCTAAGAAGTGCCCAAGTTTGGAAGATGAGCGATATCTTATACTGTATCTAAGAGGCATCCCACACTCCTCCTCATCGCTGTCCTCCAACTGCTAGCTCAGCCTCTTGGTGATCCTGACCTCAACTATTTAATTATCCCACACCTGGGGGGTTGGAGGGCACATCCCAGGGAAAGCCACATTTGGGTGTGGAGTTGAGATGGCCCCAGGGTCCTTGTCCCTCACTCAGGCCCGTGCCTACTTTTCTGGGCCTTGCATTTAACGTGTCAGTTTCTACTTCGATTATCATTGCCTCTTCCTGTGGTCTCCCTGTGTTACAAAGCATCGATTTGGCTCCAGAGTTCAGCATTCTTTCTTGACCTTCGCCACCCTTCCCTCCACCCTCACCTGGTATAAATGATTAATCCCATAAATCAGACTTGCCAACTGGGACTGTTTAGTTCTGCAGTGAATTAACAGCTGTGTCCCAGGGATCCTGGTTTTGAGGGAAAATTAAATTTGAACATGCCTATTAGCCTGTCCGACTCGGAAAGTTTATGGTATTACATGCCCAAAATGACGCTAGGTCATGGACTGTTTGGACTCAACTGACCCCCAAAACTCATTGGTTGAAGCCCTAACCCCCAATGTGACAATATTTGGAGATGAGCTTTTAAAGAGGGATTAAGTGGAGTCTTAAGGGTGGCTTCTAAATCAGTCAGTAGGACGCTGCCCTCCTAAGAAGAGGGAGAGATGCCAGGGTCTCTCGGCACAGGGGGGAAGACCTCATGAAGGCTCGGCAAGAAGACAGACATTTGCAAGGCTCTGCAGAAGCCAGACCTGCTGACACCTTGACCTTAAACGTCCAGCCTCCAGAACTGTGAGAAAATAAATTTCTGTTTTTAAGCCACCTAGTGTATAGTATTTTCTTTGTTGTTCTTGTTTGTTTGTTTTGAGTTGGAGCCTCTCTCTGTCACCCAGGCTACTCACCGCAGTCTCAACCTCCTGGGCTCAGTGATCCTTCCACCTCAGCCTCCTGAGTGGCTAGGACTACGGGCCTGCACCACCATGCCCAGCTAATTTTTTTATTTTATTTTTTGTAGAGATGAGGTCTTGCTATATCTCGAACTCCTGGGCTCAAGCGATCCTCCCACCTCAGCCTCCCAAAGTGCCTGGATTACAGGTGTGAGCCACCGAGCCCAGCCTTTTCATCTTCTTTAAAGTCATCTTCAGCTTTTATCTTGGTTCCATCCATGCAAACCTGCCTTTTATATAAACTGTGGGTCCCTGACTTCCAGCAGCTGTTCGCTAACTCCCGTGGGTGTTATGCTCACTTTCTAGGGCTCCCTCTACTTCCCTATCCAAGTGGAATGGCTCTAGGCCTATAACAGCTCCACAGAGGATGCTGGGAGTCCTGCCTGGAATCCCTTCAGGACTGGGGTCTTCTTCCCCAGCTGCTGTGAGTGTGGCCTCCGGGCACTCCTGGTTGGAAGAGAGCTGCTTCATCCAAGCCCCACCCTCCTCATGAGGCAGCTTCTCCTCTCCTTCCTGCTCACCCTGGAGCCCTGGCTGGAGTGCAGTGGCACCATCATGGCTCACCACAGCCTGGATCTCCCGGGCTCAGGCGAGCCTCCCACCTCAGCCTCCCGAGTAGCTGGGAATATAGGCACACATCACCATACCCAGCTATTTTAAAAAAATTTTTTGTAGAGATGCCCAGGCTGGTCTCAAACTCTTGGGCTCAAGTAATTCTCCCACCTCAGTCTCCCACATGCTAGGTATATATATGCATACTGATCGCACCTTTGCTGACCCCTTTCTGGAATGCTCTTCTCTCAGTGATTTGCAGGGCAAACTCCCTGGCTTCCTGCAAGCCTTTGCTCAAGCCTCTCCTTGGTGAGACCTGCCCTAATCAACCTGTATAATCCTACAACTGGCCCATTCTGCCCCACCTCAGTACACTTCTCCTTCCTATCCTAAGACGTTGTTTTTCTCCAAAGCACTTAACCACTTCCAACCTGCTCTATGCTTTTTGGTTTACTGTCAATCACTCCTAGAAAAGGATTTGTCTGCAAGACAGGAGTCTGTTTTGTCCACAAATGTGTTCTTTTTTTTATTTTTTTAGAGATGGAATCTTACTCTGTTGCCCAGTCCGCAGTGTAGTGGCACAACCATCAGTGTAGTGGCAACCTCAAACTCCTGAGCTCAAGCAATCCTCCTCCTATCTCAGCCTCCTCAGTAGCTGGGACTACAGGCACACACCTCAATGTCCAGCTAATTTTTAACTCTTTTGTAGAGACGGGGTTCTTGCTATGTTGCCCAGGCTGGTCTCGAACTCCTGGGCTCAAATGATCCTCCCCCATCTCAGCCTCCAAAATTTCCGGGACTATGGGTGTGAGTCACTGTAACTGGCCCACAGACGTATCCTAAGTACATAGTGGTTACTCAAAAACCTTTTTAAACTTTTCTTCAGTTAAGAAAAGGATATGATTTCACTCTTTATTTAGATGTGCTAAGTCTCTAACACCAGAAAGAGCCATGATGAAGAAAACGATGTCTTCTTTACATATTAGACGATTTATACTGCTTCAGAGAATTCTGAGTCTCAAGTTTCAATGCTGTAAAAGTAGTGCCATAATGCCTCACACATTTTTGACAGCCATGCCAAATCATTTTTTCACACCCCTTAAATATAAACAACAAAATTATTTTCAGCAATTATAAAAATAATTTTATTTTTATACTTAATTTGATGCTTGTTGGCTTGATTCCTTTTTTAGTTTAAAACACCTAATGCAAAGAATAAATTTCCATTCACAGATAGAATTCAAATTCTGTAAGTATATCATGCATGAACTAACATTTTCATTTACCAAAGAAAAATATTAAGTCCAGTTCAGGAGAGGGGAATCAGAAGGGAGGAATATGGAAGAATTGTGGACATTTTTTTTTTGTTTGTTTTGTTTTGTTTTGAGTTGGAGTCTCACTCTGTCGCCCAGACTGGAGTGCAGTGGCCGCTCCCGGCCACCGCAGCCTCGACATGCTGGGCTCCGGCGATCCTTCCGCCTCAGCCTTCCAAGTAGCCGGAATTACAGGCATGCACTACCACGCCCGACTGATTTTTTTTTTTTAATTTATTGTAGAGATGAGGTCTCACTGCCCAGGCGGGTCTCAAACCTGCGGGCTCAGGCAATCCACTCACCTCAGCCTCCCAAAGGCGCGGGATTACAGGCTGAGCCACGGAGCCCGGCTTTGGACATGTTTTTTAAATGACTACACAGAGCAATTATTTAGAACCAGTAAATAGATTTGTGGGGAAAGGAAACGTTTTATTCACTGATGTTTTTTAGAACTGCTGGTCCAAGTTGACAGTGAAGAGCAGACTATCATTTACCCATTTATATGATGTTTTTACCTTCTTCACAATTATTTTTTGTTGTTTCTGTCTGGGGCAAAACACTCCCACTTCTCTACCCTGAGTAAACTGCGGAATAGAAGGAAAACAGATATAAAACTATAGGGTGTTAAAGTTGAATTGTGGCCCCCAGAAAGGTATGTTGAAATCTCAACTCCGGCCGGGCTCAGTGGCTCAGCCTGTAATCCCAGCACTTTGGGAGGCCAAGGTGAGTAGATTCCTTGAGCCTGTAGGTTCGAGACTCACCCAGGCAATAAATCTAAAATAAATAAAAAATGAGCCGGGTGTGGTAGCGCATGCCTGTGGTTCTAGCTACTTGGAAGACTGAGGCGGAAGGACTGCTGGAGCCCAGCAGGTCGAGGCTGCGGTGGCCGGGAGCATGCCACTGACTTCCAGTTTGGGCGACAGAGTGAGACTCCAACTCAAAAAAAAAAAAAAAAGAAAGAAAGAAATCCTAACTCCAAGTATCTCAGAATGCAACCTTGTTTGCAAATAGGGTCAATTGTTAATGTAATTAGTCAAGATGAGGTCTTATTGGAGTAGGGTGGGCCCCAGTCCAATAGGACTGATGTCCTTATAAAAAGTGAGGACACAAAATGGGCACGGTGGCTCATGCCAGTAATCCCAGCATTCTGGGAGGCTAAAACTGAAGGATCTCTTGAGCCCAGGAGTTCGAGACCAGCCTGGACAATATATCAAGACCTTGTGTCTACAACAACAAAAACAAAAAATTAGCCGGGCATGGTGGTGTGTGCCTGTAGTCCCGCCCACTCAGGAGGCTAAGGCGGGAGGATGGCTTGAGCCCAAGAATTCGAGGCTGCAATGAGCTATGATCATGCCATTGGGGGGCTTGGGCAACATAGTAAGACTCTGTCTCTATAAAAGGAGAAGAAGGAGGAGGAGGAGGAGGGAGGGGGAGAAGGAGGAAAAGGAGGGGGAGGACGGGAAGGAGGAAGAGGAGGAGGAGGAGACACAGATACACACACACACACACACACACACACACACAGGGAGAACAGCATGTGATGACAGAGGGAGAGACTGGGATGACGCCACAGCCAGAGGATGCTGAGAAGTGCCAGTAGCCACTAGCAGCCAAGAAAAGAGCATGGAATAGACTTGCCCCTGGACAGATTATTTGGGGAAGAGAGAGAGAAAGAGAGAGAGAGAGAGAGGAGGGAGGGAGGGAAAGATAGAAAGAAAGAGAGAGAGAGAGAGAAAGAAAAGAAAGAAAGAGAGAAAGAGAGAAAGAAAGAGGGAGGGAGGAAAAGAAAAGAAGGAAGGAAGGAAAAGAAAGGGTCCCAGTTGAGGAACATAGTGATACCTCATCTCTAAAAAAATGAAAAAATTAGCCAGGTGTGTGGTGCACCCTGGTAATCACAGCTACTTGGGAGGCTGAAGCAAAAGGATTGTCTGAACCCAGGAGGTCGAGGTTGCAGTGAGTCCTGATTGTACTACTGCCCTCCAGCCTGGGCAACAGAGTGCAACCCAGACTCAATTTTTTAAAAAATAAAAATAAATTGTAGGGAAAAACAAAAACCCAGATCTTCTCAAAGGTTGATATTTCCCAAGTGGTTCTACAAGTTTTAAAGCTGAATCAGCAACCACATGGCAGAATGACATTCTTGGGCTGTCACAAGTGGCCCAAGATAAGACAGGATGGATGTGAACTGTTGACCAGCAACCAAGAGCCCTTTATCTAGAAAAGTAACGTCAGGAATGGAGAAATAACTGTTTGAGCTGACAGGAGGAACCAGGGAGAACTGAAACCCCAGGTGAAATAACCATGTTGTCCTGCGCAGAGCACATCTGACCCTCATTCTGTGTCCAGAGACTGCGGACAGGACCCTCCCCAGACCCCGGCCCTGCTACCACCCACCTTCCTGCCTGCACCCTCCCAACAGAGACAGAAGCTCAGATCCCAGCCCTTACAAGAAGGTCAGCCCCTCTCTTATCTCTCCACTCCTGCAGCTGCTCCCTCCATTACAGGCGTCCTTGCGGCCACTGCACTCCCCAAGGTTACAAAAACAGGCAGTCATGTCACCCCGGCTCTGACCCAGGCAGGGGAGGGGTAGCCGTGCCCATGGGTGTCTTTAAATGAAGGGAGAAAGAATTTGTCCCGTCTGCACTCACACCGATTCTGGCTAGTTTGGGATGACTATTTCTATCTCCCAGAAACCCTGAGAACAAACATATTTGTAACTTGCAGAAAACCCTCAGGTCATCAGAACAGAATCTGTAGGTGTCACCTGCCACCGAACGTATAGGGAAAAAAGGGTCGGCAAGTATTCGGGACATAACTCAACAGGACTATTAATGAGCTCTTTCCTCTTTTTCTCTTTCTCTCTCTTTCCTTCCTTCCTTCTTTCCTTCCTTCCTTCCTTCTTCCCTCCTTCCCTTCTTCCTTTCTGTCTCTGTCAGAATCTCACTCTGTCCCCCAGGCTGAAGTGCAGTGGCACAATCATGGCTCACCACAGCCTCAACCCCCTGGGCTCACGTGATCCTTCCCCCTCAACCTTCCAAGTAGCTGGGACCACAGGCACGCGCCACCACGCCCAGCTCTTTTTTTTATTTTTTGTAGAAATGAGGTGTTATTATGTTGCCCAGATTGGTCTTGAACCCCTGGACTCAAGTGATCTTCCAGTCTCAGCTTCCAAAGTGCTGAGATTATAGGCATGAGCCACCGCACCTGGCCTTGTATACATTTTTTTTCTAACAAAATTGGGATATTACTATACTATGTACTTTTTTTTACCTATTTTTTCACTTAGTATCATAGCATAAAAACTTTTCCTTGTCATGAAATATTCTGTGAAAATACAATGTGATGACCTTTCTAAATATATGATTATATGTGTGAACTGTTCCCCTATTATTTTATGTATATTTCTTCTTTTTTTCCATGGCACATGGCATGTGCTTTTTTGTATGTGCGTGTGTATATATGTATGTATTTACAACTATAGTTGTGGTTACATACCAGTATATATTTAGGTCTTTTCAAATTATAAGCAACTTTCTGATAAAAATCCAAGTAGTTAAATTGCTGTATAAATTCATATTATTTCATTAGTAGGACTTTCTGGGCAGACAATATGTAATGATTTTAGCGCATATTGTTAAATAATTAATATGAAAAGTTTCACCAATTTACTTTTCATTAGCAGTGCAGGACACTGGTCATTTCATCTCAGAATGGCCAAATGAATTTTATCCTAAAAACAAAATTTGGGTTCATATTTATTGTAAAAGATACCTTAATTATTATCCTGCCAAATTTATTTGATTACTAGTGTAACACTTTTCTCCCTCTTTTCTGGTTGAGAATGAAATTTCAGGCCAGGTACAGTGGCTCACACCTATAATTCCAGCACTTTGGGAGGCCATGGTGGGAGGACTGCTTAAGCCTAGAAGTTCGAAACCAGCCTAGGCAACATAGCAAGATCTCATTTCTAAAAAAAAAAAAAAAAAAAATAGCCAGGTACCTATAGTCCTAGCTACTCAAGAGGCTGAGACAGAAGGATCACCTGAGCCCAGGAGGTTGAGGCTGTGGTAAGCTGTGATGGTGCCACTGCACTCTAGACTGGGCAACAGGTAAAGATCCCAACTAAAAAAAAAAGAGAGAGAGAGAGAGAGACAAAGAATGAAATTTTAGATAGAATTACAATTAGTTTGTGAGTGACACATTTTAGACTGGTTTTATAAATGAAGATTTTCCATTTCTGTCATTATGACATATCATATTTGAATATTGTTTGTAATCATAGTTTGTGGAATGTTCTGGCACACATTTATTTTAAGTGATTCAGCAAGACAGAGCGTATTGTCATAAACTCGGTTTCTTAGAAAAACAAACATATCAGATAATTATTCTCTCAAAGGTAGGTCAAGAGTATAATTCCATAATTTGGCAGTACCGAACAAAACCACCCCATTTCATCCTTTTGACAAGGATTCACCACCACCCACGACTCTAGATGTGGGCACAGCCCTGCATGAGTCAGCCAAGGTCCCTGCATGCATGGAGCTTGCATCCCAGTGCAGGGCACAGATGACAAGAAATACAAACAAACTTATATAGAATGTGAAGTGTTAGAAGGAATCAAACAAGAAGCTTTCAGACTAGTGAATAGCAGAAGACAACGCACCTTTCTATACTGGATGGGATTAGGAAAGCCCTTCTGTAAGGTGACATTTCAGCTGACACCTAAGGGCAGGGCAGGAGACCGGCTGAGATCCTGTCGTGGAAGGGAGCTTGACTGACCAACCGTGTAAAATGGACCTGGCCAGATCTTTTGGGCCATGGTGAGGAGGTTATGTTTTATTCTGAATTCGGCGGCGAAGCCATTAAAGGTTTCAGAAGAAGAGCGTGCTTTGCTGCTGTGGAGAGGTGGAGTGCCCAGGTTAGACACAGTGCAGTAATGCAGGTGAGAGACCTCGGGTAAGAAGCCAATCTTCTAAATGCAGTCTACACTGTAGAGCCATGTAAGTGGGAATTGAACAGACTCTGCTGGCTTTAAACCCTTCCATCTTGCCATGCCCAAGCCCATGAAGGTTGCGCTAACTCTTCTGCAGAGGAATTGCCAGTTTGGAGCAGTGGCCAGCCTGTCCTCTGTCACTCCTCCAAGACAGTTGTGACATGGCAACCCCAAAGCTGAGAGGGCTTGTGCCTAAGATTCTTTACTCACTACAAAAAAATCACCTGGGGGGGTGTCCAGCATGGAGAGACATTGGTTTATTAGAATTTATGGGAGGCAGCTGGGCATGGTGGTTTATGCCTATCATCCCAGCACTTTGGGAGGCTGAGGTGAGAGGATTGCCTGAGCCCAGGGGTACGAAACCAGTCAGCCTGGGCAACTTGGCAAGACCTTGTCTCTACAGTAAATCAAAAAATTAGCTGGGCATGGTGGCGCACGCCTGTAGTTCCAGCTACCTGGAAGGCTGAGGCAGAAGGGTCACCTAAACCCAGCAGGTCAAGGCTGCGGTGACTGTGAGCGTGTCACTGCACTGCAGCCTGGGTAACAGAGTAAGACTTTGACTCAAAAAACCAAAAAAACAAAAAAACTATGGAAGGCACTGATGGCAGCCAGTTGGTACAGAAAAAAACCTCTACGCCTTGGGCAATACAGTGAACAATTTTATAGGCAAGCACGTCAGTGAGTCAAATTCCTACCTAGTGTTTATAATTACATTGAATACACACATGGGAGGACCACATTACTTCCAGCTTTGCTCAATCTCCTGGATCCTGTGACTCATTACTGGGCATATGCAAACCCTTCGAAGACCACAGAGACAAGCCTTGGTCAGAGGCTGCTTCCTGGAGGAGAGGCAGAAAGCAGCCAGATATGGGGGAAAGAGACAATGTCTGGACAGTCACCTCACACAGTCACCTGTGTGTCTGATCAAACAAGATTTAGATTCAAATCTACAGATTGTTGAACACCCACCAAGTGTCATTCCCTGTGCTAGAAGTTTCATCTGCTGCCACATTGAAGTCACTACACAGATACCGTCAAATTTGAGCTTCATCGCCCATCAGTGTTAGTCTGCTGAACTATGTCATTCTACAGAAAAGATACCTGCACACATATGTTTGTTGCAGCTCTATTCACAATAGCAAAAACATAGAACCAACTGTGTTGCCCATCGAAATTGGACTATATAAAAAAATGTGGTACATATACACAATGGAATATTATGCAGCCATAAACAAGGACAAATATATGGACTTTGCAGCAAATATATGGACTTGGATGGATTTGGAGTCGATCATACTCAGTGATTTATCACAGAAACAAAGAACAGAGTTCCATACGTTCTCACTCATAAACAGACCTTGAACAATTATAATGCTATAAGAAAGCAATTGGAACCGGGCTCGGTGGCTCAGCCTGTAATCCCGCGCCTTTGGAGGCCGAGGTGAGTGGATTGCCTGAGCCCGCGGGTTCGAGACCCGCCTGGGCAGCAAGACCTCATCTCTACAATAAATGAAAAAATCAGCCAGGCGTGGTAGCGCATGCCTGTAATTCCGGCTACTCAGAAGGCTGAGGCGGAAGGATCGCCAGAGCCCAGCAGGTCGAGGCTGCGGTGGCCGGGAGCGGCCACTGCACTCCAGTCTGGGCGACCGAATGAGACTCCAACTCAAAAAAACAAACAAACAAAAGAAAGCAATTGGCAGTAGTGGGAAACTGTCGGAGGGGTGAGATTGGCAGTTGAGGGAAACTGCTAGGGGAGAGAGGGGCATACCTCATCAACAAGGGTACCTGCATGATCAATGTTTATATACCTAATCCTGAAATGTTTCCCACATCTTTATAATAAAAATTAAAGAATAAATAAATAAAATAACCTTTAAAAAAATTGAGCTTCTACCCTACGACTTGTAGGCTTGTATTTCTCATTCTCTGAGCACCTCCTTCCTTGAGCAGTAAAAACCCTCAGGGACTTACTTAGTCCAGAGGAGGTAGTCCTGTTCCCTACGGTGCAGAAAAGAAATTGAGAAGTCTGGTTGCTTGTCCTGAGGTCCCAGACTCTGCTTGGATGAGGCTAGTACCGGAAGCAAGATGGCCAACTCTCAGGTGTGACGGTCATTGCAATGGTTTGTCTACACCACAGGGACACTGGGTTCCAGGTTACAACTCTACAGACAGATAACTTCATTTACAGTTCATTGGCTGTTTTCTCTTCAGGAAGCCCATGGTCCAAGGTGGTGGATCAGGGTGTGATACAATTTCATCTTCTCCTAACTGACCCTCCCCAGGACAAGACACCACCACCACCATCACCGCCATCACGATGGATTGTCAGAAGTGTACACTTCTGACAACTGAGGGTCCTCAGGACCATCGCAGGTCATCAGAAGGTTTGTAATAACTTGAAACCTTAAAGGGAAAGGTCCAGATTTTCAGAATTTCTGATTTACAAGGAAACACCTTAGTTCCTTTGCATTTTGGCCACCTTCAAACACCACTCACCAGGAGGCCAAAGCAAGACAGAACCCCTCACCTTGCCAAGTCAGCATAAATACTCCCAAACTGGTGAGTCCACCTGCCTCACTGTCACACCCCTAAAAATGGTCTAGATAATGCCAGTTACATTCATTATGTAAAATACTGACAGTGCATTAGGTGACCAAATAGCCAGGGAAGAGTCCCAAGTCTCTGTCTCTGTTCATTAGAGAGGTGACACCATTGACTGAAACAGAGATTATAAGAGCATATCAGATTTATAAGGAAGATGATATCTGCCTTGCATGTTTAAAGTATGTAGTCTTTAGACCGGGCATGGTGGCTCATGCTTGTAATCCTAACATTTTGAGAAGATGAGTTAAGAGGATTGGTTGAGGCCAGTAATTCAAGACCATCCTGGGCAACACAGTGAGACCTCATCTCTATACAAAAAAAATTTTTAAATCATCTAGGTGTGGCAGCATGTGCCTTTAGTTCCAGCTACTTAGGAGACTGAGGCAGGAGGATCTCTTGAGCCCAGAAGTTGGAAGCTGCAGTAAGTTATGATCGAGGCACTGCACATCAGCCTGGGTGACAGAGTGAGACCGTGTCGCTCAAAAAAATAAAAAATAAAGTATACAGTCTTAAAAAAATACTCAAGTGGGAGCTCTGGGTGTCAAGTTCAAGAGAAGAGGGTGAGCTTGAGGGAAGAGACTTGGGAGCAGTCAGCATATTTGTGGGAGCTGAATTACAAATGCGGGTGACATTGACCGGACATTGACAGAAGAAGCCGAAAGGGAGACCTCAATCTGCAGAAAGACAGTCAGGCATGGAGCCCACAGGGAGAAACATTTCCAAATGGAGGAATCTGTTGACCAGTATCCAAAGCAACAGAGGTCAAAAAAGGGTTGAAATCAGGTTTCTGCATTTCTCAAATAGATAAAACTTGTTCAGGTCTGTTTTGGAAAATAATTGACCAAGGTCATATGATCGGATTACATTGCCTTTCAGCAATGTGTGCTTGGAGTCCTATGACACTGGACTCTTATCAGCACTATTTTGACAATCACCCACTGAGCAGTCATTAGTGTCACTGAGGTCTTTTCCTCCCATCTTACTTTGCCAGTTGTTTCAGAAGTGAAAAAGCTATGTTCTTTTTGAAACCAACAAGATCTCATAGCCTCTATATTCCGTTTGGGATTTTGGCTCTTGAAGACGGCACTGCCCAGTGTAGCATGGGTTCTTCTGAGTTCTGTATGTCCGTGCTTGCATCTGGTGATGACTCAAGCCTCCTGTGCTTTTTCTTGGAATACTGTGGAAACGTCTCTTGAAAACACATGACCCGGCATTGTTTGGTCTTCACTTAATTTGGACATATTATTTATATATTTAATCGACATCTTTTCTTATGAGTCTGACACTTTGAAAGGAGGTCTGCTTGGAGCCAGTGTGACCATAGGTAGAAATGCTAATACAGAACCAGAAATCAGATGTCAGCCCTCGATTACAAAACAATCCACAATATGCTTACATTCAAATGTCTAGGGCACTGAATCAAAAACATAGAATGTCCAAAGCCTGGAGGCCCCTGCCCTGGAAAATCCACCTTGTATCCATGTTTCAGAAGCGCAGTCTGGGAGACATTGCTCAGGGAAGGACCTAGCCTTCGCTTTCCACGACTTTGCTCAAAGGCTTTGCGGGAAGAAGGCTTGAGTGGGAGCTGTCAGGAGCAGTGGTAGCTGTGGGAAAATGAGTGACAAGGCTCGGATGATTTCCACATGCTTGCTGCTGGAATTGTTTTTCTTCACATATTTCCATCTTTTCACGCCTATAATCCCAGCACTTTGGGAGGCCGAAATGAGAAGACTGACTGAGCCCACGGGTTCGAGACCAGCCTGGGCAACTTGGCGAGATCTCACCTCTACAATAAATCAAAAAATTAGCCAGGCATGGTGGCACACGCCTGTAGTCCTGCTACTTGGAAGGCTGAAATGGAAGGATCGCCTGAGCCCAGCAGGTCAAGGCTGCGGTGGCTTTGAGCGTGCCACTGCACTCCAGCCTGGGTGGCAGAGTGAGACTCTGACTCAAAAAAAAAACCAGTAATTTCTATGATGGTGAACTATGGTCTGTTGACTTCTTTTATTTCATCCACAGTGCCCAGCACAGTGACAGATTCCAATTAATAGTCGATGAAGGCCTCTTTAATTGTTTGTTTGTTTTCTGTTTTTTTAGTTGGAATATCACTGCATGGCCCAGGTTGGAGTGCAGTGGCATGATCACAGCTCACTGCAGCCTCAACCTGCTGTGTTCAGGCAATCCTTCCATCTCTACCACCTGAGTAGATGGGACTACAGGCATGCACACGGCAAATTTTTATTTATTTATTTTTTTTGTAGAACGAGGTCTCCCTATGTAACCCAGGGGGTTCTCGAATTACTGGGCTCAAGCAACCCTTTCAACTTGACCTCCCAAAGTGCTGGGATCACAGGCATGAACCACCGTGTCCAGCCAGGCCTCTTTAATGTAATGCATACTCAAGCATTTGCTATTGTATAAAAAAAAGAAAAAAGGCTTGCGTAACAATTGTCACCATGGAGATGGGCTGCAGAATCCATTAATAAGGCCTTTTTCTTCATGTGGAAGAGTAGGGATTTAAGGCATGGAAGTATATTGGATACTAATTCTTTCTGCCCCATAAGAAAGGACACTTAAATGCCGCTTGCTTTCATGAGAAATTATGATCTGGGGACAATGAACTCATCAGCACTATCTTTGTTTCCTCCTCCTGAGCACATGATAGGATTACACTTTTCTGCATGATCATGTGACTTGTTTTGGCCAATCGAATGTGAGCAGAAGTGGCCTGTATCATTTCTGCATCATTTCAGCCTTTCATTGCTGGTGTCAGAGTCATCGTTATTCCCTTCTCTCGGTGCCGGTGCCAGCAATAATATTCAGATGATAGTTCCATCCATCTGTGTGTGAAAATGTTAGGGAGTGAACCTCCCCAGTGACCCAAGATGGACATGCAGCCTGAGAAAGAAACCTTGACTTTTTTAAGATAGTAAGATCTGAGGCATGACTTTGACCTTCTTGATTTTATAGAAGCCAAGTGGTCATTTTATTCCATTTTAGTTACAACAGTTAACAAGAGAGTGTAGGCCAGCCAAAATATTTAGAAAGTAGATTCAGCTTGCACAAAAATAAATGTTAGTTTAGCAATAACAGCTAAGACTATATAGTGCTTTACAACTGTCAAAAGCACTTTTGCATAGATTACTTTGTTTATTCTTCCCTGTGCTTCTGTGGGTCTCTGTCCTGTCTGGTCTCTATCTCTCCTGTTCAGAACAACTTTTTCTGGTTACAGACACCTGCTGTCATTGACCCATCCCACTTTGAATGTGTCTCTAACATAATATTTAGCACAGAGTATTGCAATTTAAAATATTATCTGTTAGCCAGGCTCAGTGGCTCAGCCAGTAATCCCAGCACTTTGGGAGTGGATTGCCTGAGTCCACTGGGTTCGAAACCAGCCCAGACAACTCGACTAGACCTCATCTCTACAATAAATCAAAAATTAGCTGGGCGTAGTAGCATGCGCCTGTAGTTTCGGCTACTTGGAAGGATCGCTAGAGCCCAGCAGGTCGACACTGGGATGGCCGTGAGTGTGCCACTGCACTCCAGCCTGGGTGATGGAATGAGACTCCAACTCGAAAAAAAAAAAAAAAAAATACTGTCTTCTATCATATTGTATCCTATTCATTTTTGTAGACCTTCTTTCCAACATTCCATGTCTCACTGTTTGAATGTCAGAATAAGTGCTTCATAAATGCTCATTTAAAGAAGCCAAAAAGTAAGTTAAGTGTCAAGTCTCAGGCTACAAATGACTAAGTCACCAACAGAATTCAAACCTAAGGCTTTTGACTCTTCATTCCATGACATGACTATCAGTTACTGAGTACCGAGGAAGAGAATACAGCTCTGACTCCCAGGTGCTGCCCTGGAACCATCAGCTGGGCCTTGGTATTGCTGAGAGCTTTTCTGGACCATAGTGTTCTGTTAAAAAAATAATAATAATTTCACAGAATGCCAACATGAGACAAGGCTAATCTGTAACCATGACCAAGACAAGATCAAAACCACTCCACAATCTCGTCTGAACACAAACAAAACGTAATCATTGTGTAAACCACAAAAGCGATGAATACGTGTGACTGAAGCTTCTTTATCAATTATGGCTTTAGCCTCTATCTAGTCTTGACTCCCTCTATTTTGTTGTTCGTTTTCTGTAAGACGGAGTCTTGATATGTGGTTCAGGATTGTCTCCAACTTCTGGTCTCAAGCGATCCTCCCACCTCAGCCTCCCAAAGTGCTGAGTTGACAGGCACTGTGCCCAGCCTTGACTCCTCCCAAATAAGATATATTAAGATGTAATGGTCATAGGATTACTCCTACTGCCTGACTACCATCATAACACAAGCCCATAGTAAATTGTGACACCTCTTACGTAGGTGCCCCCACAGTTCCCTGTGTATGCATTCCTGCAGAAATTAATAACCCCAATTCACTCAGTACTCCATGTTTCCAATCCAGTGGGTGTGCTGGAGAGTCCTGACAGTCCTCCTATACCCAGGGACTACGTGGTGTGTACATGTTGAGGGTTTCATCACAACAGCCCTGGAAGACTGTTACTGTCCCCACTTGGCAAATGAAGACACAAGGGCTCACTGATATTTAATGATTTGCCCAAGCTCACAGCACCAGGAAGAGCCAGCGACCATACTCCAATCCACGGCTAAGGTTTAGCATCTTTTCTGCACTCTGCATGGGCTCTCCCAGCCTGTCCCCTCTTCTAGATAATACAGGGAGTTGCAGCCCAATCATGCTATTTTTGTAACAGATCTTCTGTGTGCTTCTATGAAAAAAGGATTTCGGCCAGGCATGGTGGCTCACGGTTGTAATTCCAGCGTTTTAGCAAGCCAAGGTAGGAGGATCACTTGAGGCCAAGACTTCAAGACCAGCCTGGGCTTGTAGAGTGAGGCCTTACCTCTATAAATCATATATTAAAAAACAAAAAATAGCTACAGATGGTGGCCTGCACCTGTAGTCCCAGCTACTTGGGAGACTGAGACGTAAGGATCGCACGAACCCAGAAATTCGAGGCTGCAGTGAGTCATGATTGCACCACTGTGCTCCAGCCTGGGTGGCAGAGTGAGAACCTGTCAAGAAAGAAAAGGGGGGAGGGGGAAGAGGAGTAGAGGGAGGGAAGGAGGAAGGAGGGAGGAGAGAGAGAGAGAGAAAGAAAGAGAGAGGGAGAGGGAGAGGCAAGGGAGGAGAGGGGGCAGAGGGGAAGAGAGGGGGTAGAGTGAGAGGGGGAAAGGGAAGAGGGGGAGGAGGAAGAGGGAGGGAGGGAGAGAGGGAGACAGAAAGAGAGAGAGAGGGAGGGGTGAGGGGAGAGGGAGAGGTGAGGGGAGAGGGAGACAGAGAAGGGAAGAGGGGAGAGAAAAATGGGAGGAGGAGGGGGAAAGGGGGAGGGAGGAATGGGGAGAGGGAGGGAGAGAGGGAGGGGAGGAGAGAAGAAGAGGGAAGAAGGAGGGAGAGAGGGGAAGAGGGGAGAAGCGAGAGAACGAGAGAAGGAGAGAAAGATAAAGGATGTCGGGACCCAGACAGGTTGGACCACCGCCTCGCCCAAGAGCGAGCGCGGCAGCCTCCGCTGGGCGGCGCGGGATCCTCCGGGCGTCCGGGGGCGGGCGGGCGCGCGCGACGGACGTCGGGCCGGACCAATCCCCGCGGGGGCGCCGGCCGCGGGGCCCAATCGCAGCAGGGCGGAGGTGGACGCGGCGGTCGGCCCCGCCCCCGCGGCGGGCAGCGAGGCTCGGCGGGTGGCGGCTGAGTCACGGCGGACCGAGCCCCCGCCGGGCCGCGGAGCTGCCGACCCACCCGCGACCACCGACGGGCGACCGCGCGGGACGAGCGGCCTCCCCGCGCCGGCGCCCCCCGGAGCCGGCGGAGGCCGCGTCCGCTGGGGCGCGGAGGAGCAGAGGGCTGCGCGGGGACCGTCGCAGGTGTCACCCTGGACGCGGAAGCGCGCGGCCCCGGTGTGAGGCTCCGGGACGGGCGTGGGCGGTGGAATTCCACGGGAGAGTCCCCTCCCCACCCCCAGCCGCTTAGACTCGGCCCCGCCCCCTCCCTCTCCCCCGCGAGGTCAGTGTCTCCCCCCCCGCCCCCCCCCGCCGCGAGGTCGGTGTCCCCGGCGCGTCCTCGGCTGCCCCGGCCCTGGAGGTTGCGAGGGCATACGAGGAGACGGCCCCGAAATTGGCCCTCCTGGCCTGGCAGGAAGACTGCAATCGTGGGGTGAGTTTAAAAAAAAAAAAATCCCTTTCCGATTGGAAGCTCCCCCCCCACCAGTCCCTGTCCCTTGTTAACTCGCAGCACAGTGACAATAACAGTTGTGCAACTGTCGCTTCCCAAGAGGGACCGCAGCGTTGAGCTTGTGAAAACCAGCCAGCCGAGCACAACACGGAGACGGGTGCGATCCCTGGCGGACCCAGATGGGTGACCCCTGATGGGGGTGATGGCGAAGAATCCTCCTAAAGGCAGCTTGAGCACCCCCAAGGCCCTACTTCTTAAAACCTAGGAAGGATGACAGCCCCGGCTGCCAGAGCGCCTTGCTCCCGAAGTGCAGTCGTCCTCCCAGTTTGCTTGTTGACATTTGCCGAATTGCCCTCACTTCCCCATCTTTGAATGCCTTGCCTCAGGGTTAGTTAGCAGCAGAGGGTGATATCTCTCTCTCTCTCCCTCCCTCTTCCCCCCCCCCCTTTTTGTTTTTGTTTTTCTTAACAGAAGTCAGTTACCCACCCGGCAAGATGAAGATTGTATTTGTAGAACCTGCCATCTTCCTTAGTGCATTTGCCATGACCCTGACCACGCCACTGACAACACAGTATGTTTATAGGAGAATCTGGGAAGAAACCGGCAACTACAGTTTCTCATCTGATAGCAATATTTCTGAGTGCGAAAAAAACAAAAGCAGCCCAATTTTTGCCTTCCAGGAGGTAAGACTTTAAATTACCCCTAAAATGTAATTTAAAAGGAATGTATAACGGGTTTTAAAAAATAATAATAAAATAAAATACAGACAGGGTCTCATTGTATTTCCCCAGGCTGGCCTTGAACTCCTGGCCTCAAGCAATCCTCCTGCCTCGGCCTCCCCAAATGCTGAGATTATAGGTGTGAGCCTCCACAGTGGCCTAGGGCGTTAATTGAAAGAGGACACTGCACTCACCATGCCTTGGTCTCTCAAGGGTGGCCATCAAAGTCCTAAATCCCACACCAAATGGCCTTTACTCAGTTCTTATCCCATTTAAAGTTTCCTGACACCTTTCATCTGCCTCTTCTTAAAACACCTCCTCCTTTTGTGACACTAGCTCTTCTTTCAGAAATTCCAGCCCAAATGTCATCTGCTCTTGGCTGTCTCTTTTCTCTGTCCAAAAAAAAAGTCTGAAAATTGAAAGGCTACCTGAAATGAGCTACTTGGTGGACCGGGCGGGTAAAACCAGGTGTCTCTGCCCCTCCCTGTTCCTCTCACTCTTTCTCCTAGCCCCTCGACTGCATCTGCATGTCCCTGCTGTCAGGGACTCTAGAAGGTGTCCTGTCGCTGAAGACTGCGGGCCAGCATCTGTCACGGGGTGGGAGAACATTTGTCATTTGGTGTCACATCAGTCTGGACTCCCAGGTGTTGAGGGGCAGCTGTGTGTGGACATCTGTGGCAGGGAGGACTCACTGTTGTTCTCAGGACACTGCAAATGTTGAGGCAGATATTAGGGAACTTCCTTCCTCCCTCTCCCTCCTCCTACCCCAGTTTTTAAATGTAAAACAGGAGGTACAGTCACCATCCTCCGGGCCCCTTAGGCAGCTTTGACACAAGTCTGCCATGTCTAAATGCAAAGTGATAGTATCCTGATTTGGAACTGTTTTTTCCTACAATGCCTCATAAATAAGCCTCATAAACAAACTCAGCTTGTCCACTTTGAACCCTTCCCCTTGGGGACATTTGGTGATGGCCAAAGAGTGGTGCTACCTTCCAGGTCAAAGATAAAAAGCATTTTGGGGAATTGAGTCACCTCCTGCTGGCTCTGAGATGCTCTGGGTGACTGGGATGGGGGTGGAGGAAGTGGCCAGGAGGGCCCCAGAGGGAAGACTGTCCCCAGGTGTCAGGTGGGCCCTTGCTGGGTGAGGCCCAGCTCTCTGGCACAGTCCTGAGCTCACTCATTCCCTCATTCCCACTGGGAAGTCTCCTTGCCATCGATAACTTCTGGGTAGCCTCAAAGACATCAAGGTTCTGGCCTAGAGGAAAGTCATCCGAAGAGAAGGGCCAAGGTCTCACCTAGTAGTTTTATCTCCTTCCAAGAATGTCTCCTGTTATGTGCCATTCCCAGCAGAGAGAAGGTTCTATCTAGAGGCTCACCCATTTCTTTAAGTGTTATTCACACAATGGACAAGTGTTTATCACACACTGTGCTGTGGTGACAAAGATAAGCAGCACATGGCCCTGAACCCAAGGAGTCCACCAGTCTCTCTAGGCTGAAAAAAATATACATCAACAGAATGGCAGTTAATACATCCTCTTGGGTTTTTTTTTTTTTTTTTTTTTGAGTTGGAGTCTCACTCTGTTGCCCAGACTGGAGTGCAGTGGCCGCTCCCGGCCACCGCAGCCTCGACCTACTGGGCTCCGGTGATCTTCCGCCTCAGCCTTCTGAGTAGCTGGAATTACAGGCATGCGCTACCACGCCCGGCTGATTTTTTATTTTACTGTAGAGATGAGGTCTCGCTGCCCAGGCGGGTCTCAAACCCGCGGGGTCAGGCCATCCACTCACCTCAGCCTCCCAAAGGCACAGGATTACAGGCTGAGCCACCGAGCCTGGCTCATCCTCTTAGTTTTACAGGCAGGGGTCCTAAGTCAGGGACCCCAGGATTGAAATCCTCTTCAGATTTCAAGTCTGGGGATGTTTTTTAATATACATACTTGAATCCCATTGGAAGACATGTCTTTCAACCTTGACTGGATGTTGGGATCACTAAAGAGTTGTTGTTTTTGTGGGGTTTTTTGTTTGTTTGTTTGTTTGTTTTTTGAGTTGGAGTCTCACTCTGTCGCCCAGACCGGAGTGCAGTGGCCACTCCCGGGCAACGCAGCCTCGACCTGCCGGGCTCCCGTGATCCTTCTGCCTCAGCCTTCCAAGTAGCCGGAATTACAGGAGCACGCTACCACGCCTGGCTGATTTTTTGATTTATTGTAGAGATGAGGTCTTGCTGCCCAGGCGGGTCTTGAACCCGCAGGCTCAGGCAATCCACTCACCTCAGCCTCCCAAAGGCGCGGGATTACAGGCTGAGCCACCGAGCCCAGCTTGTTTTTTTAATTGCAAAATAATTGTTGTACATATTTATGGGGGACACAATGATGTTTGGATACATGTAATGTATAGTAATCAGATCAGGGTAATTAGCATCTTCATTATCTTGAACATTTATCATTTCTTTGTGTTGGGTACATTCACTATTCTCCTGCTAGTTATTTGAAACTATATCTTCTAGGTAATACCTAACTAATACCTTCTCGATAATTGAACTCCAAAAAAAAACCAAAAAGCCCAGAATTATCTTTTAGAGGGTGAATCCTTTGTAGTACAGGCTCCCCCACTAGATAAGTGTTCTAGGAACCCATCAGCCCAGTGTACCAGCTAGCATTGTTGTGAGAGGCTGTCTTCAGCTTCAGTGAGGTTTTTTTTGTTTTGTTGTGTTTTTGAGATTCTTTTGGTGCATTTGCCCATTTTAGGATAGGTGATTTACGAGCACACTTGTCCACGCTGGGCTGAGTATTCAGCAGTTTTTGATCAAAAACAGTGTGGCCCCCATTCCCCACCCTCCCTATTCACCCGACCTTGCCACAAGCAGCTTTTTGTTTGTTTGTTTCCCCGGATGAAAAAAGTCCTCAGAGGGAAATGTTTTGCCAGTGTGGAAGAGGTGAAACAAAAAATGACAGAAGCACTAAAAGGCATCAGCACTGATAAGTTCAAAAACTGTTTTGAGCAGTGGAAAAAGCGTCTCAATAGTTGTATCAAACAGAGAGTACTTTGAAGGTAACTGAAGTTTAAACATTAAGAATAAATATATCTTCTTTATAAAGAAATTCTGGGTCTTTGGGGTCCCATATAATAAATAGTGATCAGCCGGGCTCGGTAGCTCAGCCTATAGTCCCAGCGCTTTGGGAGGCCAAGGTGAGTGGATTGCCTGAGCCCACGGGTTCGAGACCCGCCTGGGCAACTTGGTGAGACCTCATCTCTACAATAAATAAAAAATTAGCCAGGCGTGGTAGCGTGCGCCTGTAGTTCCAGCTACTTGGAAGGCTGAGGCGGAAGGATCGCCGGAGCCCAGCAGGTCGAGACTGGGAGCGGCCGGGAGCAGCTACTGCACTCTGGGCGACAGAGTGAGACTCCGACTCAAAAAATAAAAATAAATAAAAAATAAATAGTGATCAGATCAGAGTAATTAGCACATCCATCATCTTAAATGTTTGTCATTTCTTTGTGTTGAAGGAGACATTCACTCTCCTCCTTCTAGGTATTTGAAACTTTGTATTATTGTTCAGTCTAGTCATCCCACAGTGGTATAGAACACTAGAACTATTCCTCCTATCTAGCTGTAACTTTGTATCCTGTCACAGATCTCTCCCATAGGCATATCAGCTTCCATATTTGATTCTGTGCCTTCCCTCACTTGCCCCCTGGGAGTAGGCCCCCTGGTTGCTGTGTGGGGTAGGGACCTTGAAGGAGAGAATTCTAATGCCTGGAAAAGTCAGCTGCCCTCATCCATGAGGGGAGGCAGGTCTTGGTCCAGCCATCTTGGTGGTCTCTATGATGGTGCAGGTGATGAGTGCTGCGCCCCCACCCCCAGCCTGGCCCAGCTGCTGAGAATCTCCCACTGCCCAGAGCAGTGGTCTCCATCAGAAGATTTTTGCCAAATTTTCCAACTGATGGACAAATTTTTCCTGTATTGTTTGTTTTGTTGTTGTGTTGTTTTGAGACAGGGTCTCATTCTGCCACCCAGATTGGAGTGTAGTGGTTTGTTCATACCTTACTGCAGCCTCAAACAACTGGCCTCAAGCATTCCTCCCACTTTAACCTCCTAAAGCACTGTGATTACAGGCATGAGCCACCACACCTAGCCTCATCGTGTATTGTTTGTTCATTAGATTAAAATTCAAGAGAACAGACTACTCTAGAGCCCTTCCCTTGAAGTTGGTGCCCCTGGACCTCCAAGCATTGGACACCACCCTGCCCTGATGCTGCCACCCCTGCTGGAGTGGTGGCCCACTCATTGTGTGCTCCTTAGGACAAGAACATTTTTGCTTCCCAGGAGGCATCACCGTCACCTTCAGTGATTCATTCCATGACTGAAAAAGATATTCATCTTTTTATTTTAAATGAGCTTAGTATTTGCCATGATAAAAATGGCACATACTCTTTATATTATATTTGGAAAATACAGAGAAGGGACAAGCAGAAGATGTTTTTAGATTGTGCACAATCCTTTCCCTCAAGTAACTCATGTCACGATTGTCATATCTTCCTTCTGTGCATGTCATTGTCTGTCACTGTCTAGTCCTGAGGAAGTGAGCTGTCTTCCTCTACAGTTCATTCCAAGTCGCCATCTTTAGACAGTGCCATGCTCCTCTTTGGATTTTAGCTTCTATTTTTTTTTTTTTGAGTTGGAGTCTCACTCTGTCGCCCAGACTGGAGTGCAGTGGCCACTCCCGGCCACCGCAGCCTCGAACTGCTGGGCTCTGGCGATCCTTCCACCTCAGCCTTCCAAGTAGCCGTAATTACAGGCATGCGCTATCACGCCTGGCTGATTTTTTGATTTATGGTAGAGATGAGGTGTCGCTGCCCAGGAGGTCTTGAACCCACGGGCTCAAGCAATCCACTCACCTCGGCCTCCCAAAGGCGCCGGATTATAGGCTGAGCCACCGAGCCCGGCTAGCTTCTTTTTTAAATCTTCTTTTCTTTGGTAAAGAAAGGAATACGTTTCTTGGGAATTTATTTATAATAGGTGAAAAGGGCAATGACCTTGACAGATGCTCGTCCTCCTCCTTCTTCAGAGCAATTCAGAAGACGGTCACAGGACAGGCCGTCGCTTCAGCTTCAGAACAGTGGGTACCATGATCTCTCGGTGCACACTGCTCATAGAAGCATCATACTGTGGCCAGGACCAGGGCCCTTGGGGTCTACAGGTCCTCTGTATGAGTCAGACCCCACCAGCACATGTTCTTTTTATGGGTTCAAGTCCTCCGAGTGGGACCTGAATATCATGACTGCGTGTGGATAACGACATCACCTTTTGATACAGGCTGAGCATCCCTAATCCAAAATCCAGAATTTTTTGAGCACCAAGTGGAAAATTCCACATGAAAGTGCTTAACACAAACTTTGTTTTTGTGTACAAAATTATTAAAAATGATTTTATGAAATTACCTTTATACTGTGTGTATGAGGCATATATGAGACATAAATGAATTCTGTGTTCAAACTTGGGTCCCATCCCCAAGATATCTCATTATGTATCGGGCGTGACAAAAAATTGTATAAACATTTGAAGAAATATGATCTATTTATGACTTTTTGAAGTTGAAATTATAGTAGCAATGTGTAGTATGACGTTCGCGCAAAAGATGGCATTCGTCAAATGAATGCTAGTGTCACCATGCAACAGGCAGGACGGTCAAAGAAAATGGCAGAAGCAGGTTGTCGTTCAAGGAGCTCAAGGCCATTTTGAAGAGGTATTGGAAACTCAAGAACGTTGTGAAAGTACGACGACAATGGAGGTGTGAGTATGCACAGAACCTCCAACATACCTGACAACTGCATGTATTCGTGATGAGTCTGAGATGCGTGGTCCTGTGTGTGATGTGCACAAGGGAAGACCCGGGAGGCCTCGTGCAGCACCAAGTCCTGCAGTTGTTTGTCATCATCAGAAGTGTCTGGATGCTGATAGGAACCACTGTGAGCGCCTCTTGTCATTGCAGACGTGAAACGTGACTTGTATTTATCTTTTGTTACACGAATATAATGAGTATTACAATTGTAATACCATTTTTTCCTTTCTTAAAATGTGTATACCTTTTTTGGCAGCCTTTGTATATGCAAATATTCTAAAATAAAAAAAAAAAAAAAGGGAATCTGAAATCCAAAACCCTCTGGTCCCAAGCATGTCAGAAAAGGGTCCTCAGACTACTTTTGCTCTGTGAACTGAATGGAGAGTGAAACTACATCTGGCACGCTCATGCACTGGTGATTCCCACCCAGGACCTACAGGCATCTGTGAGAAAAATAGGCACCATGATGTGTGTGTGCACGTTGTACAAACCTGTAAACACACCATCTTCTTTTTATTTCTTTGCAGGAAGTTCAGAAAAAAGTGTCTCTCTTTGGTCTGCAGATGGACATCAGCGGGTTAATTCCTGGTCTGGTGTCTACGTTCTTCCTTCTGTCTCACAGTGATCACCACGGACGAAAACTCCCGATGATCTTGTCTTCTGCCGGTGCCCTGGCCACCAGCGTCTGGCTCTGTCTGCTTTGCTATTTTGCCTTCCCATTTCAGCTTTTGATTGCATCCACCTTCATTGGTGCATTCTGTGGCAATTACACCATGTTCTGGGGAGCCTGCTTTGCCTATATAGTTGACCAGTGCAGAGACCACAAACAGAAAACAATTCGAATCGCCATCGTTGACTTTCTACTCGGACTTGTTACTGGGCTCACAGGACTGACATCTGGCTATTTTATCAGAGAACTAGGCTTTGTGTGGTCATTTTTTATCACCGCCATGGCTCTCACTGTTAACTTGATCTATATTTTATTTTTTCTCGAAGATCCCATGAAAGAGTCTTCATCTCAGAATGTCACTGTGTCATGCAGTGAAGCCTTTAAAAACCTATTTTACCAGACTTACATGCTTTTTAAAAATGCTTCTGGGAGACAGCGGTCTTTGCTCTGTCTACTACTTTTTACAATGATCACGTATTTTTTCTTGGTAGTTGGGGTTGCCCCCATTTTTATCCTTTATGAACTGGATTCACCTCTCTGCTGGAATGAAGTTTTTATAGGCTATGGATCAGCCTTGGGGAGTGCCTCTTTTTTTACGAGTTTCCTGGGCATATGGCTTTTTTCTTATTGTATGGAAGATATTCACATGGCCTTCATTGGGATTTTTACCACCATGGTAGGAATGGCTGTGATTGCTTTTGCCAGGACAACACTGATGATGTTTTTAGGTGAGTTCCAAATGTAGCCTTAGAACTAACCATGCTTGATGTTTATGTCTAAGGGATTTCAGTCTATTGGGAGAGAAACTTTAATACAAAGCTCTCTATTTAGCCATTCTAGTGTGATTAAAGGTTAAAAAGCTAATTTGCCAGAAGACAATAAGCATAAAGCCAAATTTGCTTTAAAAATTTAATTCACTGGGGCATGGTGCCCCATGCCTGTAATCCCAGTATTTTGGGAGGCTGAAGTGGGAGGATCAGTTGAGCCCAAAAGTTCAAGACCAGCCTAGACAACGTAGCAAGACCCTGCCTCTGCATTGAAAACAAAACAAAACAAAAAAAACAACCGGGCTCGGTGGCTCAGCCTGTAATCCCATGTTTTGGGAGACTGAGGTGAGTGGATTGCCTGAGCCCACGGGTTCGAGACCCGCCTGGGCAACTTGGCGAGACCTCATCTCTACAATAAATCAAAAATTAGTCGGGCGTGGTAGCACGCACCCATAGTTCCAGCTACTTGGAAGGCTGAGGCGGAAGGATCGCCGGAGCCCAGCAGGTCCAGGCTGCGGTGGCTGGGAGCGGCCAATGCACTCCAGTCTGGGAGACAGAGTGAGACTCCAACTCAAAAAATAAAAATAAAATGAAAAAATTACCAGGGCATGGTGGCACACCTATAGTCCCAGCTACTACAGAGGCTGAGGAAAGAGGATCACTTAAGTCCAGGAGTCTGAGACAGCGGTGAGCTATGATTGTGCCTCTGCACTCCAGTCTCAAAAAAAAAAAAATTAAATTCACTAAATAACCACAATTTTCCAAAGTTGCATATTTGCCAAAAAATTGTTCCTTTATGAGTCAGTTCTTCCATATAGCTTTCACCCAAATGAGCATTTCTTAAAATGCTTCTAAGGTGACTACTTTCCATAAAAATATTCAGGACAGTGATACAAAGTATTGCTAAAAAGATTTAGAAAAAAATTCATATTCATTGAACACACCCAAGAATATTACTGAAGACAGGTGTTGCAAATCGCTCTTTCAGCAAGTTGATCATTTCCTGAATTGATTTTGATGAGTTGCTCTTTGGCAAATTGGGCTTTCCCTTAACTACCTGCCTCATAGCCATTTTGTGGGGTTTAAGTGAGATACTGCTTTGGAGAACGCTGGGAAACTGGAAAGGGGAAACTTGGGAAGGGTCTGATTTAAGTTTTTTCTCCAATAGAGGTGTTAATCCCCTGCTACCTTGCAGGGAAGCCATGTGACCAAGCAGATTTGGGTTTGACTTTCATGAATAACACTGGGTGATCTTGGGCAACTTACTTAACTGCTCATTTTCTCATCTGTAAAATGGACATTTAATGAACTGTCAAGCACTTAGCACAGTTGCTACTATTTGGCAAATGCCAGGTTTTCTCTGTCTCCCAACAGGCTGCCAAGGCCAAATAAGATAATATGTGTGAAACACTTTGAAAACTTTAAAGTGAGCTGCACATGTAATATATTACTATTTTATGATCTAATTAAAAAACACTACTGACTATTAAGGATCATAATTTAAGACCAGAGGCAATTTGTGTTCATGAAGTTATTCAGCTGCAAAGAAGAACAAGGAAGACAATAACTAGTTTGCCGGCTGGGCATGGCAGCTCATGCTTATAATCCTACCACTTTGGGAGGCAGAGGTGGGACGATTGGTTGAGCCTGGGAGCTCAAGATCTGCCTGGGCATCATAGCAAGATCCCATCTCTATTTAAAAGAAGAAGAAAGAAAAGGAAAAAAAAAAAAAAAGAACCAGTTTACCAATAAATGAATCAGTATAATAAAGCAATGCCAACACTAAGAATGCTAAGTCCAAAAAAGCAAAAACAAACAAAAACTAATTAGCAGTCACAATTTGCTAAATAAGAGGTTACTAGGTAATTAAGAATATAGGCAGATCAGTCTTAATTGGTGGATTATATGAATCTGGACTTTACACGAATTTTTGTTCTTGGTCCTGAAATAAGAATTCTAAAATAAAGCAGCCTTAAACTGACCTGGCCATAGCCTATTTTAATTCATTCCACAGAGTTTTACGCTATTAATTAATTCAATCTGTAGATGAACTAAGCAATTCACTCTAGATGCATGAGTTAGGAAGTTTGTGTTTAGATGGGGAGAAAGTGTTTTCCATCTTATATCACCTCTTTCCAACTGAGCCAGTGATTTCCAGTGGTTTCTTTCCCAGCCAGGGTGCCATTCCTGTTCACCATCATGCCACTGTCTGTTCTGCGGTCCATGTTGTCAAAAGCGGTTCGTTCTACTGAGCAAGGTGAGTTTGAATACACAATCTGTACCATCTCAGATCTGTGTGGGATCGATGCTTGATGCTTCAGAATGTTCTACTGCCCTTTTTCTGCATGGATCTCCTTTGAGCGAAGAGGTAAACTCAGTAAGGACGAGGTTTGTGCTTGGGCAAGGGAGACCTTGCCTGGGCCTCATGCTTTTGGGGGCTCATACAGCCCATCTCTGGCCGTGCCCTGCCCCATGAGGAGAGGAGACCTCTAGGCCGAGCAGATCTGCCCCCCAGGAACCCACAGTGCCTCCTCCCTGTCTATACTGCATTATTAGAGTCCCCGTAATTCCCAGCCCAGACAGCTCTAGGTCCTGTCCAGTGGGTACCTGGATGGTCCTCAGCCCCTGTCCCTGAGGGTGGACTGTGTCCAGCGTACCCACTTCCAGACCAAAGGGGGAGCCAAGCAGTGACTCTTTATAGAGGGCCTGGAATTGCAGGTGACGGGGTGTAACTGACCTTTTTTGATTAGAACAAGAAGTGGAGCCAGGCTCAGTGGCTCAGCCTGTAATCCCATGCTTTGGGAGGCCAAGGTGAGTGAATTGCCTGAGCCCGCAGTTTCGAGACCCACCTGGGCAACTTGGTGAGACCTTATCTCTACAATTAAAAAAAAAAAAAATTAGCTGGGCATGGTAGCGTGCACCTGTAGTTCCAGCTACTTGGAAGGCTGAGGCAGAAGGATCGCCAGAGCCCAGCAGGTCGAGGCTGCAGTGGCCGGGAGCGTGCCACTGCACTCCAGTCTGGGCGACAGAGTGAGACTCCGACTCAAAAAAAAAAAGAACAAGAGGTAGAACAGAATGAGGGTGGGCTCTGGGCTGGTGCCTGCAGGCCAAGGGCCAGCCTGCTCAGGGTTATGCTCCTTCATGGAACTCTGAAAAAGGCTTGAGAGTTCTGAGTTTGTGCCTGGCCTTCCACATTATTACAAAGGAATATTTTTCACAGTAGGGAGACAGAACATACTATAGTTAACAGTTTGTTAGCTGGGCGTGGTGGCTCACACCTGAAATCTCAACACTGGGAGACTAAGGTGGGAGGATCTTTGAGGTCAAGAGTTTTCAAGACCAGCCTGGGCAACACAGTGAGACTCCCATCTCTACTTTAAAAATTAGCCAGGTGGGGTGGTGTGTGCTTGTAGTGCCAGCTACTTGGGAGGCTGAGGTGGAGGGTCACTTGAGCCCAGGAGGTTGAGGCTGTGGTGAGCCATGATTGCACCACTATACTCCAGCTTGAGCAACAGAGCGAGACTCTGTCTCAAAAACAAACAAACAAAAAATAATTTGTTAGCCAGACTTATAACTTACAACCTTTAAACACTTAAAATAGAACATATAGGCCTCTAACGATATTCTTACTCTGGGCCCCCCGAGATGGCAATATAGTGAGACCTCATGTCTACAAAAAAATTTTTTTAATTAGCCAGGTGGTGGCACACACTTGTAGTCCCAGCTACTCAGGAGGCTGGGGCAGAGAGATCAGTTGAGCCCAGGAGACTAAGGTTCTAGTGAGCCATGATTGTGCCAAAGCACTCTAGCCCAGATGACAGAGCCAGACCCTGACTCAAAAATAATAATAATAAAAATGACCATTTTGGGGTCAAAGTATTATACACTCTAAAATCACCAGAGGAGAGGGAAATTCCACCGAGGTTTCAGAAGCCTCTCATGATCTGTATCATCTTAAATAAGAAAAGTGAGAAAATGAGATTTGGGTCATTCTTTGGAAATCTCTGTGCTCTACACTGCTATGAACTCAGCTAAAACCACTTTGAACTCCCTATTTTACCTGGGAATCACCCTGTGTTCCTTGTGATTATAAATTGGAATACAAGCCGGGCTCGGTGGCTCAGCCTGTAATACTGTACTTTGGGAGGCCGAGGTGAGTGAATTGCCTGAGCCCGCGGGTTAGAGACCCGCTTGGGCAACTTGGTGAGACCTCATCTCTACTATAAATCAAAAAAATTAGCTGGGCATGGTAGTGCGCACCTGTAGTTCCAGCTACTTGGAAGGCTGAGGCGGAAGGATTGCCGGAACCCAGCAGGTCGAGGCTGCGGTGGCTGGGAGCATGCCACTGCACTCCAGTCTGGGTGGCAGAGTGAGACTTCAACTCAGAAAGTAAATAAATAAATAAATTGAAATACAGTAAAATAGACTTGATTTTTGAAGTCTATTGAATGAAAAGACGAAGTTTAGAAAATAAACTCCACTGCATATATCATTTCATTTCATCCTGTTTGTTTCTGGCAACTACCAAGCAAGTTGGCTTGCTCAGAGTAGTCCAGCTGCAAACCAAAGCGACTTGATAACAGTATGGCTCTGTGGGAACAGATGGAGCATGGGCTGACCTACTTCCCACCAAGAATGGATTAAAGCCCTTACGTAATAGGACCAGGACTGGGCGGGCAGTCTCCTCCACAACACATTCCTGGCTGTAGCAAGAGATCAGAAGTAAAAGAAAATAATGTAGTTAGACAAGTAGGAGAACTTCCTTCCAATTAAACTGACTGAATGTATTATCATAAATCATGGAGGCAGTAAGTCTGTCTGCATGCTGCTTGATGACTGAATTAGGCTTTTATTCATTCACTCAATATCTATTAAATGTCTGCCACACACCAACCAGGACAGTTGGGCACTGGTGACACAGCAGCAAGCGAGGGAGAGGTGCACTTGGCATTGACAGAGTTTATTTTAGTTCAAAGAAGACAAATAAATGACTCCCTGACATTTTGCAGAGATAGATTTATGTTTTATGAATGTCTTGTTATTCACTGAAGAACTGGAGGCAATTATGAGAATATGTGTAATAGAATGGGACGGTATCAATAGATGAAATCCTACACAATCTAAAAGGTTAAGATCATGGGGGAAATTAGGATACAGACAGGTAAACCCTCTCATGTGGCTTTTCCTTCTCTCAGTCCAAGCAAACAATTATTTACATGATTTGTCAATAAGAAAAGCACTGCAACTATCATGGAAAAGTAAAGTTGGTGAGTCAGAAGTGAGAACAATGGCCTCAGGTAGAGTTTTCAGGAAGCAAAAACTGTGTACACAGGAACTTAGACCATGAAAGTCATGCAAATTGGACTGGGAATGGTCACAACATTTTGCAAAATTTGACAAAGAAGAAGAAAAGTACATCAAGATGGTTGACATCAAGACGGCTGGCCTGCTTTCTGGAAGTTTAACTCTTCAGTTGATGTGATCTTGTGTTCCAGACAAAGCTAAAAATTAATAGAGTGTTCATTTCTTTGTGATTGTGAGCTTGGACTGACCATGCAGTCTTCCCATGCTTCCCGAACAATGCCGAGTGACCTGCCTCATCAAGGTCGGCTTGTGGCAAGGGCGACCACAGCAGAATCCCACTCTGCTTCATCCTGTGAGGGACATCCCCTCAGAGCAGAGGCAGCTGCAAGCTCATAATACAACAAAATGTTTTGAAGACTCACTTTGCCAGGCATGGTGACCTGTAATCCCAACACTTTGGGAGGCTGAGGCAAGAGGATTCCTTGAACCCAGGAGTTTGAGACCACTTTTCTCTACAAAAAATTGAAAAAATTAGCTGGGTGTGGTATGTGCCTATTAGTCCCAGCTACTCAAGAGGCTGAGGCAGAAGGATCATCTGAGCCTAGGAGGTCAAGGCTGTGGTGAGCCATAAGCATGCCACTGCACTTTAGCCTGGGCAATAGAATGAGACTTTAGCTCAAAAAAAAAAAAAAGGCCCACTTTACATCACACTGTGCAATAAACCTTCACCATGGCACAGGGTGGTTGACTAAATTAGTCAAACATGCAGGGACCTAATGGTGACTAGACTTTTGGTCACTTTGGAGGGAAGGATGAAATTCAAATTGCAGAATGTATGACGAGGATGTCGCTCTCTCTCTCTGCCATCAGCTGTCACTCTTGCTGGGATCAGGAAGCAGATGAAAAGGATTTCTTTACCTTTCAAAAGGCCCTTGGGGGAGCATTGCTTGTTGGGAGCTGTCCTACCCATAACATGTCACAGACTAGCAGGGGATGGAGGGCTAGAGACCACATCCTCAACAACAGGGTATGAGCAGCGTTACCAGAGGCCGTGGGAGGAAGCAGAGACACTACTGTTTTCAAATGAATCAGCTACCATCACCTTTTTAGCTTTTCCTGTGGACACTGGAACTCAAGTATTTCAGTATCTCTCATGGGTCAAGCCCAAGGAGAACACTTTGCCTTAGTTTCTGTATCTGTGAAATGGGTTGCTAACTTCTAGGGATTTTGAGGGAACAACTTTCCTTTACCAAGCAGTGCCCCCATGTTGCTGTTTTCAGTGAAGAGCAATTTTATTTATTCTCTTTGTTTGCTGTTTTGTAATCCAGCCTTTTCTTACTTTCCCTCCACACCCCTGTCCAACAGGTACTCTGTGTGCGTGCATTGCTGTCCTAGAAACACTTGGGGGAGTCATTGCAGTGTCTACTTTCAATGGAATCTACTCAGCCACTGTCGCCTGGTACTCTGGCTTCACCTTCCTGCTGTCTGCTGGTCTATTACTAATTCCAATGATCACTCTGTGGTATGCAAGTTATTTTTTAACCATTTTATCAAAGGACATCTGGATTAGGTGAATTCCTTAACTTCAGCAGTTAAAAAAAATTATGTCTGTTGAAATTTTGCCTCAGAATGTGCTTTTCTCAAGAACTGACAGACAGTTCGTAGCACATATACCAAAATGGAAACCATACAATAAGGATTAGCTTGGACTATAAGCAACGACAATGTGCAGATTCATGAATTGTTCCAGATTTTTAAAAAATAAGAATTAAAGTAAAAAAAGAGAGAGAGAGCTGGGCACAGTGGTGTGCTTCTGTAGTCCCAGCCACTCGGGTGGCTGAGGCAGGAGGATTGCTTTGAGTCCAGTAGTTCGAGGCCAGCCTGTACAAGACCCTCATTTCATTTAAATTAACTAATTAACTAGCTAATTAACTTAATAGGCATGACGACATCTGCCAATAATTTCAGAGACTTAGGAAGAAAGAGACAGTGACGTGACTGACCAGAACTAGGAGAAAGATGGGATTAGAGACCCTGAGAAGTTATGCACCTCACCCCCTTAAAACAATTGAATAAATTAGCATCTAAGATTAGGGATGTGTACAGTCAAACTCTGATTCCCAGAGTACACCATCTCCTCCTTTTGGCCAAAGACTGAGGTCCTGAGATTGACTTTCCTATGGATTCTTGGATAAATGACAAAAGCAGGTAGAAGGTGCTGAATATTAAGAGCACTCTTTCCAGAAAGTTAGCTTGTTTCATGACTCTGTTTTTAAATGTAAATATTCAAATAAAACAAGAGGACACAATTCTACTTAGGAATAGTCTATGCAATAGATAGATCAGAGGCAGACATATAAGAGAAATATTTATTTCTCTGCCTTCCCTTTAACAAAAAGTGTGAGTCAACTAGATGAACAATCACTAAAATGCCCAAATATACAGAGGGCGCCAAAACAACGCAGACACATTGTAAGGAAGGAAAAAACTGTATTAAAGTTGTAATACTCATATACACCAATAACAAAAGATGAATACTAGTCACATTTGACTTCTGCAGTGACAAGAGGTGCTCACAGTGGTTACCATCCATGTCCAGACACTTCTGATGATGCCAAACTAAAAATAATACATAGATAAGATCGCTTAAAATGTGTATGCATTTTGGGGGCACCCTTAGTATTATTTGACACATTCTGTGGGGCCAAAGCATTGGGCTAAGAGCTCATTAATCTGTCTATGCTAAGCTCTGTCCGTTCCACGTGGCTGATGGCACAGCATGGTGATGGGAGCCAAGGGCTGAGGAGGCCACAAGGAGCCGGGCCTTCTGTGCTTTCTCCTGAGCACTGAGGACTGAGGCTCTGGGTGAGGGAGCACAGTCCCCCCACGCAGATTTAAAACGTTCTGACAAGATGGTGAACTCCTTAGAGGACCAGCTCAAGTCTTATTCATAGTAGGAGCTCAGTAATGATTGTCTAAATTGAATTCTGACACCTAGATCTGTGTTGGACAGTGGTATTTACAGTTCCTCTAATTTTGAGGAAAAGTTATTTTGACTAGGTGTCTTTTTTTAAAAGGAGACCATGTACCTATTGAATTAACAAAATTACAAATATATAGTGTGCTAGTGAGCACAGGATAAGATAATCGGTCTTATATGCTGTTAATAGTAGTATTATTTTTATTCAGCTCTATCAGAAAGCAGTTCATGAACATGTATCAACATTTAAAAAAAATATATATCGTGAATGATCCAGCAATTCCTTTTAGAAACCTACTCTAAGGAAATAATCATTAATGTCAAAAATTGATATATAAAAAAGTTCGGCCAGGCATGGTGGCTCACGCCTATAATCCCAGTACTTTGGGAGGTAGAGGCTGGAGGATCACTTGAGGCCAGGAGTTTGAGACCAATCTGGCAACGTAGTTAGACCCTGTCTCTACACAAGAATAAAAAATAGACTGGATATAGTGGTGTACAACCTACAGTCTCAGCTATTTGGCAGAGGCAGGAGGATTGCTTGAGCTCACAAGTTTGAGATTGCAGTGAACTATGATTGTACCACTGCACTCTAGCCTGGGCAACAAAGTGAGAAGAGAGAAAGAGAGAGAGAAGAAGAAGAAGAGGAAAGGAGAGGAGGAGGGAGGGAAGAAGGAAGGAAGGAAAGGAAAGAGTTCACTATAGGAAAAATTTGAAACGACCAATCTGTCCAACAATAGGAGAATGTTTAAACAAGTAACAGTACAATGCCTTCCCTAATAAGAATTTATACACAGGGAGTAGAATAATGGGTAATTTAAATTTTATTATTTATATATGTATAATGTTGCAACAGATGGATAAAGGTAGTGATTCTTTTAATAATCAGGTAACTGGCTGGGCACAGTGGCTCAAGCCTGTAATCCCAGCATTTTGGGAGGCTGAGACAAAAGGATTGACTGAGCCCGCAGGTTCGAGAACAGCCTGGGCAACTTGGCAAGACCTCATCTCTACAATAAATAAAAAAATTAGCCGGGTGTGGTAGCGCATGCCTATAGTTCTGGCTACTTGGAAGGCTGAGGCAGAAGGATTGTCAGAGCCCAGTAGGTCGACACTGGGGTGGTCGTGAACGTGCCACTGCACTCCAGCCTGGGCAACAGAGTGAGACTCCAACTCGAAAAAAAAAAATCTCAGGAACCTGTCTTCAGTTATTTATTGTAGAGATGAGGTCTAACCAAGTTGCTTAGGCTGTTCTCAAACCTGTGGGCTCATGCAGTCCTCTCACCTTGGCCTCCCAAAATGCTGGGATTACAGGTTTGAGCCACCATGCCCAACTCTGAGATATTTTTTAACCCTAGACTGCTCGATATTTTCAAAATCAAGATAACACGCTGTTTTACTTCCCAGGGAATTCAAGTGTCTTGCTTTAGTTACAGCTATTGCATAGGAACTACAGTCGTAGCCCCAGATGCAACTGTTTTATGTGCACTACACAGACCAGACAGTGAAACAGTCGGGCCATGCCAGGGTCAAGATGGGAAAAAGCTCAGGTGTTTTTATATTATTTTCAGAACACGACACACAGTGAGTCTGTTGAATTCGAATGCTGGGATGCTCCTTCTGTGCATAAACTTTATCAAAAGCTGTGTGACCAGGGAAGGGATGGATACAGATGACTCACCCATGTGTGGTCTTCATCTCAATACTCTGGTGTCTTGTTTGCCTTTGCAGTGTTGTCAAGTGCACCAGCTGGAATGAGGGCAGCTATGGCCTTCTCATCCAGGAAGAACCCGTTGAAGAGGCTTCAGACAGATGATTAAAGAACCCTGAATGCGCACAGCACACTGTGATCTCTGAAGACTGTAAATCAGCCCCACCACCAGCACGTTATTCATAATCAATGTTACACACCCCATCTTCCAAACTGAACAGTCAGAGACAAAACTCCTGGCTTCCGCCTCCAAAGGCACCATGCACTTTGAGGACTTTGTGAATATCACGAGCTATGTGTCCAGAACCAATCTCAATGCTTCTCACTTTTGGACTTAGGAAAAAAACTAAAACCAAGGAATGTAAGGAAAGATTAAGAAACTTGATAAAGTCAAAAGCAATCATCTCTCTGATATGCTCCCATCCCCTGCTGAGACCAAGGAGAATGCATTACCTCAGTTCATCTGCAAAATGGGCTTCAGACCACTCTCAGGGATTTTTTTGAAGGCATAATAAAAATAAATCATTTGCTAATTGGAAAATAAGAAGCTTCAGATAGCTATACTATAATTTTACCTCTACTTGGGTGATGCTTTCTTTTCTAGAGCCCACTAAGGTACAATAAATAGAGCTTTTCAAGGATGAAAATCCTTAATAGAGAGGCACTTTAAAGAATATGTATTTTTCACTTAATATATTTCATCACTGACAGGCATGATAATATTTCTCTAGGTAACACGGATGGGTATCTGAAAAAAATAAGCGTATAAATAAAGTTATTCTAAAGCAATTTAACAACTGAGGAAGCAGTTGATCCCAGGATGAAATGACTGCTACTGTAGTGCCAATGTCCCTTCCTGAGTCAGCAAGACAACTGCCACATTCCATCTCCCCCCCCCCCCAGAATTCTACCTCCGACTTCTTACCCAGCTCACATTCATCCCCCCACTCCCCCCCCCCGTGCTGAGAAGGGCGTTTCTCAAACACAGGTCATGTACCCTTCAAGTCTGAGTCCCTCAGCAGCTGTCACCCACAGGAAAACGATCACACAAGCAAGTTAGCCATGATTTCCCCCTCCCCATCTCATTTCATACTGTCTTGCCCTCATCCAGTTTTTTGTTGTTTTTTTTTTAATAGAGACGAGGTCTCGCTGTGTTGCCAGGCTGGTCTCAAATTCCTGGCCAAGCAATCCTCCTACCTCAGCCTTCCAAAGGGCTGGGATTACAGGTGTGAGCTGCTGCGCCTGCCTCCTTCATATCTTTTTACACACTGTTGCACTTGCCCTTCCTCCAACAATACATTGAAACTTTCAAGTCTCAGCTGAAACAGTAACCAGCCCTCCTGCCACGCCCCCTCCGACCCTACAGGAACTCCCCAGCTCTCTGTGTATACTTCCATCTCAGCATTTTCCATTGTCTTGTCATTGTTTCTGCTCCTTGATAATCATCACCTGAGTACAAGGACAATCTTTGATTAGTCATCATATCCTCAATACAAATTTATTGAACTAAATGACTGCAAAATTTCATTTTACTTGTAAAAAAAAATGGAAAACTATATATTTAACACCTTATGAAAGTAACCACTGATATCATGTCAGTCATTAAGCCAGCCTTGCAAATCAATTGGAAACTATGCTAGCCCATACACTTTGAAAACTGATTTCCAGCATTTCCATAGGTCCTTCAATATCTCCCATTTTCTAAGTTGCATAGGTAATAATGCAAATGCTTTGAAGTGCAACTAGATGGTTAATTTCATTGTAATCTCTTGAAAGCACATACAGTCTTCTGTCTGATAGTATTGCTTAGGGCTTTTTTTCTGTAAGGAAATGAATGATTGCTTGACCAGCGAATAGCAATCATAATATACTAGGAATTCTTATTTCCAAAATCATTCCTTTTAGGTTTAACTAATGTCTTCTCGGGGCCCGTGTGAGAGCTGAGTGATTTACAGATTGACTCATTTTTGTTTTCCTTCCTATTTCAATGTTCTTCCCAAATGAAAAGAAAAAGCACATTCTAGTTTACAAAGTGCTTTCTCTATTAACTTGTTTTATCCTCTTAATAACCCTGTAAAGTATATCTTCATGTTCCCATTTTGTAGATGAGGAAGGTAAGTCTCAGAGTTGGCTTGATCATGGTTTCTCAGTTACTACCATGCAATAATATCACACAAGGAGGGGCTTGACAATACTGAGTTCTTCATAGCAGGGATTTGTGGTTACAGATATAAACCCCAAAGCAGCCAGGCAAGGTGGCTCATGCCTGTAATCCCAGCACTTTGGGAGGCAGAGGCGAGAGGACTGCCTAAGCCCAGGGGCTCAAGACTAGCCTGGGCAACTTGGCAAGACCTCCTCTCTACAATAAATCAAAAAATTAGCTGGGCATGGTGGTGCGCACCTGTAGTCCCAGCTACTTGGAAGGCTGAGGTGGAAGGAGTGCCTGAGCCCAGGAGGTCGAGGCTGTGGTGGCTGTGAGCATGCCACTGCACTCCAGCTTGGGTGACAGAGTAAGACTCTGACTCAAAAATAAAAATAAGAAACCCCAAAGTAAGAATTGCATCATAAAGTGCTCACCAAAACCACATTAGCACAACCTATACTCAACCAAACTGCCTACGATTAGTGTCTTTTTTGATATTAGACAAGATGTCTATAAAGTTCCTTCCAGCTTAACATTCCATGATTTTTATACATTTCATCTGAACTGAATAGGGCCCAGATGGTATTGTTTAATACAGCTGAAGGGTGAACAGATGGTTTCTCGGTTAAGCAAAAGCTCAATTTGAGATGTAGTTAAGTGTGTCAGGGATTAGACTGAGGTGGCCCAGGGCCAAAATAGAGCATGAATGACTTAGTTATCTCCAAAGTGTGTATCCTAAGAGACAATGAGTAAACGTGAGGCTGCAGAGACTAGGGAAACATGCCGATGGGATGGGGGGATGTATACACTCAAGATGGAAACACAAAAGAAAAAGAAAAAGAAAGCTATCATCTAATCTCCCAAAATGCAACCTGATTATAAGAAAGAAGACTATTAATGGAAGGACCGGTGTTTAAGGAGCTCAGATAAAGGGAAACCGAAGAGGAAAAGCATGTTCTGTTTTATTCAGCAGGATACAAAGGGGGTTGGAGAGATCACATCTACCAGAAATGAATACTTCCATCCTTAGAAAGGTGTGCTTCTAGTTATACCTCCATGAGGCTATGCTCTTCAGTGGAATCGCCCATAGCCTGCGCTGCCCAGTCCCAAACCCTCCCAATCCCTTTTCTCCATTCCTGTACTCACTAAGTAATCCTCTGAGTACTCATTCAATGTCCAAAAATCCTGACACTAAGAATAGAGTGTCCTGGGTTCAGCTTTCTTGTAAAGAAATGTCTGTGTATCCGAATCACCTGAGAACTTAAACAATAAAAATCCTGGGGCTCGTGCCCTGAAGATTCTGATTCAGCAGGTCTGCAGTGAGGTCTTGAATCTCTTGCAGAAACCTCCCCGGGTGATTGACACATATGCAGATCTGGAAACTACTGCCCTGACTGAGTGCTTCTCAACCCTAAACGCACACTAGACTCATCAGTGCAGGTGGGGGGAGGCGGGAGATAAATAAAAACAGACACCAAGCCTTCCTCTAGGCCAGGAGTTCCCAAACTGCCAAGTCAAATCACCTGGGGAGCTTTAAGACTTCCAATGCCCTTGCCTCAGCCTAACCCCCATTAAACCAGAATTTCTGGAATTAAGATCCAGGTGGCATTTTTTCAACATTCTCCAGGCGATTCCAATAAGTGACCAGAGTTGACAATCACTATTCTTGGTCAGGGATCAGCAAACTTTCTCTGTAAAGGGTCATAGAGTAAGTATTTTAGGCTTTGTGGATTATACAGACTGTCACACTACTTACCTCTCTCTTTGTAGCACAAAGCAACTGAAGACCACACATAAATAAATGGGCACAGCTGTGCACCAGTAAAACTTTATTTACAAAACAAGCAACAAGCTGTATTTGGCCCATGGACAGTTTACCCAACCCCTTCTCTGGGTAAAGAACACACACATTCTGGTTACCAGAAAGGTATTGTCTTTCATTGTAAATGTTGGCACTTTAGGTTATAGAATGAATAAAATAGTGTGTACATAAAACTCTTGGCATAGTGCCTAGCTCCGTTGGGACTCAAAAATCGGTCTCATTTGATTAGCTTGCAACAAACATTTATTTCTTAAATGTTTGACAGTAAAACCATTGGGACCAGGCCCTATCTTGATCACACTCTAACTATGCATCATTTCCAAGAAAGCAACCCGTGAGCAATGGTTCCACAAAGGTCAACAAAAACACAACAAAATATTAACAACTCAAGCAATACCTGAAACTTCCTTTTCAACGCAACCAGAATCAAGTGCGCACCACCACACCTGGCTAATGTTTTTGATGTATTGTAGAGATGAGGTCTTGCCAAGTTGCCCAGGCTGGTCTCGAACCCCTAGGCTCAGGCAACCCTCTAGCCTCTGCCTCGCAAAGTGCTGGGATTACAGGTGGGAGCTACCATGCCTTCTCCCCTCCCCCAAAAGCATCTTTTTCAATAGCTTACAGCTAATGCTACTTACGGTAAAAGGCCTTGCTGTCTTCTCATGGACACTGGGAACAAGGCTAGGATATCTAATTTCACAACTCCTATTTAACACCATACTGAAAATTCTAGCCAAAAGACAAGAGAAAAAGATAAAAGGAACACAAAGTGGGAGGAAAAAAGTAAAACTGTTTATCTGTGTGTAATATAACATATAAAACTCTAAAGAAACTTCCATTAAGAAAAAGAAACTGGCTGGGCACAGAGGCTCACAAGCCAGGCATGGTGGCTCATGCCCATAATCCCCGCACTTCAGGAGGCCAGGGCAAGAGGATAGCTGAGCCCAGGGATTGAAGACCAGCCTGGGCAACTTGGCGAGACCTTGTCTCTACAATAAATAAAAAAAATTAGCCAGGAGTGGTAGTAGGTACCTGTGGAAGACTGAGCCAGAAAGACCACCTGAGCCCAGCAGGTCGAGGCTGTGGCTATGAGCGTGCCACTGCATTCCAGCCTGGGTGACAGAGTGAGACTCCAACTCAAAAAAAAAAAAAAAAAAACTTCTAGAACTAATACATGAATTTAGCAAAGTTGTAGATTACAAAAGCAATATACAAGCATTGATTGTTTTCCTAGTAACAAGCAATGGAAAAAAAGTTAAAACAAATCATGTAAAAATTGCATCAATAAACATAAAATATCTAGGGATAAACTTAACCAAATATGTGCAAGATCTGTACACTGAAATCTATAAAACATTACTGAGAGAAATTAAAGCAGACCTAAATAAATGGAAAGAAATATCATGGTCATTGATTACAAGACTCAACATTAAGATATCAAAGTTAATATAAAACATACCAGAAAATCTTCATAACCTTGGATTATGAAAAGACTTTAGATAGGACCCCAAAGGCATAAAACACATATACACAAAGAGATTAATTGAATTTCATCTAAATGAAAATTTTCTGCATTTTGAAATACAACTTTAAGAAAATAAAAGGCAGGCAACCCCCTCAGGTCCCCTCCAGTTCTGGGAGTTTTTCTGTCCTCTCAATAAATCCTGCTTTAAAAAAAAGAAAGAAAGAAAAAGAAAAGGCAAGCTAAAACTCCAGAAGGTATTTGCAATACATATATATGGAAAAAAAACTTTATAACCAGAATATATAAAGAAAACTTTTACAACCCAATGAGACACACCAAAAGAGTGTGTGTGTGTGTGTGTGTGTGTGTGTGTGTGTGTGTGTGTGTGTGTGTAAAAAGATTTGGAAAAGGCAAGTCACAAAAAAAGATACAGTAATGTCCACATCAGTCATCAAGGAAATGTTAATTAAACCCACAATGAGACACCACCACATACTCACTACAATGGCTAAAATACAAGAGTGGGACAATTCCAAGCGCTGATGACAATGTCAGGCAAGGGGAATGCTCATACACTTACCACATGACTCACCAGATCCACTCCTAGGTTACATGGCAAGAAAGGTGAAAAGACATATGCATACAGAAGCTTGTATATAAATGTTAATAGCCCAAAACTAGACATGACCTCAACAGATGGACAAACAAGCAAAATGCAGTACATCTATACAATGGAATACTACTGTGCAATAAAAAGTAACAAACTACTGATATACTCAACAGCATGTATAAATTCTTTTTTTTTTTGAGTCGAAGTCTCACTCTGTCACCCTGGCTGGAGTGTAGTGGCACACTCACAGCCACCGCAGCCTCAGCTCACTGGGCTCAGGCAATCCTTCTACCTCAGCCTTCCAAGTAGCTGGAACTATAGGCACGCACCACCATGCCCAGCTACTTTTTTATTTATTGTAGAGACAAGGTCTCGCCAAGTTGCCCAGGCAGGTCTCAAACCCCTAGGTCAGGCAATCCTCTTGCCTCCACCTCCCAAAGTGCTTGGATTATAGGAGTGAGCCACCACGCCTGGCAAAATGCATAAATTCTAAAACCATCATACAAAGCAAAAGAAACCAGACACAAAACAAATTACATACTGTATGATCCTATTTGTATGAAACTCTTGAAAACAAACTAATCTACAGGGAAGGAGGTGAAGGGTTGCCCAAGACTTGGGGCAGGGAAGATAGGGATAAAAAGGCATAGGAGAAGCCAGGTATAGTGGCTCATGCCTATAATCCCAGCACTTTGGAAGGCTGAGGCGGGAGGATTGCTTGAGACCAGGAGTTCAAGACTAGCCGGTGCCACCTAGCAAGATCTCATCTCACAAGCAAATACAAAAAGTTTGCCAGTTGTGGTGATGCACTTGTGGTCCCAGTTATTGGGAGGCTGAGGCAGGAGGTCACTTTCCCTAGGACTTCAAGGCTGCAGTGAGCCATTATCAGGCCACTGCACTCCAGCCTGAGATCCTGTCTCAAAAAAAAAAAAAGGCATAGGAGAGAACTTTTCAGGATGATGGAAACATCCTATACATCCTATATTTTGATTGTGGTGGTAACATAGTGGTATACATTTGTCAAAACATAGAAGGACACAAGGACACTGTTTTATGTAAGTTATATCTCAATAACATTTAAAGTCAAAAGATTATATTTGGAAAAGACAGATGGGAAGGGAAGAAAAACCATTCAAGTTGATTTTGTGCCTCTGTACTAGGGGTTCTCAAAGTGTGGTCTGCAATGGTGGCTTCATCATCACCTAAGAACTTGCTAGAAATGAACATTCTCAGGTTTCAACGCAGCCCTTCTGAATCACGGACTCAAGCAGTGTGGCTCAGCCATCACCTGTGTCCTCCCCACCAGTGCTCCAGTGATTCTGGAGCCACCAAAGCCTGAAAACCACAGCTCTTCACGACACCAAGGACTGCTCTCACCTCAGTTGCCCTTAGTGTGCACTGTGTTGAATTCAACTTTTTTCTTTTTTTTTTTTTTTTTTGAGTTGGAGTCTCACTCTCGCCCAGACTGGAATGCAGTGGCCGCTCCCGGCCACCCCAGCCTCTGCCTACTGGACTCCGGCGATCCTTCCGCCTCAGCCTTCCCTTTAAACTATCAAAACGACACCCAGCTTCCCCTACTTGAGTCCACTATTATCTTATGTAAGGGTACTATATGATACTCTAAAAGCACTTTCAAAAGTGATGCCTTCACACAGTCCTGAATCTTTTTTTTTTTCTTTTTTTTTTTTTGAGTTTGAAATCTCATTCTGTCTTCCAGGTTGGAGTGCAGTGGCATGATCATAGCTCACCATGGTCTCAACCTTCTGGACTCTAGTAACCCTCCTGCCTCAGCCTCCTGAGTAGCTGAGACCAGCGGTCCCCAACCCTTTTGGATTCAAGGACCAGTTTTGTGGGAGACAATTTTTCCACAGATGGAGGGTAGAGAGAGAGGGAAGGGGGGTGAGGAGAATGTGCCGTCAAACCTCACTGCTCATGTTAATCTGTATTTAGATTAACACCCAGCGCTGGCATCACCACCTCAGCTCCACCTCAGATCATCAGGCATTAGATTCTCGTAAGGAGCGTGCAACCTAGAATTGCTCGCAGGTGCAGTTCACAATAGGGTTCACACTTCCATGAGACTGCCGCTGCTGATCTGACAGAAGACGGAGCTCAGATGGTAATGCCAGAGATGCTGAGTGGCTGTAAATACAGATTAACAGATGAAGCTTCACTTGCTCGCCAGCCTCTCACCTCCTGCTGTGTGGCCCAGTTCCTAACTGGTTGGGGACCTCTGGCTGAGACCACAGGTGAGCGCCACCACGCACAGCTAATTTTTATATTTTTATATTTTTTTTGTAGAGATGAGGTCTCCTTATGTTGCCCAGGCTGGTCTCAAGCTCCTGGGCTCAAGCAGTCCTCCTACCTCAACCTCCCACAGTGCTGGGATCACAGGTGTGAGCCACAGCGCCCTACCATGAATTTCTTACAGATGGAAATGGGCAAAGTCTGCGGAGCCTTTTGATTTCTTTGGATTTGGCCTCCAGGGGGCATACTGGGCTCTTGGTGGGGCCGTGGCTTCCCCAGTTGTGGGTGTTCTCAGAGACTCGGATCTTGGTTTCTGCTGAGTACTAGACCTGTGAGGAACGAGCTCTTGGGCTGCTGTAGCTTGCTCTGAGGATTCGAACTTATTCCCTTGCATTAAACTGTCCATTGTTAGAAGCCATCTCTGCATCCTTTGTCCTATTCTGGTGGTTCAGAGCCTTGCTACACAACAGACTTGTGATTTCATGTGACCAGACAGGATATAGCTACTTCCAACTGCCAGCCAGGGAATCCTACCTAGATTCCCTGCCTAACCTATAACAATGTCCACATTTCTCTGGGGACTTGTTCCTGTAACACAACCAGTCTGAAGCCAATTACTCACTCCGAGACTCTGCAAGCAACAAAATGCACTCTTATCTTTTTTAAAAAATCATCATTATTATTATTTTTGAGTCAGAGTCTCATTCTGCCACCCAGGCTGGAGTGCAGTGGCCCACTCACCGCTATGGCAGGCTCTACCTGCTGGGCTCAGGTGATTCTTCTACCTCAGCTTCCCAGGTAGCTGGGATTACAGGCCTGCGCCACCACTCCCGGTTAATTTTTTTTTTTTTTTTTTTAGTCAAAGTCTCACTGTGTTGCCCAGGCTGGAGTGCAGTGCAGTGGCACACTCATGGCCACCGCAACCTCAACCTGCTGGCAATCCTCTCGCCTCAGCCTCCCAAAGTGCTGGGATCACAGTGCCCAAAGTACACTTTTTATGTAAGCACAGGGGTTGTACTGGAATGATATGAGAGGTTCAAAGAAGCCAAGCAAGCCACCAGGAACCCAGGGAGCTCCACAGAGAAGCTCAGGAGTGACAGACACAGCATGAGTGCCAGACACAGCATGAGTGCACACTGCCCCTGTCCGTAACGGGGCACCTTACTGTCCTCCTCACAGCCTCACAAGGAGTCCCAGTCCCAGGAGAGGAGTTGGCCTGTCTGACCTAGGTCACATTTTGTAGAGATGGGGTTTCACTATATTGCCCAGGCTGGTCTCAAACTCCTGGCCTCAAGCAGTCCTTCCACCTCAGCTTCCCAAAGTGCTGGGATTACAGGTGTGCACCACTAGATTTTTCATGGATGCTGAAACCTTTGCATAAAAAGTTATTGGAGAACAGGTTATACACAAGGTCTCAAATTATTGTTTCACAGATTATTTACTGATGATGAAGGGAAAATGGTGTTTCTACAATGGAGAGTGCTGATGGCCATCGTCATGAACTCAGCGAAATCAGTACGTGGGACAACCTGACATCGTGACTGCTGAAGAGATGTAGTAAAAAGTACATATTGTCACCTTTGTGGGCTCCTGGCCAAATATATATAAGACAATATGGTAACAACTGGTGAATGTCCATGGAAGTTTTATGGGTATTCTTTGTATTATTCTTCCAGATATTCTCTAAGTATGAAATCTTAAAAATAAAAAGTTGGTTAAAAAAAAAAGCCATTTGGTTTTTGTCTTGCAACATTTCTCCATCACCCAGAAAACAAATAAGAAAGGTGGTGGAAGTCTTGAGTTAAAGCCAAGTAATCTCCCTAAAACTGTTGCCAAGGTTAAAGCAGAATTGTACCTGACCCAAAGCTGTATCCTCTATGTGTTCCGTCACAGCAATGAACAATATAGCTTTTTCCTGTCGCCATTAGGTCAAGACATTGAAAAGAAGCAACAAGGCAAAGTACAGCTGGCAAGGCACGTCTACTGACTCCAGAGGCAAGACCAGGCGTGGCGGCTCATGTCAGTAATCCAGCAGTTTGGGAGGCAGAGATGGGAGAATTTCTTAAGCCCAGGAGCCCAGTGAGACCCTGTTTCTCAAACAAATAAAATTAAGGCCGGGCTCGGTGGACTCAGACTATAATCCCAGCACTTTGGGAGGCTGAGGCGAGTGGATCGTCTGAGCCCACAGGTTCAAGACCAGCCCGGGCAACTTGGCGAGACCTTGTCTCTACAATTAAAAAAAATAAAAATAAAAGAATTAGTCGGGTGTGGTAGTGTGCACCTGTAGTTCTGGCTACTTGGAAGGCTGAGGCAGAAGGATCACCAGAGCCTAGTGGGTTGACGCTGGGGTAGCCAAGAGTGTGCTACTGCACTCCAGCCTGGGCAGCGGAGTGAGACTCAACTAAACAAATTAATAAAAATTTAAAAAATTAGCCAGGCATGGTGGTGCACACGTGTAATGCCAGCTACTCAGGAGCCTGAGCCCAGGAGGTCGAGCTTGCAGTGAGCCATGATCGTGCCACTGCACTCCAGCCTGAGCACTAGAGTAACACCCTGACTCAAATAAATAAATAAAAATATGGAAGTAAACTCTAAACTTTCAAAACTTGTTTTTTTCATCTTCAAAAGAAAAAAAGTTTTCAAATTCCTTATGCTGTTCAAATCTGGGAATAAAAAAACCCTGCAGAAATCCTATTTGAAAAACTAACAGTATGTTCTCATTCTTTAATAATATTTAAGAATCTATAACAAACAAGTACAGGTTCTCAACTAAGCATTTATTATACATGAAGAAACTTAAACTTCAGTTTTGAAATCATAAGCTAAGTCCCATGAAATGTCATGGCATTCCTGGTTTTATCTTATTGAAATTTTAAGTCAAAATTTGGTTAAAACTTATTTCAGGCTGGGCTCAGTGGCTCAGCCTGTAATCCCAGTACTTTGGGAGGCTGAGGCGAGTGGATTGCCTGAGCCCAGGGGTTCAAGACCAGTTCAGGCAACTTGGTGAAACCTGGTCTCTACAATAAATAATTAGCCAGGCATGGTAGTGCACGTCTGTAGTTCCAGCTACTTGGAAGGCTGAGGTGGAAGGATCGCTGGAGTCCAGAAGGTCGACCCTGGAGGGGCCATGAGGGGAATGGCTACTGCATTCCAGCCTGGGTGATAAAAAAACTTATTTCATGTATTTGAAAAAAATATGTTCAGATTCCAGCGAAAGATTATACATGACATAATTGTTCCATTTTCCCAAAGTAATCTACTATTCAGACCCTATTTCTCATTCATAAATGTCTGCAAAGAAACAAGTCAGGGTACTGTGGAATGTGTCTGTAGTCCCAGCTACTAAGGAAGCTGAGGCAGGAGGATTACTTGAGTCCAGGTCAAGACTGCAGTAAGCTATGATCATGCCTGTGAATAACCACTGAACTCCAGCCGGGGCAACATAGCGATGCCGTTTCTAAACAATAAACATAAAAACCAAAACAAAGGAATAACTTCAGGAGAGCACTGGGCTGCATTTACCTGTCTGAAAGAGGGACCATGCCTACAGTAAAGGGCAAAAGTGGTAAGCCTTTTACATTCTGTAGAGTGAAAGTGTTTTGTGCAAGAGCCATCTCATGGTATGCCATCAGTGTTCAATTACACACCAACCCCTGACAATCCCAGATGGCAAAACACTGGACCCACTCTTGTTCTAAAAGGCTTAATACAGAGCTAGGTGGCACCCCGCTAGGTATGCCTCCATCCTTCAAGTGTTAGTTTCACTCAAGCACAGTGGGGTGGTGTTGACCAGAAGCTTGGCATCAGCAGCCCCACCCACATGCTGTCCTCCAGGAAGGGCAGAGGTGCTGGAGACTGAGTTCATAATTGATCACACCTACATGATGAGGCCTCCGTCAGTCCTGAACCATGGGAGGTGCCTGGAGAGGGTTATGCCCAGAGAAGGCGGGGAGCTCTGAACCCCTCATGCCCCTTGTCTACTTTTTTACACCTTGTTGTTCATATTTCCTTTGCAAGCTCCTTTGTAACCAATGGATACATGTAAGTCAAGTGTTTCCCTGAGTTCTGCAAGCTGCAAACTGTGGAAGCCAAGAGGGAGAGTCAAGGGAACCCAATTGACAACCTGCCAGTATGGAGTACAGGTGACAGCCTGGGGCTTGCAGTTGGCTCCTGGGGTTTGTGGGACTGAGCCCCTTGACCTGCGAGATGTGACTACCCCAGGCAGTGTTAGAGCCGAGTTACCTACTGGATACACTGTTGTGTCCCCTGGAGAACTGTTGGGTGTGTGATGAAGACCTCACACACCTCTGGCGGCAGAAGTGAAATGTGGAGAGTACAGTTGGGGAACACCGTTACGTCAGGCACCGACCTAGGGAGTACTTGGATCCCAACGGTATCTTATAAGCAAAATAGAGGCAAGGAAAGTACTAACCCAGGGTGGCGCAGTGGTTCACACCTGCAATCCCAGCACTTTGGGAGGCTGAGGCAGGAGGATCACTTGAGCCCAGGAATTCTAGATCAGCGTAGACAACATAGTGAGAACCTGTCTCTACAAACATTCTTAAAAAAAACTAGCCAGGCATGCTCGTGCATGCCTGTAGCCCCAGCAACTCAGGAGACCAAGGCTGCAGTGAGCCATGACCATGCCACTGCACTCGTCTGGGTGATAGAGTGAGACCCTGACAAAAAAAAACCAAAACAAGACAAAAAAAACCCCACAAAATTTGTCAACAAAATCATAGCACCTGAAGAAAAAAATGCCAAACTGAAGGGACTGGCATCTAGGAAGGTAACTCAGAGGGACCTGCAGCTGACTCTTCCAAAGGAACCCAACTGATTTCCCAACTCTGAGCACGCATGTTGGTTCCAGAGTAGGAACAGCAATCAACTTCTCAGGCACTCACCAGAAGAGGTACCTGGTGCTGATGAATGCCACTGACACAAAGGCACAGCAAGCAAAGAATGGAAAGAACGTTCAGATCACAGATTCTCAATCATGGGGAGCCTTTCAAAAAGGTACTTCCTGAGACTCGGGTCACACTAGGAGTACTGGAATTTCTGAGATTGAGAAGAGCTTGACACTAAAACTGCTTCAAACATTTCCCAGTTGGTTCCTACATGCATCCAGGGATGAGCACCACAGGCGTCAATACAAAGAAGGCAAAAGAGAGAGGAAGCCAAAACCCTCAGAAAGTGCCATTCATGGTGACCAGCTTTTACATTTAAAGTACCAGACTTTCCATTTACACTACACTCATTAATTTCACAGGACCCTCTACTGGTCAGGAAAGGTATCTGTCATTCCTAGAATTAAGTACAGAAGAACTCTCCACTTCCTTACTTAAGAGAAAATATCTCTAGAAACAATCAGCCGGTGAACCTTCATTATTTCTACATTTCCTGATTATTTAAGTGTAAAGTGGGTTGGCAAATACTGCACTGGCAAAGATGATCTTAAACTTCATCTCAACAATAAGGAACACGAGAAATCTTTTTTAAAAACCACATATAATCTGAGTTTCTCAAGGTTTGTCAACTTCAGCACTACTAACACTTTGGATCAAATGATTCCTGGTTGCAGGGAACGAACTGCAGAAGCAGAGTTTTAGAACATTCGTTGGTCATTTTTTTTAAACACACAGATTGCCAGTGTTTAAATATAAATTATGAATTTTCAAGTTATTTCCTTTTAGTGTCTCTAAGTTATGTGGCCATCCATACTCGACGTCCTGTGAGTTGAGGAAGTGCGGCTGTGTTCCTGGCTTCCACCTACCAGGTGCCAGCAGTAGCTCACCCCCAAAGCTGTGACTCCAAAAAAGTCTCCAGATATTGCAAAATGTTTCAAATCAGTAACTTATCTAATAAAAGATGTTCCTAAAATTGACAATCAAAATACATTTTTAATCATGAAAGATGATCTATTTACTAATGTTCTAAAAACTTAAATTTTTATATGCTAGGTTCAGAAAGAATACCTCATAAGAAAGAACAATGGAGAAAATTTTAAAATAAATTATTATGAAATTTGCTTATGGATGCGTAGTGTGTATATAAATGCTCTAATACTTAAAAAAAATTTAAGCATCTTGTGATATATAGATTATGAACAAGAAAAAATAAGTCTTACTTCTTTTTTAACAGTGTTGCTTGGTAATATATTAAATACATATTAAGTATATGAAGTACAACGGTTTAATCTATATCAGCTGACTGCTTTATTTAGTTTTTCACTTATTTAAAGACAACTCAAAACCTCTGAACTTAAACTTTTCAATCTGAAAGAACCAAAGAATAGGTATAATATTAAAATAGCATCAAATCTTATTCCTTTTTTTTTTTTTTTTAAAGTTGGAGTCTCACTCTATCGCCCAGCCTGGAGTGCAGTGGCACATTCACAGCTACTGCAGCCTCGACCTGCTGGACTCAGGCGATCCTATGGCCTCAGTCTTCCAAGTAGCAAAGACTACAGGCTCACACCACCACACCCGGCTAATTTTTTTAAATTTACTGTGGAGATGAGGTCTTGCCCAGTTGCCCAGGCTGGTCTTGAACCCCTGGGCTCAGGCAATCCTCTAGCCTCCGCCTCCCAAAGTGCTGGGATTACAAGTGTGAGCCTACCACACCCAGCTAGAAATCTTATTCTGAGTATCAATGAACTATACTAAAATAAGATAAAGCATAAATATCTTACAGTGTACTGAATTAGAAGTGTTGCCACTGAAATCAGTTTAAAATGTTTATTCTGAAAGACATCACTACAATGTTTATAGACTCAAATACTGATATGGTTATTCAAAATCAAATTTACAGAATATCTAGAAAATAAGTTGAACTGGAACCTGTGAACCATCTTATAATATTTACGAGCAACATTTTTTAGACATAGAAGGCTATTATTTTAATATAAATTAGGGGCTTTAGAAATCATCACCCTTTAGTGCTTTCAACTGTCACATGGCCATTAACAGAGACCTAAATAACTGTAAATGATCACTAATACTACTTGAGCAGAAACTCTCATGGGTCAGTACTTTTAATGTTGTGTACATCGAATTAAAGCAAAAAGACGACTATGAACAAAACGCAGCCCTCGTTCCATGAAGGGCACACCGTGTTACAGTAAACCAAGTTTATATTCCACCATCATGTGTGGTTCTCCCATTACTTCACTTTGTGATGGATCTGAAAACAAACAAAAACAGTTGGAAAATTTTTCACAAAAAAGATAAAGTCAAGGATTCCACTTACATGAAAATCTAGAACCCGCAAAACCAACGTAAAGTTTCTGTCACCAAAAGTGACAGAAAACAGACCAGTGACTGCCTGAGGCTGGGGTGGGGGAGTGACTGCAAGGGACCAAGGGAACTTCTGGGGTGATAGAAACATTCTGTATCTTGGCTGAGGTGAGTTTGTTGTGTGCATTTCTTGAAACTCACAGAACTTAACTTAAAAGTGAGTATGCTATATTGTATGTCATTTACATCTCGATGTAACTGATTTTAAAAGAAAAAGAGATTAAAAACTGCCTTTGTCTTGGCCTGTCTTTCCAAGGAGACAGGGAAGCACAGGACAGCAGGCTCACTGCCAGCTCTAAGACTGCGGTGCCCTGAACTTGGAGGTCCTCTCCTGTAACAAAGCGCAACATATGTGTGGGCATCACCCAACCCGCTTCTTGCTGCCTCCTGGGAAGTGGCTCCAGGAGCCCCAAGACATGCTGACACTGGTTGCTATTGCTGGAGTAGGACAATGTCCTCCAGGAGTCTGTGTCTTCTGCCAGCAGCCACAAAACCATGGTAGGCTAGCGGATTAGCCTGTGAGTAGAGAAAAACTCAAACCCCCGCTAGAGTTCTTCAGCCGCTCCTAGGTGACAGACCCTGAGCCCAGTCTCCTCCACCCAAAACCTTCTCCCCTCTACATGCAGCTCAACCAGCTCCCATTTCTCTCAGGAGTCAACTGCCGTATCATATTCCCAGAGGCACTTGCCTCCCCTGACCCAGCACCCTTCTTATTCCTAGAATTTATCACAATTTATGATTATGTGTTTGTGCTTTATCTGCCTTATGCTTACCTCCCCCTTTAGAAAGCACAGATGAGGCTGGGCTCGGTGGCACAGCCTGTAATCCCAGCATTTTGGGAGGCCAAGTCGAGTGGATTGCCTGAGCCCATGGGTTCAAGACCAGCCTGGGCAACTTGGCGAGATCTCGTCTCTACAATAAGTCAAAAAATTAGCCAGATGTGGTAGCACGCGTCTGTAGTTCTGGCTACTTGGAAGGCTGAGGTGGAAGAATCGCCAGAGCCTAGCAAGTCAACACTGGGATGGCCATGAGTGTGCCACTGCACTCCAGCCTGGGTGACAGAGTGAGACTCCAACTCAGAAAAAAAAAGCATAATTATTTGTTCACCACTGCATATTCAGAGCCTAGCCCAGTGCCTGACACAGAATCAATGTTGACTGAAAAGATGCTCAATAAGTCCTGCTCCCTTTCTTTACACAGAATTACAGAAGCAGATCTGTAAATGAATGTATTTTATAACTAATTAATAAAGTCCATAGACCTGAACTCTCGTTTTAAATGAGGTCTCAGTTCAGTGTAAACACTTAAGAATCTCAGCTCTTCCTGCATTCAAGAAGTCCCTCCAGGGAAGATTCTCAGAGGGGTGTCCACTAGCCACCTGTTATATCCACAGCATCTTCTTACCGGATGTCTAGCACAACTAACACAACTTAATCCTGTTGGGTGCCTCTGGTCTTCTGCACTGCTGAGCATATATTAAGCAGAGGCAGCACTGAACAGGATTATTTTTGTTTATCTTCCTCAGGACAAGAAAAATAGAGGATGCTACATGTACTGCTCTTATGTAAAAGTCATCTATCTCATATATAAGTATAATTATTCAGAGAGTTTTGTTTAAAATGACAGATTCTTCTTTCCTACTAATCATCTATAGACATACAATAATTACCTTTTGGGGACACTACTTTTTAAAGAAAGATTTCTCTTATTTGTTCGTCATTTAAAATACCAGTCATACAAACACACACACACACACACACACACACACACACACACACACACACACACAACAACAACAAAAACCCAACCAACAAAAGCAATACCCGTCACATCCCACAAACGCTGTGAATGCAGAGCCAGCTACCACTGTCTGTAAGTCTCCCTAGGATACTGCGTTAGACTTGGTGCTCAGGACATGAATGGAGGACAACTACTCGACTGAAATGATCAGTCTTAGAATTCCACCTAAAAACAGTTACAGAACGTCATTACCACCACATTCTGTCTTACTGAAGTGAATAAACACAAGTGAACCCAAGTTCCATGAAGATGACAATTCTGTCTGTCCTGTTTGCTGCTGTCGTCTTGTATATTCCAGGGGCTCCATACAAAGGTACTGAATGACACTTACCATTAAGAATATCTTCAAATCCAATTGTCTCATCATTACCCTTCAAGATATCCAGTGAAAGATTTGAGCTTGAAAGAAATGGAAGACGCTGAACCTTTAGGAAAAGTATAAAAGGACAAGATTAGAAAAAACCCAGAGGGGAAAAAAAAGAACATATAATCTAATTTCATGATCTTCATTCTTCATTTGAAAAAAAAATCACAAAACTAAGTAAAATAATCAATTTAACCAATGGACAAAAGCACCAGTTCATATTTTAGATATGAATCCTGTCTCTAAAAATTCCTCAGCTTTACTCAGAATATGTGAAGACACTGAAATGATAGCTATTATTAATACTTGATATTCCATCAAGTTTGAGGCTCTGCTTGGCCTACAGCACATGCCATGTAATGAATGCATAATCCCAGCACCTAATACCATGCCTCATTCCTGATCCACGAAGGATGATCCAATTCCTGAAAAAATTCCAACTCAGTAAGAGCATTATTCTACTTAGTAAACAGATGACTTTATTTTCTATGTTGTTTTGTTACTGCTTATAGTACAAATATAAGGTCAAACAGTAATGATAACCAGAAATGCAGAACAAAGTCATTTGTGGAGCCTTTAAAAATCCTATTCTGTTACAAACTTTCATGATCTCTTTTCTTCCAAGTATTAAACGCATATTCAGCAGACTGACTCCTAAGTATGGTGAAGAAAACACAGGCTGAGGAGGCTAAATGATCTAAGTTCAACTTCTACCTTTATCACCCACCAATCAAATGGCTCTGTGCAAGTTATCTGACCCATCTCAGGCTCAGTTTCCTCATCTGTGAAATAGGATAATATCACTTTTCTCTGAAAACTGCAGCATGGTGTGGTGTAAAGTATATGTAGTATAGTCATTGGCACATAGTTGGTACTCCAAACTATTGTAGCCAACCACATTTTCAGTTTTTCTGTTCTCTGTTAGTTATCCAGTAGTTCTTACTAAAGTCAATGCAGATGTAATTTCATTATTATTTTGAGATAGGGTCTCATTATGTTGTCCAGGCTGGTTTCGAACTTCTGGGGTCAAGTGATCCTCTTGTCTCAGCCTCCCAAGCTGAGATTACAGACTCGCATCACTACACCCAGCAAATGCAGGTAATTTTAGATATTGCCAAAAGACTACCGAAACAGTAACAGGTGGTCAGTGACTAGACGATACTAGTATCTTTAAAATGATGATACTTTTAGAAGCTAAGGAGGCAGTTAATGCTCAGATTTTCCTCAAAAATGTATCCAGACTAAAGGTATTATTTTCAATTACTAATGGCCTGTAGAATTACTTAAATCTTTAGTGCGAGAAAATTCTCTAGCTTGTCAAACTTAAAAAAAAAAAACAGGAAACAGGAAGGAAAGAGGAGGAAGGGAAAAAACAGAAATAGTAGCTTGTAAATTAAACTAGACAGCAAGAGGCCTGGTAGTTAGATCAGACGTAGAGCCCTGAGAAGGAAATCAAAAGCAGGAATGAGCAGGCAACTGTCAAACACCCACAAAAGCAAGAATTGCAGAAGACGAGGGAGTAGGGAAAAAGGGTTAGAATTCTGGGCAAAGATTTCTTTGACTAAATTGTATTAAAAACTTAAGCCCATAAGCTGAGCAACATGTAGTTGAAATCTGAATAACAGGAAAATAAAAGGGAAAGCGAACAATTTTATGCCAAACATGTTATTTCACTTAATCTTCAGAATAACCCTTCTCTGTTCTTACTGCTCTCTCCATTTCACATTAAAAACAAAGAAAAAATCTGAGATTCAGAAATATCTCTAACTTACTCAAGTTTTTAAGAAGAGTAGAAGGAAGAGCCAAGATTCAGACTCAGGTTATGCTAATTTACAACTATGCTCTTTTTAGAGCTTTATCCTTGGAAAAAAGTGCTCAAAGTAGCTCCTAGAATGACTTAGCCAAAAATAACCGAAGGTATTAATAGAATTCATTACAAAAGACAATTTTAGCTAAGTAAGGAAAAGGAATCCACACTAACAGGAAAAACTTGTGCAAAAGTCCAACAGTGAAATAACATCATTAGTTAGGGCACTGCAAGTCATTTAGGAAGGCATGGTGGGAAGCATGAAGACCATTCATGAACAAGCCATGTTAAGGAGCTGAGCCTCATTCTGAGGGCAGTAAGAGAAGCAATGTGATCAAATTTGTGTTTTACAAAGATTATTCTGGCAAGGGCTGAAGAAGCAGCAGGGGTGAGTGTTGCAGTAACAAAGACGAAGCATGGCAGGGGCCAGAACCAACATAGAAGCAATGGTGAGAAGACCCAGTAACAGACTGGATAATCTGGAGGAGGGAGAAGGGGATGGGACGAGGTGCTGAGTGAGATAACCAAGGCTAATGCTCATCTGTGATAAGGAGGATGTGAGGAATAATGAACCATTCTGCACCTGTACATGTAAAATGGAGGCGTCTGTGGGATTCTAGATGGAAAAGCTTGTAGGCTGACAGATCACGAGAATTCTAACTTAGGAGTCAACAGCATATAACTGATGACTAAAGCCTAGGAACAGGGAGAAACAGGGTGAGAAAAGGACTGGAGATGTAGTACTAACAGAACTGGCGTTTTCAGGGAACGCCAAAACAAATGGAACCCGCAGAGACACCAGAAACAGGAGTTCAGAGAGGAGGAGGACAGCAGGAAGGTGCGGTCTTCTACAAGCCAAGGGACAAAGGAAGGCGCCATTAGTGTCAAATGCTACTGGAGAGCAAGTAAAGTGAGGGGGAAGACATCCACACTGAGAGAAGCAGTTTCGCTGGGGGGTTGGCAAACAGATTACAGTGGGTTACGTGAACAGGAGGTAGAGGAGGCATGTAAAGCAAGTGCGGGCAACTTTTCAGGAAGCTCAACTTGCAAAAGCACACTCATGAGAGAGAAGTTATTATAAAGGGATTTGGAATGGATACGATATTGTTTTGCTTTGTTTTAAAAGGTAAATATCTAAAATGCTACTGCTGGAAGAGAGGAAGTAGAGAGGTTAAAGATACAGCACAGAAAGGATCGCTGATAATGGGAATTTCCTGAAGTAGTGTGATGGAACAGATCCCAGAGCACAAGTGGGAGGACAGTTCTTATGTACTTGGAAGGCCATCATTCTCCAAGTACTTAATCCTTAGCAACAGGTGTACCCGACTGTATATAAATTGCATACTCGATACCTCCACCTGGATACTCCTAGAGGCATCTCAAATTTAACGTAACCCACAAAAAAATTGAAAAATACGCAAGTAGATGCAGGTAAGTTTTCAGACACTGAGCCTGTATTTGGAAAGTTTCCCATTTAATTACTTCTTTTCCCATATGGAATCAAGGTCATGTCCTAAAAAGGGGGAAAGCAGAAAAGGCTGTAAGAGAGTAGAGAAGGTAGGTTTAAACAGCTGTTATGAAAACAGAAGCACTTCACGATGGACATCGATGCTCACACAAGAGATCCTGAAACTTACCTGCTGCACTGCCTTGAATTCCATTTGTAACTTCAGTGGAGCAAATAGACCTTGAATGTTTCTCAGTGTGGAAAAATTCATTTTATCTTGGTTGAGTTGGAACTACAAAAGACAGTGTAATTTTACACTCAATACTCTGTTTTCAAAACAGTTAGCAGTAATACATGTATGACACAATACTTAGAAGAAGAATTTTAACATCCATAACCAAAGGACAAACTAAGTACTTTTACTAATTTCTTCTGAAAAGTTTTAGGACATATATGTCTATATCTTGTTCAGCACAGAGGGTACTTTTACCAGGATAATATTACTGCTTACATTTTGGATGTACAAAACTAATAAAGAATGTTTTGCACATTTCAAAAGCATTTTTACATTTCATTCCTTCAGATTAAAAGTACTGCAAAACTGGTAGAGCAAAGAAAAACGTATGAGATCCAGAAAATGTCACAAACGTTGACAACAACTAACAGTTAATTTTTAAGTATGAAGGTATATATTTCAAAGGACTTAGTAAAAGAAATAAGCAGACCATTATACCATCCTGTTAATTAATCTATGTTTAAATTTCATGTTTTTTGGGTAACTGACTCAGGGGTTTAAAAGAAAAAAAAAAAACCCAAACTCTGAATAGCTTATTCAATTTGTATTGGGTACTAATTCGCAATTTTTTCTGGAATTATGTTTTTTACTAAGTCCTGATATTGCATTTGATCATAATTTAATGTTTCAGGCAAAATGAATCAATCTGACTCATGGATTCTAAAAGTTTCCCAAAACGGTTCCTGAGGATAGTGATTATGACCTGCAAGGAAACTGCTACAAAAATCTGTCTGAGCTAAGATAATTATAATGAGGCAAAGTGACTTGTCATTTTTTATTACACTATACTTTCTTGATAAGATTTTTTTCTAACACTCATCAAAAAGATCACTTTGATCAAACATCGACTGAGCTTAGTGTCTGCTTGGGACATGAAGCTTGAAAGTGAGGTGCCCAGAAATATGGCTTTTAATTAGCTTGACACAGCAAATTTTGACAGAGGGTCAAAAACCTACAATTTTTTTTTTTATGAGCATATGATCTGAAGTTCCAAGTGAAGGGATTGTCTTAAATATTGAGTTATCCTCATGGTAATATAATTATTTTTTAAAGACAGGTCTCACTATGTGGCTGGAGTGCAGTGGCTATTCACGGGCACAAACACTGCACGCTACAGCTTGGGCTCAAACAATCCTCTGCCTCAGCTTCCCAAGTGGCTGGGACTATGGGTGAATTCCAACACACTTGGCAGTAAATATAATTTTATGCAGAAATAGTCAATTTATGTAAACTTTGATGTCCCTTCCTGTAATGTGATATTAAAACTGCATATTATCAACCAGTCATGGTGGCTTATGCCTCTAATCCCAGAACTTTGGGAGGCAGAGGTGAGAACCCAGGATCACTTGAGCCCAGGAGTTCAAGACCAGCCTGGGCAACATAGCAAGATCTTGTCCCTACAAATAAAAAATGAAATTAAAAAAAAAAGAAAGAAAGGAGGAAAAAAAATACTACAAGTATATATCAATATATAAATTAGCAACCAGGTGCAAAATCAGGCTTTGTGGCAAAACGTAATAAAACAGTTTACCCCAGAGAAGGTTATAATCTAGCTGGGAAGGCATTACAGACCAGGGCTTCCCAACTCCTGGCACTAACTGATATTTTGGGCCAGATAATTCTTCATTGCAGGGATTTTCCTGTGCATTGCAGGATGTTCAGCAGCATCTCCAGCCTCTACCCGAGAGACACCAATATCAACCACCCCCCCACCTACCACCAACCCCGCTACACCACTTGTGACAACCAAAAATGTCTTCAGACAGTACCAACTGCCCCCCCCATGGGAGGGAGCGCAAATCTCCTAGTTGAGAACTAATGGTCCACATAATGACAGTCATCTGTCATCACTGTCATGAAGAGTTACTCGAGGCCAGCAATATGCCAAGAGATGGGCTATGACTAAGTCCATTTTACAGATAAGAAGACTAAGATTTTGCCTCAAGTTTTCTTAGCAAATAAGTATGATGACTACGGAGTTCAACTACACGACCCGTGCTAAAAGAATTATAGACAACAAGTGCCACAAAATTTTAAGAGAGAAAGACTCCAATACCTGGTTAAGCGACTGAGGAAGAACAGGGGCAGCTAATATATAAGTCTCAAAAGATGAAGTTTTTGGATTCTTCACCATTCTAGTCAGATTTGTCAGTTTCTCTGAGCTCAGAACTAAACCAATAATCCAAATCTAATGGCCACACTAATACACAGAAAAATGAGAATATAATCTCCCTTGATTTGAGCCTCATTTTATTATTAATAAAGTCCAAGACTGCATTAGCCATTCTTTTTATCAGCTAATGTATACTGAGTATACAGTCAATTAAAATCATCAAATTTTATGTAGCCAATCAGGTTTACCCCACTTAAATGTATATAATTCATTTTTTAAACCCAAATGTAATACTTCACACTCACCTCTATAAATAATTTTCTTAGAATTTGGGTCTAGACTTTTGGTTTGTCATCATGATGTAGTTCAGTTATTCATCAAAATAAATTATTCTTACCAGCTCTGAATTTCAAAAACCTAGTTTATATGCTTTCTATGGCCAACTCAAGTCTTTGACAAATGCTTACCTTTCCTAAGTGTTCACCTTACCCTAAGAAACTGTAGGCAGAGGTCTAAGATCCCTACCAAAAAAGCCCCTCTAAATGGACTATTCCTTAATCGCCACTCTCTGGGGAGTTCTCAACCTAACATAATTTACCCTACACTACTTTCACTCAGCCCATAATCTACTATTTGATCCTCCTCTAGCTTATCCCTTGTCAGATAATTTGATCCCTTGACTGACCCATTTGGGAATTTAATAAAAGAGTCAACTAAGATTAATCTGCTATGAGCTCATTCAGCTGCTAGTGATCACTGCTTACTTCATTAATGCTCAATGCCATCTACTCAATAGTCCACTTAAAAACAATGCCAGGGACCAATGTTACTGCAATCTTATTTTTCAGTTAGACCTCCTTTAGGAAAGTGGAAAAATTATCCATCTTCAGTCTACAGGAAATGTTCATTTCTCCCATTAGTTCTCAAAGATGATCACCTTTAGTTTTATAATCAAACTCATATGCTTTTAAGTCTACTTGGAGCTGTCAACTTCCAAGTCTGAAATCTGAATGCACTCAATGCACTAGAAACTCTTTTATTTTCTCATCTTAAACTTTAATTTCATAACTACATTATTTGCTCTACTCTTTTTCTTAAAATTTCGTTTTAAACTTCCTTTTAGAGATGAGGTTTCGCTTTGTTGCCTAGGCTGGTCTCCTGGGCTCAAGTGATCCTCAAGACTCGGCTTCCCAAAGTGTTGAGATTTATAGGCAGCTATTCTACTCTTTCTTATAGAATGACTCTTATAGTATCCCTCATTGAAGAGGACAAAAGCAACAAATTAAAAAACAGTTCAGCTTTCTGTTACTTGATGACACCACACCACCTTCCCGGCATAGTGAGAATTCTTTATCTTCTTGCTTTAAATGCTTATTTAAGAACTCCTTAAGTCACCTTCAGACTATCTGTACATACCATCTCCCTCTGGGAGCGATCTTTCCCCACCTATTTATTTGGTGAATACTGGCCTAAAACTGTTCAAATATCCCCTCTTGTATAAAGTCTTCTGAAAGCCCTAAGCACAGGTGATTGTCCCAGCCTTGATCCTCTTTATGAAGCCTCCTCCTACTCACTTTCCCCATTACATTTTAAGTTCTTTAAGGATGGGGATTTATGTCATGCTCACCTGTGTACCTACTGCGCCTAGTGGACATGTCCCTAGTGCAAGGCTTGAGAAAGAAGTCAAGGCTAGAGGTATGAAGATCAACAGCAAAAATGGCAGAAAAAAACAGAAAATAAGCAGGATTGTCAAATGAGAAAATTATTATGAGAGGAATGGAGAAGCAAACCAACCTTTCGAAATGTCGATTTAAAAAAGGCAGAAGCCGGACTCGGTGGCTCAGCCTGTAATCCCACGCCTTTGGGAGGCTGAGGTGAGTGGATTGCCTGAGCCCGCGGGTTTGAGACCCACCCGGGCAACTTGGAGAGACCTCATCTCTTCAATAAATCAAAAACTAGCCGGGCATGGTAGCGTGCGCCTGTAGTTCCGACTACTCGGAAGGCTGAGGCAGAAGGATTGCCGGAGCCCAGCAGGTCAAGGCTGCGGTGGCTGGGAGCGGCCACTGCACTCCAGTCTGGGCGACAGAGTGAGACTTCAACTCAAAAAAAAAAAAAAAAAGGGCAGAAAAGGATGTGTAAAAAATGAGCTTTACTAGAGCAGTATAATGATAATTTGTAAGCCTATGCTACAAGGAGATTGAAAATAAAGTCTCCTATTCTTCATGGTGAAACCCTCAGTACAAGAATTGTTTCAATAAATTAAATCAATATTTCTAAAAGTACTTTTCTGCTAGAAGATAAAAATAAAGACACAGTAACATACTTACATTTTTTTCTGATAATTCAAGAGGATGACTAGGCAGAAGTTCATTTTTCACACAAGAAAAACTGAAAAAAATTTTTTAAGGGAGATCAAATATCACTAAATATCAACAGCTCAAAAATCACATTAAGGGTGTGACTATAATTGGATGACATGAGGGAGTTTTTTGGGGGAGTGAAGAAATTGTTCTGTAGCCTGATTGTGGTGATAGTTATAGGAATTGATACACGTGCTAAAAATCATAGACCTACACACCAAAAAGTGAAAAAAAAAAAAAAGGCAAATAATAACTGTTTAAGAATGCATCGGCCAGGCTCGGTGGCTTAGCCTGTAATCCCACGATTTGGGAGGCCGAGGTGAGTGAATTGCCTGAGCCTGCGGGTTTGAGACCCACCTGGGCAACTTGGCGAGACCTCATCTCTACAGTAAATCAAAAAAATTAGCCAGGCGTGGTAGTGCGCACCTGTAGTTCCAGCTACTTGGAATGCTGAGGCGGAAGGATCATGGGAGCCCAACAGGTCGAGGCTGCGGTGGCCAGAAGCGGCCTCTGCACTCCAGTCTGGGCGACTGAGTGAGACTCCAACTCAAAAAAAAAGAATGTGTCGATGACACTGGTGGTCAAGACTTCAATCACTATAAAGAACCCTCCAAAACCTGGTGCTAAATGAATGATGCCAGTACCTAGAAGCAATTCCACAAGTGTTCATTACTATTAATCTAATGCTTCTTGCACTACATAAACTATCTAAGCCTCTTCCCTTCACGTTTAACACATATACGATCTACCTTTAATAAACATGTTTAACAATATATTTAGCATTTACTGTTAGGAGATGCACAGCTAGAACCAGGCCAATGGTCTACACCACTCTAGGTATATAAGGATGACTATCTTAATGCCCAAAGCAGGATTTGAAAGCTGAAAGAACCTTGGAAATCCTGGAACAATCATTTACTGAATATTGTCTTTATAGAGAAAATTATCCAAGAAGTAGGATTTGAAAATGGTCCTGCTCATGACAATCTTCCAGTTCAATTAGGAAGAAAAGAAAAAGGAGTATTTCACATGAGGGAAAAAAAAAAATCATCAGGACTTAGTTACTGCCTAGTCAATGAATTTGACAATACTGTAGAAGTCAATTCTCTCTCTAATTCCACAGGTTATATATGGCATCTTTTACTATAAAATTGAAAGTCTAAAATGAAGGAGAATATCTGTGCCCAAGATACCATCATTAGAATGCCATTTATTATGAGAGTAAACACTTTAAAATTAGACACAAAATTAAAAAATAGAAGGTTTTGGGGGAAAGACATATCCTTACTTGATTAGGCAGAAAAGTCCCATGCCAAGAGAAAGGACTAGTATCAGAAACTAAGACCCGAACATTCAGAAACATTAAGGTAATCACGGAAAAGGGCATACCTGTTTGCTAAAGCTGGGGGGAAAAAAAAGAAACAGACATACAAACAAAACCCACAATAGCAGCCAATACTTACTGAGTGCTTCTAATGTCAGGTACTATTTCAAGTATTTCTCAGGCATTAACTCATTTATTCCTCAAACTAAGATATAGACTATTAGCCTGACTTTATACATAAGAACACTGAGACATAGAGCAATTCCCACATCTAGTAAACAGCACAAAGCAACATGCATAGTAAACAGCAGAGCCAGGACACAAATCCAGGCAGCCTGAGTCCAGAATCTAACCTCTTCACTGCTATGTCCTAGTGCCCTCCAAAGAAAAGTAATTACTCCAATAGTTAATAAGATAAGAAGGCAAATGGCTCATCAAGTTATCAGTAGGGAAAAAACAAAAAGAAAAAAAAAAAACAGAATCCCACAAAGTCAAACAACAGGCATTCTAACAAAAGGATGCCCTACCCTGGGAACTCTGCTGAGATCCTGCTTCCACTATAGAAAACATCTAAGCCTCTTCCCCTGCCCCCTCCATGTAAGGTATATGACTAGTCATCTCCCAAATTAAATACGCAAGTATAGCTTATCAAAATACTTAAAGAATACCATGAAAAATAATTCAGAGATATTTTATCCCATCAAAGTTGAAGTCACAACTTCCCCAAATACCCTTTCCGAAGAAGATCATGACTTTCAAAAGGTCCACTTGCTGAAAGTTCAGTAACTGGAATACTGTCCTTCAGCTGAGATCCAAGTCCTCTGGAGTTCTACAACACAAATTTAAAAATTATTCAATACAAAAAAACTTAAACACGTACTAAATGCCTATGTTAAAAAAAAAAAAATTTAAGTAGGAAGATAAGATCTTTGACCTTAAAGAACCCACAAACTAGATGATCACAGCAAGCCTTAAGCATCATGATAGAGGGACATACATGGTACAATAAGTAATGCCAAATTTGGGAATAGGAAGGATTCCTGAGCTGATCTCCAGAAGCTGTCAGACTAAAAGGCATTCCAGGAAAAGAGAAATAACATCTCTAAAGGTATGAAAACATAAATGAACAAGCTTCAAGTAGTATGAGAAGACTGGCTAAATGCATGTCTCATGAGGCAGAAGTAAAGGCTGGCAAAATGGAAAAGTGAAAAGTCTTACATCTAAAGAAATTTGGGTTTATTCAGAAATTGATAGAGAGGATTATGGCATGATCAGATATGCTTTCATTGGAAAGATCTTCTCCCTAGAGTTGGGATGCTTAACACAGAATGAAAAGTTGAGGTCAGAAGCCTTCTTCCTTAAGGACAAGAAAAAAAATGAAATTAAGAACAGACAGGACAGCTAGCAAAAAGGGGTCACAGAAGCTAGGGAAAAAAGGGAATTTCACAAAGTGTTCGGTTTCTATAAGAGGTCACCACCTAAAAAACCGAAATGCATCTTATTAGGATAGTGTACAATAAAACAAACAAGACTCAGTGCATCTGGTACTGACGTACTGTCACCCTACACATTATTACTACGAAACATGCAATCAACAAATACTTCTTAGGTATCTATTATGTACCAGGTACTCTGCTGGGTGCTGAAGACACCTCCCGGGGCTTCATCTGATGAAGATATATTAAACAAGCAAATTAAACACAGAGTAAAGCACAAAATGCTAACTTTAAATCACTTGGTGATCAAGCACAGAATCCAGGCAATTCTGCAGAAAAGTCTAAAACAGCTACAGGTAGTTTGGTATCAAATCCTATTCTAGGAGAAATGCTCCAAAAAACTAGACTTTTACTGATTTAATTCATTTGTATACTTTATTTGGGCACCTACTTCATTCCAGGGTTTCTTCACTCTACCACCTAGCCCAGGGTCTCACAGCATTCTAGTAGGCCTTGTTGCCTTAGATTCGTCCATTTTCTAATTCTGCATATTAAAGTTTTCCTAAAACACATAACCTCGCCCACCAAACTGCTATAAAACCTTCTTGTGGTTCATCAATATCTGAAGAATAAAGTCTAGAGTCCTCAGGAACTCGAGAACCTGCACAACAGGTTCTGACTCTCCTACATAGGAAGTCACGGTGGATCAGGAATCTAATGTGGACTGTCACTAACCTACTTTGTGACTGCCTGCAAAGCACAAAACTTCTCTGGCCCGGTTGGCTCATCTGTATTAGGTAGCGGGACTCTTTCCAGAACTTCACATGCTCCTTGAATTATGATGGGGTTAGCGCTCAACAAACCCACCGAGAGTTGAAAATATCAAAAGTCAAAATAATTTAACACCTAACCTACCGAACACCAGGCCTTAGCCTAGCCTACCTTAAAAATGCTCAGAACACTTACATTGGCCTATAGTTGGGCAAAACCATCGAATACAAAGTCTATTCGATTGAAAAGTGTTGAATATTTCATGTAATTTGCTGAATGCTGTGCTGAAAATGAAAACAGACGGCCCTAATGGAACTTAAAAGTACGGCCTCCACTGAAAGTGTACTGATCTTGCACCATCCTCCATGACCATAAAGTTGAAACATTGTAACTTAAACCACCATACATTCAGGCCCTTCAGTAGAGTTGTATGACTTAGCTTTCCAAATGCATCTTCTGTTACTTTCCTACAAGAATGCTGTCCTCCTGCCAGATTGCCTTACTGTAAAATGACAGAAAAAAAGTTTCTTCTATGCACAAAGCACAGGAGAATTCTCATCTCTGAATTCTTCCATTAACTGTCATGTTTCCAATTTCCTTTGTAAAAACTTCAAGATTAGGACTTAATGTTTCCAATAAAGCGAAGAAGCACAGAGAGAGGGAAAAAAAAGCAAATCCATGAAAACCTAATACCAGTTGCATTTGAGAGTGTTTCTACAACTTCTTCACAATGATGAAGAACAGTATTTACTAGCAGACGCTTTCTAGATTTGGATGGGTGGCTTTCCAGCAGCGCTGCTATGGGGGTCTGGGGCAATGGTGACTCGAGCCTTCCTAAATATCCCAACTTTTAAGTTAAAAGGAAAGCGGGGTGAGGGTAGACGGTGGAAGAGAGAAGAGGGGAGAGATGCGCTAACAAAATGACAAACGGGGAATGGCAACTGCCTGACTTTTGTCCCCTCCGACACACGCTCTCAAAAACGTTTGCAGAGGAAGGCTGCGTTAGGTTAATGAGACCTGTGGCTGTGGACTGATGATCAGGCAGCTGGAAGGAGGGGTGAGGAGTCCGAAGGCTCCGGGCCCCCAGAGGTTACTCTCAGGGACAGGATGGGTGGCGCCACCCCCCACGGCGCTGCACTTTCGGGTTTGCCTCTCCTGGTTCCGCAACAACCACGGGAAAGGGGTCTGGGTCTGCTGGGGACTCGGGGATGGGAGGTCGCAAAGCGAGGAGGAGGAAGAACAGGTGAGGCCGAACCGCTGCTCGCCGGACCAGCGTGGGAGCCGCGACCCGCCCCACCCCCGTGACTCGACAATCATGGCGCCGAAGCCGGCCTCATCCCCACGCCGTCGCCGCCGCCGCCGCCACCCGGGGACAGGCCGGGAGGCGACGGCCTGTGTCTCCCGAGCCACGGTCCCGAGCCTCGCCTGGAACTCGCGCAGTCCCGGGACTCACTCACCATCTTCAGCCGCTCTGCGAACAGCCCTCAGCCAGGTTACCGTCAGTCGACCCCGCGGCTCACTTCCGTTTCCGGGGGCCGCCCCCCCGCACATCCGCCGGAAGTGCGTCCGTCCGGGCGAGGAAGGAAGGAGGACGCGGGGAGTCGGGAGGGAGCCGCGCGGGGCCGAGGCTCCCACGCCTGCAATCCCAAGGGACCGGGGCCAAGGGCGCAGTCGGGGTGTGGCTGGGAGGAGTGCGGGGTCGGGACGAGACGTGCCGGAGAGGGACAGACACGGACCCCTGCTTTTGTAGACACAGCGCGTTATTGAAAATAAGGCCTTCCCGAGGCAGGCGTTGCATTTTGCAGCAGGGTATCCGAGGCCCGGCAGTTTGCGTGATTGCCTGAGATCTGCAGCTCACCATGTGACACGAGGCTTTCCAAAGTTTATTTTTATTTTTAAAAATCATGGAATGAAAGCCTGCTGTGTTCAGAACCCCGTGCTGAGACTATATACTGAAAAGGACCGAGCGCGGTGGCTCACCCGTGTAATCCCAGCACTTGGGGGGTCCGAGGCAGGAGGATTGCCTGAGCCCGGGGCTCCGAGACCAACCCGGGCAACATAGTGAGACCTCTGAAAAAAAAAAAATGAGGCGGGCATCATGGCGCGCTCCTGTAGTTTCAGCTACTCGGGAGGCTGAAGAGGGAGGATCGCTTGAGGCCAGGAGGTCGAGGCTGTGGTGAGCCGTGATGGTGCCACTGCACTCCGGCCTGGGCCACAGAGTGAGACGTTGACTCAAAACAAAGGACAAAACCGGAGGAGGCTGGCGAGGTCCCGGACTACAGGACTCTGTGGGTACTCACCAGGGTTGGGGGCAAGGGATGGCGAAGCTGATTAAGTGTGCTCATGGCTGACATATGTTGGGCTAGAACTATATGGCAACACGAGTCTAAGTGCTTTACATGCGTTATCTCCTTCGGTCTCTTCAGTAACCTTGCCAGGCAGGTGCTACTGTGACCCCAAGTTTATGGGTGAGAAAGCCAAGTCTTGAAGAGGTTAAATATGCCCAAGGACCCAGCCTGAGTCCATAGTCCATAGACATAATGCTATACTGTATTGCCTCTCAGATATAATGTGATGAAACGGCCTTGTGTTCTACCATCTAATGGTGGCAACTTTAGGAACCCTTGGGCTAGTAACCCAAGGATAAGAGTGTACTAGCTGGCAGTAGTAGGGACTATGAAAGAACGTTACCGATATATCTGCTCGTGCCAAAAAGAACTGGGAAAGCAAGCCTGTCTGGCTGAAGTTCATTGAGGAAGGCAGAGAGTATTATGAGATGAAACTAAGTAGTTGGAGGCAAGTTTTTGATTTGACCCTTGTAGGCCAGATGAAGGATGAGGCTTTGTCGGTAAAAGCCATTGGAGGATTTTAGCGAGGGAGGTGGTAAGGCCTTATGTGTTGTGCGTATCCACTGCCATAGTCATACAACTTTGAAGTTCTGGGATAATCCAGATTTGTCTGATCCTTCAAAATAACTCATGTTCACCTTGAGATTTGAGCTTGAGAGTTTCATTTGCATCGTTTTCCTTTCGATTTCACCCAAGGAGAAATTTTAAGACTGCAACTCTTTAAAAAAAAAAATCCTTTAGACATGTGTTGATTGCTCACAATTCAGTCAGTGAATATTTGTTGAGCATTTGCTTGGTGCCAGATTCTGGAGCTATAGAGAAGAGAGGGGAGTTTCCTATACAGGAGGTGCTTATATTTTCCTGGAGAACAGAGATGTAGATAGACACGTAGAGATATTTAAAATGCAGTTTGGTAAGTGTTTGTTAGTGAAAGGAGCCGGGCCAGAAAGCAGTTGGGAACAGGGAAAAATGGCATCTGCGAAAGGTCATGGAGAACATTCCTTGTGGTTGGAGTTCTGGATGAGCCGGTGGAGCAAGATGAGGTTGGAGGAACTGGTTGGGGCCAAAGTGAAGGGCATTGTATGGTGTTGCTGAGGTTTGGGGCTTTTTCTTGTAAGCAACAGGAGATAATGGAGGTCTTTCCACAAACATTTGACGTTAAAGGAAAACGATTATTCTGGTGACAGCATAAGGATAGACCGGGATTGGGAGAAAGTTGGCACGAGGATACCATTTAAGCTACTGAAATAGTCCAAGCCAGAGATGATAAATGTGTAAATTAAGGGTGTGCAGCATATTGAAAAGGCTTTGGGAGCAGGAAAAAGTAGAGTTGCACCTGAAAAATACTAGAATTCAAAAGGTGGCCTGAAGAAGGGGAATCTGCTTTGGGTATCATGATGTCTTAGAATCCAAAGGGCAAGAAAGGATTGAGAAGTTAGAAAGTAGTTCAGAGCTGGGTTTGGTGGCTCAGTCTGTAATCCCGCGCCTTGGGAGGCTGAGGTGAGTGAATTGCCTGAGCCTGCGGGTTCGAGACCCGCCTGGGCCACTTGGCGAGACTTCATCTCTACACTAAATCAAAAAATTAGCTGGGCGTGGTGGCGCGCGCCTGTTGTTCCAGCTACTTGGAAGGCTGAGGCGGAAGGACCGCCGGAGCCCAGCAGGGCGAGGCTGCGGTGGCCGGGAGCGGCCACTGCACTCCAGTCTGGGCGACCGAGTGAGACTCCAACTCAAAAAAAGAAAAAAAAAGAAAGAAAGAAAGTTCAGAAGTAGCTTAAAAGGGATCAAGAAGACCTGAAAATAGGTCTTTGGTAACCATGTGAAGGCAGTTGGTTTTAGTAGTTCAGCAAGGAGGAAGTTCTCATTATGTCCAACAGTATACACACACACATATACACGCATACACATACACACACACACACACACACACACACACACACACATACACACACACATATTTTTAGAGAAGGGGTCTTGCTATGCTGTCCAGGCTGGTCATGAACTCCTGGCCTGAAGCAATTCTCCTGCCTTGGCATCCTAGTTACTGGGATTACAGGCATGAGCCACTGTACCTCACCCTATTTTTTAAAGGTTTGTTACAGCATCAACTAATTCGGGCACTTTGAGTATGCTAAGTAGGTGAAATTGTTAAATTAGATTTGATACTAGAATGATTTAATATATTTGCCTAAGCTTTATGTTATATAATTTAGAGGATAGAATATTAATAAGAATAGCTAACACATCAGGCCCAGGGCTTGGTTCTTTAAATACTTTTGTTTGTTTTGTGTTTTGAGTCTGGGTCTCATTCTGTCACCCAGGCTGGAATGAAGTAGCATGGTCACAGCTCACTGCAACCTCGACCTTCTGGGCTCAGGCAATCCTCCCACCTCAGCCTTCCAAGTAGCTGGAACTACAGCTGTGCATCACCATGCCTGGCTAAATTTTTAAATTTTTGTATCAACATGAGGTATCAGTATGTTGCCCAGGCTGGTCTTGAACTCCTGGGCTCAAGCAATCTTCCTGCCTCGGCCTCCTAAAGTGCTGGGATGACAGGTGTGAGCCACCACACCTGGCCTGCATACACTGTTTCAGTTAATCCTGTGAGGTAGGTACTGTCATTTTCCAGAGGAAACTCGGGCATGTGTGCATCGTATGAGAACAGGTACCCTATTTTGTTTTGCTTTTGTTGTCTTCTTTGACTTGGCTCTTAAGCCAGTCTGATGACCTGCATAGGCTAACTGAGGAGAAGTTCAGCTTCATTCACAACATCTGGCAAGAACCTGCTTCCCTCCTTTCATCTCTTTCCACATGTGTTACAACCTGTGACTGTCTCCTGTTGAGTCGTATTCCTGTCCATCTTGTCAACTGCATTTGGTTCTCCTGACTTAAACCTTCTTGCTTTCCAAAGACCTGGAGTTTCTGTCCCCCTTTTATCTTTTTTGTTCTTTGCCTGAGGTTGGCCCTGGGGGCCCAGAACCTACCAGCATCCCACTTGGTTAGACTCCCCTTAAAGCACAGTGCCTGGTATAAGTCAGGCAGGCACTCAGAGAGGTTTTAAAGTCTGGTGTGTAGTAGATGTCTCTTTAGAACTTCGGAGATGCCAGAAGAGATGTGAAAGAGGCATGGAGAAGAGAGATAGGAAAGTGTCTCAGAGTTAAGGAAGATAGAGCGTCAAGATAAAGAAATGACCAGTGATGTTAAGTATTCCAATTTCTTTTTTTTTTTTTTAGTTTGAGTTGGAGTCTCACTCTGTCACACAGGCTGGAATGCAGTGTCACGATCACAGCTACTGCGGCCTCAACCTGCTGGGTTCAGGGATCCTTCCACCTCAGCCTTCCAAGTAGCTGGAACTACAGGTGTGCGCCACCACTCCTGGCTAAGTTTTTGATTTATTGTAGAGACGAGGTCTCACCGTGTTGCCGAGGCTGGTCGTAAGCCTCTGGGCTCAGGCAATTCTCTCGCCTCGGCCTCCCAAAGTGCCGGGATGATAGATGTGAGCCACTGGATGGGAAGCTCAATGGCGTTTGGCAAGTGGGATGTCACTTGTGTGATCTTCTGGTGAGCAATTTAAGTAAAATGGTGGGAGCAGAAACCAGATTGTTAGGAAGGAGGGATTAGTAAGTAGAAAGTGGAGGCAGCTACATTTTGTAGGTCATCTTTTCAGAAAGGCATCAGTCTCAAAAAAGAGAAGTGGGGTTTTGGTTTGAATGAAAGTCGGGGTTTTGTTTTTTTCATTTCACATGTGTGGTTGGAGAGACTGAAGTTTGGTAGGCAGGTGTTAGAAAGGGTCTGTGAAGGGGCTGCAGAGAGAAGCAGCAAGAAGGCATGGGGGTGGTAATGACCTCTCAGGTGCCCGGAACAGGTGTGAGGGGAAACCAAGGGCTAGAGTCATTAGAACCAGGAGAAAAGGTGGGTAACATGATGGGGGAACAGTCTTTGCTGCAGGGGAGGAGTGCTGTGGAAACTGAATTCTGATCACCACTGTTAGCAGTGATGGGGTGAGAGGGACTGGTGATGGCTTTATAAGACCAGAAAAACGGAAAGGTCACCATGGAGAAGTGCTGGACGATAAGCAGGATGAATTTTTTTGTATTGAGTTGGAGGTCTCACTCTTGTTGCTCAGGCTGGAGTGCAGTGGCACCATCACAGCTCACCACAGCCTCGACCTCCTGGACTCAGGCAATCCTTCCGCCTCAGCCTCCTGAGTAGCTAATTGTTTTATATTTCGTAGAGACAGGGTCTCATTATGTTGCCCAGGCTAATAAGATGGATATAAAAGACCGGCTCAGCACGATGAGGATATAAGGGAGGGCAACTGACATCAATTTGTAACCAGCTGGATTGACACAATTTCACAGTTTTCTGCTCAGTCATCGGCAACACAGGAGTAGATGAAGGGTGATCAGAATGCAGACTCATAAAGAGTAAGTAGGGCAGAGATTCTAGCTGACCACAGCATGGGGAGGTCAGAGAGGCAAGGAAATGATTAGAAAGGACTGCAGAAGCCGGGCTCAGTGACTCAGCCTGTAATCCCGCACCTTGGGAGGCTGAGGTGAGTGGATTGCCTGAGCCCGTCGGTTCGAGACCCGCCTGGGCAACTTCGCGAGACCTCATCTCTACAATAAATCAAAAATTAGCCAGGCGTGGTAGCACGCGCCTGTAGATCCAGCTACTCGGAAGGCTGAGGCGGAAGGATCTCCCTTCTCCAGGGCCAAACTCAACCACAACTGGTGCCCTACCACAAAGTCTATAATTCTGACACCACTAACACCAAGAACCACAGATATACAGATGTGTGTGTGTGATCGGACGAAAAGCATTAATGCGTGCATATCGCCAGCCTTTCCCTCTTGCTTCTACCAGCTCTGGCCAAGTGTGCTTGGTCTTTTTCCCTCCCAGTCTCTGAGGACAGTGCAGAATCAGGAGGCCAAACATGATGTGATGGCTCACACAGCCATAGTCCCAGCACTTTGGGAAGCCAAGGGGGGAGGATGGTTTGAGGCAGGGAGTTCAAGGCTGTGATAGTGAGACCCTGTCTCTATTAAAAAACAAACAAACAAAAAGCACTTTTTAAAAGTTAGCTGGGTGTGGTGGCACGTGCCAGTAGTGCCAGCCACACAGAAGGTTTAGGTAGGAAGGTTGCTTGAGCCCACACGTTCAAGGCTACAATGGGCTATGATTGCACCACTGCACTCCAACCTGGATGACAGAGTCGAGACTGTCTCAAAAACAAACGAGAGACAAAATTGAATCGGGATTTGAGAGGGACTGGCAGCAGGAACTGGTGGTGATGGTGTTCTTTCAGATTTTAGGTTGGAAAAAGCATGAAACTTCACTGTTGGAAAGACTTGGGAGAAAAAAATAATGTCAAAAATCTGCCAGGCTCGGTGGCTTAGCCTGTAATCTCAGCACTTTGGGAGGCCGAGGCAAGTGAATTGCCTGAGCCCGCGGGTTCGAGACCAGACCGGGCAACTTGGTAAGACCTTTGTCTGTACAAAAAAAAAAAAAAATCTGGAAAAGGCCTGGTGCAGTGGCTCATGCCTGTAATCTCAGCACTTTGGGAGGCTGAGGCGAGAGGATTGCTTGAGCCCAGGAATTCGAGACCAGTCTGGGCAACATAGCAAAACCTCATCTCTGTAAAAAATTTAAAAATCAACTGGGCATGGTGGCGCGCCTGTTAGTCCCAGCTACTCAGGAGGCTGAGGCGAAAGAATCGCTTGAGCCCAGCAAGCCAAGGCTGCAGTGGCCGTGAGTGTGCCACTGCACTCCAGCCTGGGTGACAGAGACTTCGATTTAAAAAAAAGATATATTTACAGGTCTTTCTTTGCAAGCTCCTTCCTACATGTTAAAGGATAGAGAAATACTTGATATCACGTTGGTTTGACATGCCGTCTCCTTCAGCCCTGGGAGATGAGTGTCTCATATTTTTTCTGAAACACTTTGCTGCTCATGATTTCAGATGGAGTTGCTTTTAAGAGGGTGTCCTCTGATTATGAAAAGCTGACTGGTAGCCGGGCTCGGTGGCTCAGCATGTAATCCCGCGCCTTTGGGAGGCTGAGGTGAGTGAATTGCCTGAGCCCGCGGGTTCGAGACCCGCCTGGGCAACTTGGCGAGACTTCATCTCTACACTAAATCAAAAAATTAGCCGGGCGTGGTAGCGCGCGCCTGTAGTTCCAGCTACTCGGAAAGCTGAGGCGGAAGGATCGCCGGAGCCCAGCAGGTCGAGGCTGCGGTGGCCGGGAGCAGCCACTGCACTCCCGTCTGGGTGACAGAGTGAGACTCCAACTCAAAAAAAAAAAAAAGAAAAGCTGAGTGTTGTGAACAAGTACAAGAGTGGACTTTTTTTTTAAAGCAGGATTTATTAAGAGGACAGAAAAGCTCCCACAGTGAGAGGGAACCTGAAGGGGTTGCCCAACTTTTTTTTTTTTAGTTTAGATTTTTTAAAAGTTTACTGATACAAACAGACTGCTTCCTATTATGTGACCTTTTAAACCTCAAAGCAGAACATGCACACAGACAAATGCACCAACCACCTGAGTAAGCACACACTTGTGAGCACTACTTAGACCAAGACCTAGAATATTCCCAGCATCCTGGCCTCTCTTATACCTCTTCTCAAACCTTTCCTGCAGCAAAGATAGCCACTATTCTGACTTCTATCTGTGGCAAATGGTTTTTCCTGGCTTTGAACTCTATATACTTTTCTGCGTGATCCGTCCTTTCTCTGACGGGATTCATGCCCATGACAGCAATGACGAGTATTCAGCACCCTCTACTCACGCTCCTGAGGCTCACCCTTGTGGCTGCCACCCTCCTTTCTTACATATACATTTTTAAGAGATGTGGTCATGCTATGTTGCTCAGGCTGGTCTTGAATTCCTAGGCTCAGGAGATCCTCCTGCCTCGACCTCCCAAAGTACTGGGATTACAGGTGTGAGCCACCGCACCTGGTCCACCTTCCTTTCTTCTCACTGCTGAACACGCTCCCATTGTATGGCTATGCCAGTTTACTTATCTATCCTGTTATGGTCATCTGGATTATTTCCAGTTTGGAGCTCTTACAAATAATACTGCCATGGGTTAGTGTGGTGGCTCATGCCTGTAATCCTAGCACTTTGGGAGGCCAAGGCAGGACTTGAGCCCAGGAGTTCGAGGCCAGCTAGGGCAACATAGCAAGACTTCATCTCTACAAAAAATTTAAAAATGAGCCAGGCATGGTGGCATGTGTCTGTGGCCCCACTTGGGAGTCTGAGGAGGAAGGATTGCCCCAGCCCAGGAGGTCAGACTGCATTGAGCTGTGATCTTGTCAGTGCATTCTAGCCTGGGTAACAGAGTGAGACTTTGACTCAAAAAATAAAAAAGCACTGTACACGTCTTCTGGTGCACATATGTGCTGCTTTATCTGAGAGTGTTTCAAATCCAGTAGTTCTGTTTTACAATTTTATATCAACATTGCATCAGACATGGTTAGAATTCTGTTTTCCATACTTTCGCCTATTTCAAGTCTGCCTGTGCTTAAAATTGGTTCATATTTTCACTATCAAGAGTCTTTATTAACCTGCATAGCATACAGTTTGTAGATTATATGTAACAACTTTTTTTTTTCAGTTGGGATTCTCACTGTCCCCCAGACTGGAGTGCAGTGGCACAATCACATCTCACTGCAGCCTTGATCTCCTGGGCTCAAGCGATCCTTCCGCCTCAGCCTCCCAAGGAGCTGGGACTACAAGCAGGTGCCACCATGTCTAGCTTATTTTTGTGATTTTTTTTTTTTTTTTTTTGTGGAGACGAGGTCTTGCTATGTTGCCCAGACTGGATTGATTTTAAATTCTAGACCTGTTTATTTTATGATATATTTCTCCATTTGCCAAACCATACGTAGGAGTGCAGACTGTCTTTAATATTAGTCATAGAAAAGTTTAATTCAGAAGACATATCTGCCTTACAATGCCTACTCTAATATACACATACACATGATGTTTTTTAATTCCCTGCTTTCTGATATTAGTGTCAGTATTCTTTTCTACTGGCATGAATAATTAAAAGTAGAAATCTTTGTATTTTTGGTCACTCAGAATTTTATTTCTCAAAGACATGAAAGACTTGAGGGAAGAAATTTAACCTATATTCAGAGATCACTAGGCGATTACCTCATAAGCAAGATAGATTAATCTTATTCAGAATCAGAACGCTGAAAGAGAAGGCCTATGACATTCTGCTTGTGCAGTTATTCTATCTGCCTTTTTGTTTTTCCTTCCAGAAGCAATGTATGCTCATTGTAGAAAATGAGACAACACCAAAAGGCAAAGAGAATAGGAAGATCGTTAATTCATCACCCAGAGATCATCACTGTGAACATCTTGGTGGATGTCTCTCAGATCAGTCATTCTTCTAGGCGATAGATGCTATTTATTTATTTTTTAAATAGATTACTCCATTTTCTAAGTGAGCTGGGAAGTTCTCTTGGCTTTTTTCATGATCATGTTATTATTTAATGAAACCTGTTATTGTGGAGGCTGAGAAAACATCCTTCCTTTATTTCTTTAGAAATGAAGGCTCACACGTAGGCTGTTGCCTCGACGTTTTTCATTCTGTCAGTATGGTTGGATGCCAAATGGCTGTTCTGAATAATATTTGAAGGTTTTTTTGTTGTTGACATTTTGCCAGGGAAATCATAACTCTTAGACTTCTCCATAACTCTAACCATACAATTGGATTTACAGATAGATAGGATGTTCCATGTTTTGTTGTTTTCTCACTGTTTTAGGATCTGGGATGGATGCCAAAGGCTATTCAGCCTCACTCCATTTATTAAATTAGAATGTCCAACCAAGATTAGACAATTGAGTTTAGAAACAAAAAAAGACTTTGTTTATCATTCTAGTCTGGAGCCTTTATGAGAGAGAAAGGCATTATTTCTAAAATACCTCCATCAACTCTCCTGACTGAGGAATGAGGTATCGTGGATGATGGAGTTAATTACCTGACGCCTGAGTCATACACAGGGGTCCTCGTCCATTCCAAACCATCCTCCACACGACTGCCAAGGGTTCTTTGTCCCCTCAGATTCAAATCTATGACTTTCCTCCTTAAAGACTTTCCTCCGCATTGCCTAGCCTACGAGATTCGATTCGTTTCTGACTCGTCAGAATGGGAAACAGGCTGTCTGTTGACCCGCTGGCCTCACTCTGAAGCTCCTTACTCTGGTCCTATTAAAATACTTGGAATTCTCTATGAATGCTGTTGACTTCATTCCGTCATACTTTCATTCCAGCTTCCTTCCCCTCTCTTTCTGGATGTTCTACCGCACCATCTTAGGTCAAGAATCACCTCCTCTGTGAAACCCGACCTTCCCCACTGCCCTGCTTTCCCCAGTCCCAGGGAGAATCCATCTTCTGTGATCCATTGTATACACATACACACCAGTAATTGTATCCCAGCAGTGGCAACACATTGCTGTACCTCTTGTTTTCATGCGTGAGACTCCTTTTTAGACTGTAAACTCCACTCATCATCTTTTTGGAGCCGGTAGCATTCTTTTGTAGTGCTCTCCTCCCATCAGGAACACTGTCATGGTCTTCCAAGTAGCCCACCTGCCTCCACCCTTACTCACCTGCTCCGGAATTGATTCTCCACATCAAAAGTAGAGGGCAATGCTTTTCTGTTTGACAGGGACTGGGCGGAATTGGCACCAGGGCACAGTTTAGCCCTGGATCTGGTTTATTTCTCTCCACCCAACCTTAGCCATCCTGGACCAGCCCTAGCCATGGGCTGACAGATTCCCAAGAGAATGAGAGTAAGAGTCAGTGGAGAAACTACATCCAACAGAAGGTAGTAAACCAGGGAGTTGCAAAGGAAAACAGAATTTTTTTTTTTTAATTCTGTGAAACTAGGTGAAGGATCAGGTGTGGACAGTCAGACGAGTCACAGTTCCAAAAAGGTCTAATTAGCTGGAGTTCAGCCAGGGCTGCCAGAACTTACGTACGTTGGGTGCTATATTGTAATCTTCCATGTGGTCAAGAGTTGGCATAGCAGTGAAGTAAAAAAAAAAAACCCTGTCTAGCGGCTAAAAGTAGTCACGCAGCCGGGCTCGGTGGCTCAGCCTGTAATCCCGCGCCTTTGGGAGGCTGAGGTGAGTGAATTGCCTGAGCCCGCAGGTTCGAGACCCGCCTGGGCAGCGAGACCTCATCTCTACAATCAAAAAATCAGCCGGGCATGGTGGTGCATGCCTGTAATTCCGGCTACTCGGAAGGCTGAGGCGGAAGGATCACCGGAGCCCAGCAGGCCGAGGCTGCAGTGGCCGGGAGCGGCCACTGCACTCCAGTCTGGGCGACAGAGTGAGACTCCAACTCAAAAAAAAAAAAAAGAAGTAGTCACGCATTTTCTGTGTTTGGAGCCAAAGAGGACACACTATGGAAGATACAAGTCAGAGTCTTGTCAAAATATATTCCATGAGAATCTAGAATGTGTAGTTTGTATTCACACATTGTATAGTTTCCAAATGTGTAGTTTGTATTTGATTAATTGCAATATCAAATGATTTCTTCCTTGACCACCATATTATTATTATTATTATTTTCTTTTCAGTTGGAGTCTCACTCTGTGGCCCAAGCTAGAGTGCAGTGGCACACTCCCGACCGCTACAGCCTCTACCTGCTGGGCTCAGGCGATCCTTCCATCTCAGCCTTCCAAGTAGCCGGAACTATAGACATGTGCTACCATACCTGGCCAATTTTTTATTTATTGTAGAGATGAGGTCTCCACAAGTTGTGTGGGCTGGTCTTGAGCCCACGGGCTTGGACAATCCATTTGCCTTGGCCTCCCAAAATGCTGGGATTACGGGCTGAGCCACCGAGCCCAGCCATACCACCATATTTATTAAAATATTGTTTTGAAAAGTCTTTTCCTCAGAAGTTGAAAAATGATTCAAAATGTTTAAATTCACATTCTGTCAACAAAAACTTAACTTTTGTCAATATGATGGATAAGAAGGGGTAACTCATGGTTACTTTGTTCTGCATCTTCCTATGACTATTAAGATTAAGTATTTGTTCATGTATATTTATTGTTTAGATTTACCTATTCATACATCCTTTGGTCATTCTTTGTGGCATTTTTCATCTTTTTCCTATAAATTCATGGGCACTCATGCACTTCAGGTGCCAGCCTTTGTCTTATGGTTTGGCTTACAGCTCAGTGGCTTGTTTAATTTCCTGTTCCTACTGCATGTCCATTGCGAGTTAGCTGCATCTCTGCTTCAATCCTGAATTTGGGGGCCCGGCTAACAGAACCAATGCTCACAGGCACAGTGCAGTCTTGTAGGAGAGAGAAAAGGAATCATGGTGTGGTATCTGCTAGTTCGGGGTCCCCAACCCCCTGGCCATGGCCCAGTACCTTACCGTGGCCTATTAGGAACCCGGTCGCACAGCAGGAGGCAAGCAACAGGCCAGCAAGTGAGGCTTCATCTGTATTTACAGCCACTCTCCATCGCTGGCATTACTGCCTGAGCTCCACCTTCTGTCAGGGTGGGCATTAGGTTCTCATAGGAGCGAGAACCCTATTGTGAACTGCACATGCAAGGGATCTAATGCCTGATGATCCAAGGTAGAGCTGAGGCGGTAATGCTAGTGCTGGGGAGTGGCTGTAAATGCACATTATCATGAGCAAAAAATTAGCCAGATGTGGTGGTGCATGCCCATAGTCCCAACTACTCAGGAGGCTGAGGCAGAAGGATCACCTGAGTCCAAGAGGTCAAGGCTGATGTGAGCTATGATGGTGCCACTGCACTCTAGCCTGGGGGAGACAGTGAGATCCTGATTCAAAAGAAAAAGAAAAAGAAATTAAACATAGCCATGTGACTAATTCTGACCAACAAAAATGTGTATGGAAGTGATGTGTTTCATTCCTGCACAGGACTTCTAAGGAGTTGAAGCATAATTCTCCATGATGTCTTCCCTATAATAGTGATTATGGAAGCATGTGTTGATAAGAAAGTACCAAAGATCAAAGTAGCTAGAATATCATCATCCAGAAGAAAATGGCTCTGGATGTCCCCAGGTAAAGAGTCTTTGCATTCGTAAGCCACTGAAGCTTAAGGAGTTTTTTGATTTTGCTTTTTTATTACTGTAACATAATCTAACCTAGCCTACATCAGAATAGGCTAGGTTACACTATGTTAATAATACATAACATAAAACATGTGTGTTTTGTGTATATTCATGTATCTATCATGTGATGTAGAACAAGGTTGTTTTCTTGAAGTATGGGTCCATTGATTAGAGTGCCTCGACCTGCTGGGCTCCGGCGATCCTTCCACCTCAACCTTCCAAGTAGCTGGAACTACAGGCACGCGCTACCACACCCAGCTAATTTTTTATTTATTTATTTATTGTAGAGATGAGGTCTCACCAAGTTGCCCAGGCAGATCTCGAACCCGCGGTCTCAGGCCATCCACTCACCTCAGCCTCCCAAAGCACGGGATTACAGGCTGAGCCACCGAGCCCAGCTGCTTGATTTTTTTAAACATGGATATTAGAAGTATGAAAGTTTAGAATTGTTTACATATTCCTAATGACTCTTCATCAACATGTAATGCACCTCTGTCTCTAGTAATGCTTTTTGCTCTATTTATTTATTTTTGTCTGCTGATAGTATATTCACACAAACTTTCTTTTAGTTCATGTTTATTACATTCTTTCAGTCTTTTTACTTTCAACTCTTTTTTTTTAACTTTCAACTCTTCTATACATTGATTTGTTTTATGTGTGTCTCCCATAAAAAGATTTAGCTTTTTATCTAGTCTGATAGAAAGTTTAGCCCATTTACTTTTATTATTATTTCAATATATTTGGATTCCATTTCTACCATCTTATTTTATGTGCTCTATTGCTATACCTTTTCTGTATTCTCTTATGTTCTTTCTTGTCTTTTGGGAGGTTACATTTTATGTCTTATTTTATTTTTTCCTGTTACTACTTTGAAGTGTATATCTTTTTTTACGTTTTATGAATTATCCTAGAACTTTCGTGCATATGTATGTGCATATGCAATTTAATAAAGCATATAACTAATACAGTGTATAATTTAATAAAATCTGAGGTTAATCAAGGTTCTATTCTCCTGAACACAACACATACCTTTGAAGGCCTTATTCCTGATGACCTTCTTCCAAGTTATATGCCATTGTTTTTTACCAGCATTTAATCTTATATTATTTTTTAACCCCATCATTAAGACATTATTATCATTGTTTAACATAGTCAGTAATTGCTTGGATTTACCCATGTGTTTATCATTCTCTTTGCTAATTATCTTTTTTGCATCTCTGAATTTTCTAGAATTGGTTTTCTTCATTTTGAAGTACATCTTTTAAAAGTTTCTCTAATGTGTGGTAGGAAACTCTCATTTTGTGTTGATAGGAAAATGCTTTTATTTTGTCTTCCTTCTTGAAAGATAGTTTTCTGGGCATAGAAATCTAGGTTTTCAGTTATTTTCTCTCTGCACTCTAAAGATGTGGTTCCATTGCCTTCTGGCCTTCATTGCTCCTGTTGACAAATATGCCAAAAGTCCATTGTTACCTTGTAAGTGAACTATATTTTTCTCTCTAGCTGCTTTAAGATTTTCCTTTTTATCTGCACTTAACTACAGTGTCTTAGAGTCACACTTTCATATATCCTGCCTTGAATTCTTTGAGCATGCTTCCATGAAAATAGGAGAGCCACTCTCAAAAATACTCACCTCTTGCCCTTGCCTGTTCTTCCCTGTTCCACCACCACCACTACTTCTGATTGTAGTCATGAGGTCTGCAACTGGGGAAACTGTCTTGAAATCATAAAGTAACTAACAAACACAAGAACTGAGAACTGGGAGGGAAAGAACTCATGTTTTTGATAACCTCTTTGAGCACTGGATTGCCTGCCTTTAGACTTCACACTATCGGAGAAGAATAAATGCCCTTTTCTGCTTAGCATATACTCTTAGGTATCTGGTTACATCTGAAAACAATCTTAATCAAAACACAATACTTTATTTCCCCTGTGAAGTATGCTGGAACATTGTAACAGAATAAATGATCAGTCATGCTTTTCAAATGACTACTGATCATTTTGTATCGTGGACATGGAGAAATCTGTGTTTCATCTTTGACCATAAGTCTACATTGATGACTACTAAGAAGAGATTACTCATTAATTGAAGACAACTTTATAAGATTTCCCTTTCAACTGAAAATGTATTTGGAAAACTGTATTTCTTGGAATTTCTTTTAAACTGAGTGCTGTGACCCATAATATCATTTCAACAAAAGTCTTAGCTCTTAAAAGTCAAGCCGGGCTCGGTGGCTCAGCCTGTAATCCCAGCACTTTGGGAGGCTGAGGTGAGAGGATTGCCTGAGCCCGCGGGTTCGAGACCTGCCCGGGCAACTTGGCGAGACCTCATCTCTACAATAAAGCAAAAAATTAGCCGGGCGTGGTAGCGCACGCCTGCAGTTCCAGCTACTTGGAAGGCTGAGGTGGAAGGATCGCCGGAGCCCAGAAGGTCGAGGCTGCGGTGGCCGGGAGCGGCCACTGCACTCCAATCTGGGTGACAGAGTGAGACTCCAACTCAAAAAAAAAAAAAGTCAAAGAGTATCTTTGTTGTTGTTATTTCTGTTGTTATTTCTGGCGTTCCCATGCTATGTCATCCGTTATCAGGAGTATTTGTTTTGAGGGAAGGCCCTGTGAAAATGTATTTATTGTATTAGGACAAAAGTCATGCAGCTACAAGCAAATAATGGATTCTTGGAGTTAACAGATATGGAGAATCCAGTTTATGTGTATGTAGAAAAAATCCTCTTTTGTTTGAATGCCTGGGCTTAGCAGCCATTAAAACGTCAGCAATTCTGACAGCAATTAAAGAGTCTGGAGTACTTGACTCCAAATGCTCATTTGCATTTTGCCTTCATAAATCTGCACACTGTATCCAAATGATCTGTACTTGATATTTGAAAAACATCCCAGCAAATTACTCCAAACAGACCCTAATACTTGAACAGAACTTTAGACTCATAAAATGCTTTCGTGCATATTACCTCATTATTTTTAATGGCATTTATCAATAGTCCCCATTCCTTTGTTAGTGAATAACTACTTTATTCTTTGTTTCACCAAATCTAACTATTTATTGATTGACGTGTCTACTATGTTAGCTTCTGGGACCACAATGATTGCCAGACGTGGCTCCTGCCCTTACGGAGTTTCAGCCTTGGGGGGAGCAAGGTGTTGGGTCAGGACATGCAGGGTCCTGTAGAGAGAGGGGCCAGGGTAGAGGGGAGGCTAAGATAAAGGAGTGGAGCAGCCTGGGGATGGAGAGCAGAAGGGTTTGAGAGCGACTTAAAAGTCAGCAATGCAGGATTTGGTGATGGATTGACTACAGGGAATAAGGCGGAAGAAGTGTCAAGGGTGATTCTTCAGTTTCTAATGTGTGCAGCTCAACAGATGCAGTGGCGTTTACTTAGACATACGGAATGCTGGAAAGATGCCAGGTTATGGGGAGGCCATCATGACTTCCCCTGTAGACATGTTGGGTTGCATCTTTGAGATATGTGAGAAGGATATCTGGCATTGGCAGCTGATACACAGGCTTGGTGCCCAAAGGAGATGCATCAATAAATGAGACATCTGCACAGAGGTGGTCACACAAGTCCTGGCCATGGGGAAGGCCCACCAAAGAAAGAATACTGTAAGAATAGGAAAGACAACAGCAGCTAGGAGGGAGAGCAGTTATCACCTAATAGCACTTTTCAGAGTTTTCCATTGGAAATAAAGCCCTAAATGCAGAAGGAAGTGAACATGAACAGGAAATAAGGAGGGAGGGCAATCTGTGGGCATGATTCAAAACTGTTGGCCAGGCATGGTGGCCCACACCTGTAATTCCAGCACTTTGGGGGGCTGAAGCAGGAGAATTGCTTGAGCTCAGGAGTTTGAGACCAACCTGGGCAACATAGCAAGACCTCATCTCTACAAAAAAACCTTAACAAATGGCCAGGTGTGGTGGCATGTGCCGTAGTCCCAGCAACTTTGGAGACTGGGGGCGAGGATTGCCTGAGTCCAGTAGGTTGAGGCTGCAATGAGCTGTGATGGTGCCACTGCACTTCAGCCTGGGCAAGGGTGACAGAGTGAGACCTCGACTCAAAAAACAAAACAAAACTGCTGACTGCAAGTTTACACACACTTTACATTTCAGGAGTGCCTAATATATCCTGGTTTGATTTCATACAACAACAGAAAGCAAAACATTAAGGTGATTGACCCTGAAATGAAACTGATATTCTAGGAGACATTTATCTTCTGGCCAGGTACATCCTGTGACACAATCCGGAACTCTTCTTTCTAGGGGTATAAATACTCCATTTGAAGAATCATAAAAGCACAATTTGTTTTTAGGAGTCAGGAAATTGTAAACCGAGAGAAGCTAAGAGATTGCCAAAATCGCACGTCATTTTAGCAGTGACATGCCGGCAGCGCCTGGCTCTTGGGAACCCTAACCAGCATTCAACCTATCAACAAACATCAAACACAAGTTGATAAATATTTATCAAATACCCGCTAAGGAGCCAGGTAATGCCAGCATTTTGGGAGGCTGAGACAGGAGGATTGCTTTAGGACAGAAGTCTGAGATGAGGCCTCGTCTTTACACACAACACACACACACACACACACACACACACACACGCTTCCCATGATTGCTTTAGGACAGAAGTCTGAGATGAGGCCTTGTCTTTACACACAACACACACACACACACACACACACACACACACACACACACACACACACAACACACACACGCTTCCCATGATTGCTTTAGGACAGAAGTCTGAGATGAGGCCTCGTCTTTACACACAAAACACACACACACACACACACACACACGCTTCCCATGAGCTCAAAGAGCTGAGCTACTGTAGGGGCTTGCAGAAACCCAAAGAGACTGGACAGGCTCATTGAGCTCAGTGGACACAGCTGGGCTGTCTCCTGCATAGGGAATCCACTTCAAGTTTTGCATAGAAAGAGGATTCCTCCTAGATGCCAAACTTTTACTTATTTATTTTTTGAGTCAGGGCTGGAGGGCAGGGTGTCTCACTGTCACCCAGGCTGGAATGCAATGGTGTAATCACAGCTCACTGCAACCTTGACCTCCTGGGCTCAGGCAATCCTTTCACATCAGCCTCCAGAGGATTTTTTTTGTTTGTTTTTTTGTTTTTGGAGTTTTTGTTTGTTTGTAGAGACTTGTTTGATTGTAGGTCTTGCTATGTTGACCAGGTTGGTCTCAAACTTCTGTACTCAAGCAATCCTCCCACCTCAGCCTCTCAAAGTACTGGGATTACAGGCATGAGCCACTGAGCCTACATGCCAAACTTTAAAGCCAGAGTTATAATTTTGGATAGGAATTGTTTTAAACCTTTTTTTCGTTTACTGCCATCTTTACTATGTTGAGTCTTCCAATTTATGACTGCTCTCTGTTACTCGTTTATTTAGATCTTTGATTTCTTTTCCCTTTTTTTTTTTTGAGTTTGAATCTCTGTTGCCCAGGCTGAAGTGCAGTGGCACGCTCATGGCCACCCCAGTGTCGACCTGCTGGGCTCCAGCGATCCTTCTGCCTCAGCCTTCCAAGTAGCTGGAACTACAGGTACACACTATCACACCCGGCTAATTTTTTATTTATTGTAGAGACAAGGTCTTGCCAAGTTGCCCAGGCTGATCTCATACCCGCAGGCTCAGGCAATCCCCTTACCTTGGCCTCCCAAAATACTGGGATTACAGGCTGAGCCACTGAGCCCGGCCCTTTGATTTCTTTCATCAGTGTTCTGTAGTTTTCAGCATACAAGTCCTATACATGCAAGAGCTATGCCTAACTTTTTCTTAGAATTAAAAATGGTATTGTATCTCTAATTTTGGTGTCCACATGTTCATTGCTAGCATATGGAAAAACATTTGATTTTTTTTTTGTATGTTTATCCTGTATCTTGAAACCTTACTGAACTCATTTATTCATTCTGAGCTTTTTTGGCAGATTCCCTGGGATTTTCTACATAGACATTCATGCCATCTGGAAAAACAACCATTTAAAGTGAAGCTAAATTAAAGTGAGGTCCAAAATTTTATAGGAAATTGTGAATTGAGATTTGATCTTAAAAATAAAACCAGCCGGGTGCAGTGGCTCACATTTGTAATCCCAGCATTTTGGGAGACTGAGGCAGCAGGATTGCCTGAGGCTAGAAGTTCAAGACCAACCTGGGCAACGAAGTGAGATTTCATCTCTACTAAAAAAAAATAATAAAATGTGTATGTGTGTGTGTGTGTGTGTGTGTGTGTGTGTGTGTGTGGAGAGAGAGAGAGAGAGAGCCCAAAAATGTATACACATTTTAAGAAAGAAAAAACTGAAACTAAAATTGTAATACTCAGTATATACCCATAGCAAAGATGAACAAAAGTCACGTTTGCACATTGCTACCATTATTCAATTCAACTTTGAAAAGTAATACATAGATAACATCTCTTTAAAAGTGGATACATTTTTTAGGCAACCCCATAAATTTATAAGTATATATACATAAATTAGCCAGGTGTGGTGGCACATGCCTGTAGTCCCAGTTACTCAGGAGGCTGAGGTAAGAGGATCACTTGAGCCCAGGAGTTTGAGGCTGCAGTGAACTGTGATTGTGCCACTGCACTCCAGCCTGGGCAACAGAGTAAGACCCTCGACTCGAATAAATAAATAAAACCCCCAAAAATGAAGAAAAAAAGAAAGAGGAGTTTCCTATGACCGGGGATGGAAACTGTAAAGGCTCAATCGTGTTTCTGCAAGGGAACTGTGGGGATTTAGGAGCTTGGGTTCTAACTGAGGTTTGAGGCTGGGTCTGCCGTGGGTCAAATTCTTGGCAGGGCCCATGGCTGAAGCTTGAGTGTAAGGATGACCCTCTTCCCCATGATCCAGCCACCTCATGAGGCCTGACTGATGTGACCCAGCCTCCTTAACGGGTTAACATGTCACACACATATTTTAAACAATTGCCGGAGTCGTATCTTCCAACAGGCGAAAGAGAACCCAGCGGGACATTCCCCTGGCTGCCATGTCTGCCATTAGCAGGGCTGCTTGACCTGCTGGTGAGGAGAAGGGTTGCCCACAGGGACTTTGGATTTCCTTCTTCATCCACAACGTCCCTGGTCATTAAAATGGGGGATCTCCTCTGAGCTAAAGGTTCTTTTACACAGGAAGCACATTCAGTATTAGTACAACGAGTGTTTTCCTTTCTCCAGCCATGGAAGAACTCCACTCACAGGGAGTCGTGATAAATCAGGGCATCAGCCCTTTCCGCTTGGATACCAATAAGTCCTGCATTTCAAAATTGCTGACCTAAAAAGGATACTCGAGAAGGAACACGTCCCCTTTTTTTTTCTTTTAAAGAAAGCAGCACCAGAAGCAGTCTGATTTCCTTGTGTACTTAGATGCATACAAAAAAATGAGTCACTCCGAGTTTCTAAGTTTAGTTCGTAGAAACAAAGCACTGAATCATACAACTTGTCAGGGAAGACCTAGATATAGCTTTATCTAGATAACGTTCGTATTAAAAGAATCCAAAATTCTATTTTGGGGCAGAGTTATGGGACTGGAGTTACAACTGTCTATTCACTCATAACATGGCAGGTCAGGATGTGACTATAAAGAACGTTCCCACAGATCTACTGTGGGACTGTCTCATAGCCTGGGCTGCCCACGTTCCACCAGCCACGCCTCTACTCAAGGAACTCAAAAGGAACTATGAAATTAACATTGAGAAAAACACCCGTAAACTCAGTCTAAATGTGGATGAAATGAAGGTTTTTCAAATATCATCTTTGCAGCTCATTGGAAAGAAAATAAAAATCTCTCTATAAAACATATTGGCTAGATGATGAATGAGATCTTTAGAACATTCTGTTTCTGATCCAAGCTTGAGTCTTCCTCCAAACCAAAACAACTCTTTTAGAAGCCAGATATGACAGAATCTGTCTATACAAATTGACTGGCCCTATTTTCTGCATCCTTCCTTGTAAAGCAGGAGTCTCCTCTTCTGTCTTTGATACTCTTAAATCTTACTTTTATCATCTCTAATACATACGAACAACACTTCCCACTGTCCTGATAGTCACATGATTGTGAAATATCAATCCACAATCACAAGCGATTATGGATAGAAAAACCGTGAAATAATTTTTAAAACAACATAACAGTTGAGCTACCTCCTTTCACTACTCTGCCCTGCTGCCTCCCACAAAAGTAAATTAAGCAAAACAAAGTTATTTGCTGATTCAATGCATTCCAAAGCGATGATTTCGGGGGAGTCTATGGTGTTTGGAATCTTTACGTTATTGCTCTCCCACCCATGAAAGGCTCTTTTTGGTAAGATTTCCTGAAGTCTGGGATAGCATTTGTCACATGCTGCAATTACATTCAGTCCCACATAGAGTCTTAAAGAATGAGGGTCAACAAAACTCTTTTCAATATGAATATTTTGTCAGGTCTATTTTTATCAGGGTCACTCTCTCTGCTGCATGACTTTGTTCTTTGGCCCCTCACGACATGAGTCTGTACACTGCACACTAGTGAGAACTTGCACATGCTTCCACGAGATGATAACAGAACAGAAGCGAGTTGAGAAGTCATGTTAGAATTCCCCCAACGACTGCCCAAAGCCTTTTTGGTTCTTTGAAATTGACTTAAGAACTTGGACACGTATCCTTACTTACCATCCTCACAGTTATTTTTTTTTATTTTTAGATGGGAAAATATAGTTTATTTAGGAAGTAAATTGGAGAGAGAGAGAGGAGAGTTACCTCCCCAAGGTAGGGGAGGGGACGAAAGCTTAGGAAAACATGGCGGCCATAGTTCAATGAACACATGGCCTGGCCAGTGCTTAACAAAAACAATGGCCAACATTATTATTCAGTGAATTCTTTCTAAGTCCCAGGCCCTGTGCTGAGGTCTTTACACGTGTTCAGACCTCACCATCACTCTTCAAGTTAAGGACTATTAATATTTGCTATTTTGCAAATGAGTAAAAGCAGGCTTGGAAAGTGTCACTGACTTGCTCAGATCACTTAAGAGTCAGCTTGTCTTATTCTAGAGCTCAGACTCCTAAACACTTTGCTAGACTGCCTGGGAAGGAAATCCAGAAACAAGGAGGTAGAAAACCAGAAATCATGATCTAGCCATGTGCAAAATACACATTTGCTGTAACTTTTATAAAAAAATAGCAGACATGCTTTGAAGCTGTTTCGAGGTGACACGTAGAAGATTAAAAGAACTGTTGCTTTTTCTTGGACTAGTATTTTTGTAGGACTAGACAGGACCCATGGACGAGCTGCAGATGGAAATGACCAGATATTACGTCGTCCATCGTCGTTTTGCCTGATTACAGAGGTCCAATAAAGAAGTGAACACCATTCTACAAACCCATCCCTCATGGGTCTCTGCCAAGTGGACTGGGACTATATTTCCATCTTGTCCTCTCTGACCTGTCAGTCCATAACTAACCTAACTAATATCATTGACTTAAAGAAAACCCAAATCTCCAGGTATTTAGGGGGGGAAAGAGGGCTTTCATTCTCAAAAAACCTGTTTCTTCTCTTCTTTATCAAAGGTGATGTTCAAACCAGCTCGGCCCTAGACAAAGCTGAAGTTGGAAGCCCTCACCTTCAATGACAGACACAGGTACTGCTCAGAGCTGCACTGCTATTTACTGCCCAGACACAAAATAAGGCAAAGCCTTATTTTGCTATCTCTTCCCCTCATTCTCGTAAATAAGATTGAAAGACGTGCTCAAAAACGCCATTGGCTTGACTTCTATGGTATTTTTAATCAAATCCCAGCATTCGGTTCTCCTGAACACCAGTAGATCCCTTTAGTAGCCACAAGTCAAGTTTCCCAGCCCTGTGAACAGGAGGTGGAGGAAGCCTTTCTCCAGGTGGGGGTGGGGCGGTAAAAACTCCCAGCCTTCTTCAATAGGGTCTGGAGCCCTTAAAGTGAAAGTACTTGTTATTTGTCTTTAGCAAATAAAACAAACATCAATTCTTTGATCCTTAGGAAGCCCTTTCTTGTGAAGGTTACATTCTGTCTGACTTTTATGTTTCAGCATTCATTGTATATTTAATTATTTTAAAAAGTTTTGTTTTAAACTATTAAACTTTTTCAGCATTGAAGATAAACATGGGCATGCTTTGTTAGAGATTAAAAATAAATTTCACACGAAACTGCAAAATGGAGCAAAGATAATACCGCATAGGGTCAGTATGTTCCAAAACACAATTCTCAAGGGACCCCTCCAAACACACTGATTCATTAGAATTCTTATTCTGAAGAGTTTCAGGAAGCCCCGTCTCTAACCCACCCTTTCCTGAAACTGGTGAAAGTATGAAAAAATAATAATAATAACACTGAAGTGAAAAAAGAACCTCAACACATCAAGGAGGCATGATTTATTTTATTTCATTTTATTGTTTTATTTTATTTGAGTCGGTTACTGCAGCCTCGACCTGCTGAGCTAAGGCAATCCTTCTGCATCAGTCTCTGGAGTAGCTGGGACTACAGGTGCTCACCACCACGCCCGGCTAATTTCTTGATTTATCGTAGAGACAAGGTCTCGCCATGTTGCCCAGGCTGATCTCGACCTCCTGGGCTCAAGCAATCCTCTCGCCTCAGCCTCCTAAAGTGCTGGGGTTACAGGCGTGAGCCACTGCACCTGGCCTTGTCTGTTTTTAGACTGTGACTGTTTTCAAAAGTACATTGACACTAACCTTGTAATAACTTTCAAACAAGGAACACACTGGGATAGCAATTTTTTTTAAAAATTACATTTACATCTCTCCATAGAAATGCTATCAAACTATTGCTTTTTATCCCATTTGGGTATAATGAGTAGATCTTGTTATTATATTAAAAGCATCATCTCATTTCATACTTTGGTTGTGACCTTTTATAAATGCAGGTTTCCTTTTAGAAATATCAAAATAGAGATGAAAGAAACATAGCCGGGCGTGATGGCGCATGCCTGTAGTTCCAGCTACTTGGAAGGCAGAGGCGAAAGGATCACCTGAGCCCAGAAGTTTGAGGCTGCACTCCAGCCTGGGGCCACAGAGTGAGACTCCGACTGGGAAAAAAAAAAAAGTAAAAAAAATAGGTTTCCCTTGGCGACTATTTTTTCAGGCGTATTTCTCGGGTGTTCCTTTGCGCTTCCATTGTATTCTTTCTTTCTATTCCAATTCGTGTCCTCTTTCTGTGGGTGGAATGTCGAATGTCACCTCCCCTGGTGGGTGGTTTGGGACTGGGATGCGTGAAATTCGCATGTAGTTCTCGGAGCAGACGGTGGGTGGCGATAAGAAGCCGTGCCTCTAAGTCAGCCATCCTTGGAAGTCCCCAGTCCAAGCGTGAGCAGGCTGATGTAACGGGATGCGGGAGACAGAAGACACCCACACGTATGACTAAGACCCAAACAGAAAAAAATTCTACCCCAGATCAGGAATTCTACCCCCATTGAAGAAATTAGATCTTTAGACCCAACTGACACTTTGCCAGAGGATTTTACATACTCAATGCCAAGGATGCTGCAACTTTTATCATGCCAGTGTTGTCTGTTAAAACTAAACAAAGATGTACACATGTGAATTCAATAAAATGTTTTAAAAGTGATTTTTAGAAGTTTAGAATTGTAAGAGCCCTTTTACTGATTCAATGCTAGCCTCAGATTCCTGGAAGGGAAACATTTTCCAAAGGGAATAATGAAATAGCAAAGGTTTTCTCTAAGAAAACAGTCAGAAAATGGATTACCCAAAAATGGAAAGAGAGCTGTCCCTCTGGTTCTTAGCTCAGAGTGTAATGTGATAAACCACTGCAAAGATGCACTCTTGGTTCACTGGAATGAAGTGGATTTATTTGTTATTTGTTCCCAGGACCAAAAATTGACAATTGGTTGGCCTAAATGAAATTGTTGCTATTTGGACAGGGTTGTGGAAATAAGAAAAAAAGACTTAGAAAGCTACAAGTTCAGCCAGGCTCGGTGGCTCAACCTGTAATCCTGCGCCTTTGGGAGGCTAAGGTGAGTGGATTGCCTGAGCCCGCGGGTTTGAGACCCACCTGGGCAGCGAGACCTCATCTCTACAATAAATCAAAAAAATTAGCCAGGCGTGGTAGTGCACGCCTGTAGTTCCAGCTACTTGGAAGGCTGAGGTGGAAGGATCGCTGGAGCCCAGCAGGTCGAGGCTGCGGTGGCTGGGAGTGGCCACTGCACTCCAGTATGGGCGACAGAGTGAGACTCCAACTCAAAAAAAAAAAAAGAAAGCAAGCTACAAGTTTGAGCACATTATTGTTCTGGCACTGGACCATTGTATAGTCTGTGAAAAGTGGCGCTAAAAATGAATTAATTCAGGGTTAAGTCTTCCTAAAAACTGGAGTTATATAATCTTGAAACTAGAGATTATATGCTCTAACCTCTCTCCAAAAGCAAAAATCCCCAGAAGAGCATCTCAAAAAGATGAACTGGCAGGTGTTTTTTGGGGGGGCAGTAAAGAGGCTCTAACAACTTTTCAGAATATCTCATTCCATTTTTGAACACCCAATTTCAGCATTTTAAAAACTGTAGTGGGGACTCTAGTATTCACTGGCCTACTCTTCAGGTCCAAGAGCTCTCTACAAGATCTGTAAATGTTTGTCTTTTCATCTGAACAACAATAAGTTCTAAATAGAAATAATATGTAAGCGTGTTAGAATGAGCACTTTTTTTTTTTTTTTTTTTTTTTTTTGTACTTAGTAGCCTTCTTCCCTTTTTGGGTGCAATTTTAGGTGTGCTGAGAAATTGAACCAAAAGCATAGAGGTTCTCATATACCCCCCTGCCTTCTTATTCTTAATCCCCTCCTCTTCTTTAGCAATAGTGTCCCACTATGTCGCCCAGGCTAGAGTGCAGTGACCATCTACAGCCTTGATCATAGTACACTACAGCTTCAGACTCCTAGACTCAATAAATCACCCTGCCTCAGATTCCCAAGTAGCTGGGATTCAGGCTCAGGCCACTGCACCCTACAGTTTTTCCGATTTTTTTTTTTTTTTTTTTTTTTGAGTTGAAGTCTCACTCTGTCGCCCATGTTGGAGCGCAGTGGCATGCTCACAGCCATCACAGCCTCGACCTGCTGGGCCCCGGCGATCCTTCCGCCTCAGCCTTCCAAGTAGCTGGAACTACAGGCACGTGCTACCACACCCAGCTTATTTTTTTATTTTATTGTAGAGACGAGGTCTCGCCAAATTACCCAGCCTGGTCTCAAACCCCTGAGCTCAGGCAATCCTCTCGTCTCTGCCTCCCAAAGTGCTGGGATTACAGACTTGAACTACTGTGCCCAGCCTGATTTTTAACATCTTAAGCCTGAGTGTGTGTGTTACATTGATCACAATTGATGAGCCAATATTGACACAATATTATTAACTAAAGTCCATACTTTCCATTAAGGTTCACTCTTTGTGTTGTTTATTTTATGGGTTTTGGCAAATGTAGTGACCACTTTTTATCTGAGGAGCACCATCAGATATTTATTTTTCAGTGCTTCCTTTTGTTTATGTATTATAAAAATAGTTCTACTCTAGTTGGGATGAATAAGAAGAGAACACAGTTGGACTGAATAGGTTATGATGATATCTATTTTTGTAAAGGAGAGTGACATCATAGCATGCCTCATAAATGAAAGTCTCTATGTGGTTCAGAAAAAGAAATGTGTTGGGTTTGGGTCATCACAATGTATGCAGTGGTCCACGCCTGCCCAAGACAAAAGCCATTTGTTTATACCATATTGATGCTCTGAATAGTGATTCTTGTTTCAGCAAAACAATATCATCTCTCCCATCAAGACGGCTTATTGGGTGGGGAAGATGGCGTACCAGAGCCTCCAGCTGGAGAACCTGCAGATCCCACCCCCACATCCGCCGTGCTTACTCCACCACCGCTGTGAAGTTCTTTTTCTATTTCAGCAGTTGGAATTGATTACACCTTTTCAATTGCACTTCAGTCCTGAATTAATCTTTAAACACTTTCAAATATGGAGCTTAATCACCAATTTCTTCTTTTTTGGCCCACTTGGATTCAATTTTTTATTTAACATGATTTTTCTCTTTTTGGTTTATTTGTGAACTTAGTTTTCTTGGGCCAGGCCTTCACAATAATGCTCGTCTACGTGTGGAGCGGAAGGAACCCATATGTCCGCATGAACTTCTTTGGCCTTCTCAATTTCCAGGCACCCTTTCTGCCCTGGGTGCTCATGGGGTTTTCCTTGTTGTTGGGGAACTCAATCATTGTGGACCTCTTGGGTATTGCAGTTGGACACATCCATTTTTCTTGGTAGATGTATTTCCCAATCAGCCTGGTGGAATAAGAATTCTGAAAACACCATCTATTTTGAAAGCTATTTTTGATACACCAGATGAGTATCCAAATTACAATTCATTACTTGAAGAGCGGCCGGGAGGCTTTGCCTGGGGTGAGGGCCAGCACCTTGGAGGTTAAAGCAGCAGTGCCAATAATGAGATCCAGCTGGGAAGGACTTAGTGCTACCCATTGGAATTATTTTATCTTTTGCAAAAGCTTGGCAGATTTTAACTCCAGAAGCACTTTATGAAATAGTACACTTACTAATTCAGAAGCCGTTTCCAGAAGTTTGCCAGTGGTTCCTCACTACACTGGTACTGAAGGTGTAATCTCTTGGAGCCAAAAAACTGGAGAAATGAATATCCTGCCACCCCTAACAAGTACATAAATATTTGAATTCTGTGATACAAGGCAGGGCTTTTTCTTCCTCTTTTTTGATAGAGGGGGCTATGGTGCAAATGGAAGTTTCAGAGAGGGCAAAACTAAACTGAATTCCATCTCTCTTTCACTGTATTAAAGCTTTTGTGTGTGGTCTTTTAAATTATGCGAATGTATTCTAGCTCCTGCATCAGTCTGAGCTCAGAGCAGTTTCCATGCCTGCTCTTTCTGTGTCTTCACAATTTTCAGTAGGATTCCATTTCAAGATTGGAAATACGTGGCTGTTATGCTGTGGCTGTATACATTTTACTAATTCAGAATGTGAGCTTTCATAGGAAGTTTTATTTCTGACATCCAGATAGTTTGCTCTCTATCTGGGTTTCACAAAAAAAGTTGTCATCATGGAAAAAAAAGGCAGGGGGGATGGTTTTTATAGCATAGGAATTCAGCTATAGGAAAGTCAGCTATAAGCAAAAAGCTAATGTGGCATCTTATTTATACTGCTTACATTTCTCTATTTAGAAATATCCAGAGAAAAACTGGTAGTGGTCACAATTTTTTTTTTTTAACTATAGGAAGATTTTCATTAGTTCTGGAAAACAAGAAAGAATGCTGACTTTGGAGCCAGATGAACAGATATCAATTAGCAGGCATATGCTCCTCCCAGGCCTTTGTCTGGTTAACATTTGTCATTTGCTTCATGAAGAGCTAAGAACTTTTTCAGAGCCAAGTACCTGGATTACCTTCCCAATCAGGCAGAAGTTAGGGTACCCAGAATAGACACCTGTGTTTCACTAAATGCTAGCTTATAATCTTAAGTTTTCCTTTGGGTCTCGGAAGGTTTGCATTTATACTGTTTAAGTAACTCAGAGAACCCAGAAGAGTAAAAAGGGCACCCCAGGAAAAAGATGATTTCAAATTGCTTTGATAAACAGGGTGTGGACATAGGGTCTTTTCCCAAAACTGGATTGTCTATTGTAATTCAACCTTGGTAACTTTCCAGAATGTGAGATTTTCCTCAGAAAAGATAGATATAAGCTTATATTAAACATAATAAGCATCCTTAGTGGGAATTTTCAGATTTTTTTTTTTGAAGTGAGAAGTATTTTAATGTCTTTAAATGGAATTGCACAAGTAATGGAATTTAATATAAGTATTTTACATGTTGCTAGTAACTTTGAATATATTTGTTGTAATTTTATGGAATTTGGGTCAATGGGACGGTTTTTTTTCTAGGTGGTTTAAAAAACTTTTTAATGTTCAAATGCCAATTTTAGAGTGTATAATCCTTATGGGATTCTTAAGTTTTATCATATCTTGTTTTCAAGAAAACTTTATCAGTGACTTTTATTAGAGGTTTTTTTTTATTGTTTTGGGGCTAGAAATGGGCTTCTCTAGTTTTATTTCTTCTCTCTGAATTAACTTTGAATTATCCAAATGATGAAATTTTTGCGGTAAAATTTTAATCCTAAAATCTATTCACTGATTGTTCATTTAAGTGGGGAATATCTGTACACATTACTGACTAGGTAAAACAGGAAACATTTTGAATATATGACCTCAGGGCAGTTGGTTATGGAATTTTGATTTTATAAAATGTAAATTTCTCGAGGTAGGATGTGTCCTGGGGGTATTGGTAATTTCAATTACTGACCTCGTGTCAATTTGATTAGCCCCACAACCACCATTTCTAGCTCTGTGTTGCTTGAAAGGATACTTGTGCTTGCCTGGACATAAGGAAAAGTCCTCACTTCCCCCAACCTCCCTCTCAGTCTTGATTCTTCCAGAACACACTTCCTTTTTGTAGTGCAAGTCAACTGAAAGTGAGATTTGATCTATGGAATTTTGTGACCAACTAACCTTACAAATAATTCGAGGGATTCCTGGATTCTACTAGTAATACTGAAAAGCACACCTGACTAAGGCATAGATTTTTGTTTTGGAAAGACAGTATATGTTCATTTAAAAATAAATGAACGTGGACATTGCATCTCCCTTGTTGATACATTTTATATACATTTTGATGTGTTTTTTCACTATGGATTTCCATTTGTTTCTCTCACTTGTTTTTCTGTGTCACTCTTATGTCCTAATATCTTTCATACCTCTTGTATAGTCTCTCGGAGCCAAGCACCAAGTTCCTGGATCTTAGTAATGAAGCCCTCACTCTGTTTCTGCGGCCTCTGAAAACGAGGAAATACTGGAGTTATTGCCATGTTGGGTAACAAGCTTCCTAGAATTGTTGTCACCTATCCTGGTGTTTTACGTTGTGGCTATGTTTTCCTTTGACAGGTGAGTTTCATCTGTGTTAGTCATGACCCTGCCATTATTTTTTGTGGTCTGCATGATATCCCTAGGCTACTTGAACGTATTTTATGAGTTTTCATTAAAGCGGTTGAACTTTGGATGATCAAGTCACTTCTCTGCTCAGAAATCCAAAGAGACTTCTTAGCAAGCCCTTACATCAAATGCATACTTTCCGAATTTTTTTGAACTTTACTCCAACTTAACAGGAACCTCAATTTAAGTCTTTTAAGGTCGGGCCTTGTTCCTGACTTCTCAAGAAATTTTGACTCTAAGGCCTATTTTATTGTCTGTATGCTTTAAATCCCTATAAAGCTTCAAGTCTGTACAACACTCTTAACACCAAATTATATATTGTCTTGTACTGTTCCTAGCTGGTACATGTATATTAGTCTTGTCTCCCTCATGAGAATGTAAGCTCCTTAAGGGCAGGAACCATGTCTTGATTTTTGTATCCACCACAGTGCCTAGCACAGTGCTTGGCACATGGGTGCTTAATAAATACTTTGTTTATTGATCAGCAAAAAAAAAAAAAAAAAAAGACTGCTTATTTAAGTGTTGTTGACATTGTAGCTTAACTTGCCTTTAATATATACATTTGTAAATGTCATCTATAAATTTAATTTGTAAATTTGTATAACTATAAGCATAAAGACTTTATACCTAACTGTATGTTTGTCCATCATTTTAAAGTGACATAAAAAATAATTTGTAAATCCTAGAGATTTGCAAGAATTTTTTTTTTTTCTATCAGGGGCTCTGTATACGATTCAGCTGTTTTAAGTGTCAGATAGTTTTTCCCTATTTGGGGTGCAAAACTACTTCCCTGTAAATTGCACACACTCAAGGCTGGCTCTGCCCTCTGAAATTTCATCCTTCCTGTACACAACAGCCCTCGAAAGAGTATTTAAATATAACAATTGCTCCTCTGGAACTTTTCCTTTTATATTTTAAAGGGCTGAAACAGTCTAAGATAGATGGGATATGTGTCTAATATCTGGAGGACTGGTTAGAGTCCTATTCTCCTCCTCTTACCACTGTTATACACCAGGTGTTGAGAGCTGAGGTTAGGATTTGTCTCATTTACCAGCCCTCCCCAAAACGAAAACAAGGTCAGCCCGGCCTGACTTGTTCTTGGTGAATTCACTTTGACTCTTCGGTGTTCTTGGATTTCTGAAGGTTCACGGTCATGTCCAGGAGGGATTCAGCTGACGAGTTTATAGTGTCAGTAATATAGCCCTCTCCCGTTGGAAACCCGTGGGAAACTGCGATCATGTTTGTGTGTAATGAGTGTCCTGGAAACTCTGTCATTCTGCACCATTTCTCAAAGAGAAGTCAGGTGGTTCCTCAAGTGATTGTTCTGAGTACTACAGTTAACAATGACCTGGGCCTCAGACGAAGGGTGAGTGGTGCTTGTTGGAGAGTATTTTGTCACCAATAACTCAGAGCGAAGGAGTCACCGCCTGAAACCTCTACTACTCCAGCTGAGGGTGCTGCTGCTTTGAGAGTTGGGATCAAGGGGGGTCAGACCCAGCGTTCCCGTAGAATTGGGAGAGGTGTGAGCTGCTCACTTAGATGGAAAACAAAGACGCTCTGTTGAAAGAACCCGTATTCCTATTATCCTGAAAGATTAATGTGTGTCTTGGACCAAAAAGTAAGAGTCAAATGTCAAGATAAAAGAAGAAACGGAAGTCGGTGACCTAAGGAGTTGAGTGCAGGATGGGGTGAGATTTGAGGAAATGTTCCTTCAAATAAGAAGTTGAGGACTGAAACCCGGCGTGGTGACTCACTTCTGTGATCCCAGCACTTTGGAAGGCCAAGGCAGGAGGATTGCTTAAGACCAGGAGTTCAAGACCAGCCTGGGCAACATAGCAAGACCTTGTCTCTACAAACATTTTTTTTTTTTAATTACCTGGGCGTGGTGACATGCACCTGTAGTCCCAGCTACTCGGGAGTTTGAGGCGGAAGGATTGCCTGAGCCTAGGAGGTTGAGGCTGCAATCAGCCACGATCATGCCACTGCACTCCTGGGTGACAGAGTGAGACTCCAACTCAAAAAGAAAATAATAATAATTTGAGAATTGAGGATTCAGCATGTTAAGAGAGAGCTCATCCTTGAGCACCATTTGTACGGGTGCCCACTGCATGTGTGTGTGTGTGTGTACATGTTTGTGCATGTATGTATGTGTGCAAGACACAGAAAAGAACCAGAGGGAAGGCAGTTTGTCACGCAGACTCACCCTACACAATCTTAAAAGGGTAAGAATAAGAGGGAATTAAACATTCTCACCTGCTACCTCTTTAGTACTGTGGTTTTTTTTTTTTTTGGACTGATGTTTATAATGAATGCTGAGACCTTTAAAAGGAAACTAAAATTTTTGATGATTTAAAGCCAGGGGTCCCGTCGGACTCGCTGGGGCTGAGTAAGTCTGTGTGGAAAGCCAATGTCCTCCAAGACCAACCTTTGAGAATTCAGGATTAGTGCTTGGATGTGCTCCTGGTTGCGTAAAGCAAGCCTGGAGAGTCTGCATGTGACATGGGAGATGGATCTTGGAGCCAGACAAGCCTGGAGAGTTCTTGCTTCAGTATCTGCCAGCCTCGTGGCCTTGGGGAAGTTACTTAACTTCTCTGTTCCATGGTTTCCTCTTCAGTAAAATAGAATGATGTTAGTATACTTAGCTCATGGGATTGTTGTGAGAATTAAGTGGGTTAACACATAAAGTCTTTACATATCGGTCAATGGAAAATGTTATAATGTGTAAGAATTATTATTGTTTTATCATGGCCACCCCTGACCGCAAAGCAGGCTGGGAACCTGAGTATGTTACAAAGGAGAAAGGAATGACTGCAGGTGACTCAAAGCAATCGTGATTCTCTGCAGGGCTTTCTCAGGACTGATTCCCAAGGAATAAAATCAGTGTCAGCGGCCATGTGCAGTGGCTCATGCCTATAAAGCCAGCACTTTGGGAGGCTGAGGCAGGAGGATTGCTTGAGCCCAGGAGTTCGAGACCAGACTGGGCAACATAGTGAAACCTTATCTCTAAAAAAAGAAAATTTGTGTGGGCAAGGACGAAGGGTGGGGGGATGGCTGCAGGAGAAACTTCACACTGTGTCTGTCACACATCTTGATTTACAGGTGAAGCACAGAGACACACTGGGGCCTCCCCAAGATGACACAGCTGCTTGACGGCTAACCAAAGCAAAATCCAGGGCTCTTGCTGGAGGATTCAGTTGTTACCCATGTGTTTCTCAACTATCATGGGCCTGATGCAAAGTTTCTTGTTCATTTTTTAGACAAGGTCTTACGCTGTTGCCCAGGCTGGAGTGCAGTGGCACAATTATAGCCACCTGTAACCTTCAATTCCTAGGCTCAAGCGATCCTCCTACCTCGGTCTCCCAAGCAGCTGGGACTACAGGTATGGGCCACCATGCACAGCCAATTTTTTTTTTTTTGAGAGATGGGGTCTCACTGTGTTGTTCAGGCTAGTCTCCAACTCCTGGGCTCAAGCAATCCTCCTGCCTCAGCCTCTCAGAGTGCTGGGATTACAGGCATGAGCCACCGTGCCCAACCCTGATGCCAAGTTTCGATACACAAAATTGATAGACCTTAGACATTTTGAAGGATGAAGTACAGCTATTGCATGATCACAGGCCAGCAATGAAAGTGTCACCGTAAGTGACAGGGCACACATTGCATAGAATACCTGCTCAGCATTCTCAGAGCACGTGATTCTCACTTACTGTGTTCTGCTTGCCTTGTACAACTGGGGGACTTCCATATCTTTAGGGACACAGGGCATTTGCATTCCCTGGTACACAGCTCCTGCTTTTAGAGTTTGGACAGAAATGAGTTCGCCATTTCTTGCCAAGTCACCAATCCTATTTTGAAGCAACCTAAATATTCAATATTAGAGCTGTGATTCCATTATGAAATATTGCACAGAAATTAATCTCCTAAATGTAAAGACTGTGTAGCAACAAGGAAGTGTCCATGTTGTAATTAATGTTAAGTGAATAAAGCAAGCTAGCAGACACCCAGGGACCGCCCATGTCACATAGGGCTCTCAGGGTGTTCCTGCCGAGTTCCAGTGAACCACCCCCAGCCTGGACACCCACACAGCTGAGACACTATTCCCTCTCCCAGCAATCCTGAAACAATTACTGTGGTGAGTTGGTGCATAAGTTCCCCGGCTCCATGACCCCGAGGGGAGGAGGATTTCAAGGTGCAGGTGCTGTACGGTGCCTCCAGATTTCCTTGGGGATTAAGCGTCTATCGCTTTATAACCCTCTTTATTGGTCAAGTTCCCTCCCACTTTGCTTCCCACGACCCTACTATTGTGACCTGAACTTCCCACATCAACTACCTTCCTGCAAATCCTTTTCTCAGGGTCTGCTTCTGGAAAAACTCAAGGTGAGCCTTGCAGGACAGGGAATGTAGACACATCCCTGTTTGCAGCTGTGTAGACAATGTGTCTACGCAAAAGCTGAGGTGAGAAGAAATTCACAACCATGGTGAGAGTTGAATGAGGAGGATGAGAGCAGGTATGACCCCCCTCCCCATTTCCTAAATGTCCTATACGTTGTCATATGGTTTTAAAATTATCTATTGTTTGGTATAAGTTCCTTATTAAAATAAAATTGGAGGGAGGAGCCTAGTCAAGTTTTGAGGCAGTGGGGGCAGTGAAGAAACAAAGAAATCTATGACTGGTGAGCTCCACTGCACTGTTGATGTTTTTAAATACCAGTACTCGATATTTTAGAGATTTGGACCAGGCTGTTTGATATTTTTAAACCACAATAGAAGCATCTGTACAGTCCAAATGCATACACACGGAAGGCTGGAAAGGGAATTGAGAAACAGCTATTCAAGAAATGGACTGTCTGTCCCAGAATGGTCTGGTACCAAGAAGAGGGGGGCAGTGACCTTCCCGGAGCCAGACGGGAGTGGGGTGCACAACCTCCCCCACAATCTCGGAGAAACCAGACCTCGATCTGGTCCACATCTAAAAGGCACATCAATTCAAAGTTTACACTGTTTAATGTCCCCAACGCCCAGAATCGCCTATTTTAAAAAACAGTACAAACTGTATGAATGTGAAAATACATTGCATTTATTCCCATTTTTTTCCTCCTAAGCTCCAAATACCTAAAGCATTTCCTTTGGAAAATTCCTTCACACATAAGTGAAATCATTTCTGTTTTAAAATTGTGATCTACAGTTTATATGATCAGCATGTCTTTTATTATGCTGATCTATTTTCCATGTAAAATCTATTTTTAATCTGAAGAGGAGACTTCAATTCTCTTGCATCTTGGAACATTATAGCAGGCTGTGGAAGGTAACATATCACTTTACGGTTCCCTCATTTTTCTCTTTAGAACTTTTGACTTCAAAGAACATATATACACAGACAGTAAGTTCTAATGCACCAGGAATTTTAGCACAAAACCAAGACCTTTAGAGATTGTAGATGTGAAGTCAAGTTTTTGAGGCGTATGGTTTCAGAGATCAAGTTTTGTATTCAGCGACGTTACTTTTTTTTTTTTTTTTGAGTCAAGATCTCACTCTGTCCCCCATGCTGGAGGGCAATGGCATGATTACAACTCCTCCAAGCCTCCTACTTCTGGGCTTAGGCGATCCTCCCACCTCAGCTTCCCGAGTAGCTGGGACTACAGGCACTTGCCACCATGCCCAGCTAATTTTTGAATTTTTTAGAGGTGGGGTCATGCTATGTTGCCCAGGCCAGTCTCAAAATCCTGGCCTCAAGCAAAATTGTTGGGATGACAGGCATAAGCCACCACACCCTGGCCGATGTTACTTTTTGAAATGGGGAGCAGTGGATATTGGATGCAGACAAGGGAAAAGTGGTTTTATTTGAAAGGCTAATGAACTCAATTTACAAGTTTTTCCTCTCTGGTAGGAAAAGAGTGGGTAGAGTCACTTTCTACCAGTAAAATAAGAAAGAAAATGTGCTCCTCCCCTGCTTTTCCTGTAGAAAGACCAGCAGAGTCATGATTTTGAGCTAGAGAAATCTAGGCTCCAACCCAGATTCAGCTGCTTACTGGCTGGGAAATCTGGGGTGAGTTACTTCACTTATTTGTGCCTCAGTGTCTTCCTCTGTAAAATGGGCATGCCACCCAAGAGAAACAGTCTTCAGTGATATCCCAACGTGGAAAGCAACGGCAGCACCCATCTACAGACCATGTGGAAAATGATGCCTCAGAGGACGTAGATAAACCACCGCTACCTCTGACAACATGGATGAATTGCAGGAAAACTGTGCTGAGTCAACAAATAGGTCAGTACAGTCCAAATGACCAAAATTAAACAGTGAAGCATTGAGGCGTATCATTGGAGACAACAAGGAAATACAAAGTTCTGGAGAGTGGTTGTGCGTGGGGAAAACAAGGAAATAAGAAGGGAGGAGGATGGAGGTGGATTGCTGGGTCTTGTTCCTGTTTTAGTTCTTGGGTTGGGCGGTCTGTTCACTTAATCTATCTATGATCTATCATCTATCTACCCATCCTCTATATCTATCTATCATCTATCTACCTAAAGTCAGAGTCTCTCACTCTGTTGCCCACGCTAGAGTGCAGTAGCCCACTCACGGCCACCACACCCTCGACCTGCTGGGCTCAGGTGATCCTTCTGCCTCAGCCTCCCAAATAGCTAGGACTATAAGCATGCACCACCATGTCTGGCTATGTATTTTTTTATTTATTGTAGAGACGACGTTTTGCTAAGTTGTCCAGGCTGGTCTCGAAGTCCTGGGCTCAGGCAGTCCTCTCGCCTTCGCCTTCGCCTTCGCCTCCCAAAGTGCTGGGATGACAGGCATGAGTCACTGTGCCTGGCCCACTTTATTAGCTAAAATATGAGTACTTGAATAAAAGATGTGTGAAAGAGAGCCATGACATTGGGCCCTGAACCAAGGATCACAGTTAACCCAATATCCATGCAGCTGAAGTTGAAAAAAAGGTGAAATAAACGAAATAGTACGTACTTCACAGAGCTGTTACAAGAATTCAACGAGAAAAGCACAGTGCATTTTAAATAGATGCTATCTTAATTGTTGTCAGTTTAATAGATATCACCTCAATTGCTGTTTTGTAAAACGATAGTTTTTTGAGGCATGGTAGGTCACACCTGTAATCCCAACACTTTGAGAGGTTAAGGTGGAAGGATTGCTTGAATCCAGGAGTTCAAGACCAGCCTGGGCAACACAGCAAGACCTTGTCTCTACTGTAAAACAAACAAACAAAAAACTTAAATATAGGTTTCAATTATTTCAGTTTTGCAATGTCTTATATACTTAGCACATATCAATTTCAAACAAACACAATTCATTCTAAAACTGTTTGTGTGGTCAGTTCAGTTCTGTACATATTACTGATGACCAAATCAGATCCCTGAATTCAATCATTCATTTTTGGAGACTGCTATGTGTCAGGTGTCCTGTCAAGTTCTATCGAGTCCAGGAAACTGCAGGTCCTGAGTACAGCAGGTCTAGTCTTTACCATGGTGGAGTATTTTAGGGGTGATGGAGAGAACCAGTAAAGACGCACTTATCAGGTGAGTGTGGTTATGAAGAGGGGACACGGTGCTGAATGTGACCCTGCATCTTGGATCCACAGAAAAGAGGCACAGCATGGGGGGGATAGAGGGAGGTGGTGGTCCAGACTGGACAAGCAATAGTCTCAGGGCCATGATGGCGAGTAAACAAGTTAGCGGGCATCAAGCATTGATATGTGCTTGGCGCCTGTTAAATATGATGTAAATGTTATAAAGAAAACAAGCATGCACGTGTGTAAGGAGATAGTCCCATTTCCTTTTTTTTTTTCTTTTTTAAGTTGGAGTCTCACTCCATCGCCCAGACTGGAGTGCAGTGGCACATTCATGGCCACACCCTAGCATCGACCTGCTGGGCTGAGGCAATTTTTCCACCTCACAGCCTTCCAAGTAGCCGCAACTACAGGCGCACACAACCATGCCTGGCTAATTTTTTATTTATTGTAGAGACAAGATCTTGCCAAGTTGCCCAGGCTGGTCTCAAACCCACGGGCTTAGGCAATTCACTCTCCTTGGCCTCCCAAAGTGCTGGGATTACAGGCTGAGCCACGGAGGCCAACCCAATTCCATTTTTATACACTATAGCAGTACGTTTTGCATTGTTATGAAGAAATGCCTGAAGCTGGGTAATCTATAAAGAAAAGTGTGTTTTTTGTTGTTGTTGTTTGTTTTTTGCTGGGTCTCCCTCTGTCGCCCAGGCAGGAGTGCAGTGACATAATCATGGATCATGGCTCACCACAGCCTTCACCTCCCTGGCTCAGCCTCCCGAGTAGCTGGAGCTACAGGTGCATGCCACCACGTCTGGCTACTTTTTAAAAAAAAACTATTTTTTGTAGAGATGAGGTCTTGCTGTGTTACTCAGACTGGTCTCAAACTACTGGGATCAAGCAATCCACCTGCCTCAGCCTCCCAAAGTGCTGGGATTACAGGCATGGGCCACTGCCCCCAACCTAAGAAAAGAGGTTTATTTTGGTTCACAGTTCTGCTGGCTTCTGGTGAGCCTCAGGAAGCTTACAATCGTGGTGGAAGTTGAACGGGAGCAGGTATGTCACATGGCGAGCGCAGCAACAAGAGAGAAGGAGGTAGGTACCAGGCTCCTTTAAACAACTAGCTCTCACATGAACTCATAGAGCGAGAACTCACTCAGGACCTCAGGGAAGGATCCTTCAAGAAGGATCCGCCCCCCAGGACCCAATCACCTCCCACCAGGCCCCACCTCCCACACTAAGGACCACACTTCAGCATGAGATTTGGAGGGGACCACCATCCAAGCCATATCATACACCAGCCGCAGAATCCCCAGTTGTATAAAAGAGGGCTCATCGTGCCTCCTCCTGTGGTATGTGGGAGAATGAGACGAGACAGTGTGTAGGGCAAATTCCCATACAACATTGACAGGAGCATTGTTACTGCTGGTACCTTCAAGACGATCTTCGAGAATGACTCACTGTTGTTTAGCATTCAATGCTGAAATGGTGCTGGTCGCCCTCCTGTGTGTGGATGTTACATGGCAGGGGGCATTTGAGCAGAAAGCTAGAGGCCTCCCTCCTTGTTCCCTCATTCCCAGCCTCCTGTAGGCCGAGCACCGACCCCTTCCTACCTCGCCGGGCCTGACCTGTGGTGGGACAGTGCGCGACTCATTTTTAGCTCTTTAGGACAGACGTAAGCAAACGGTCACCCCACAGCTGAAGGCTCCACAGTCTCTATTTCCTTCTCTCCCCACCCTGAAAGGCCAGCAAGGAACAATTTGCGTGCATGCACACACTTGGAAATTAACATCTCATAATGTAAGACCAGCAATACTAGGTATAAACAACAGATGTGCCTGGCATCGCGAGCCCCAAATTATTCTATGTAATGGAATGGATAGATTCACTTGGCAGAAATCACCGAGACACTTTTTATTCAGAAAGTGCTGCTTCCACATCACCTAGACAAGGTATAAGGAGGTATTTGCGTTCATGTCTCATAACGTCTCCTAATGAGCTTATGAGATTACTGCTCAGCATAAACATTTGAATACAATTCTCTGCTTCTGTGCTACACTTCGTGGGTTCCTGTAGGGAAAAATAAAGCATCAACATACGGAAGGTGAGGCCTTAATCGCCGCAGAAAGATGACCCACGACTGCTTAGTTCATCGTGAAAATATTCTGTTCTTGGCTCAGGAGCTGAGAGAGGTCCGGCTAGGACTGTTCCCTCAGATGAGTAAAGGACACACTGGATTGCTGCTTCTCGCTACTGTGGAAAAGTGTCAGATAAGGGAGCGAATGGGTAGAGAGCGTTTACAAGCTCCCTGGGCATAAAAGGCAAGGCAAATGTCAAGTGAGAAATGATTGAAGTTTAACCCTCAGCTCCAGGAATGCCCAGCAAGGGCCTCGCCACATCCCGGCTGTCGGGGCAGGGGTTCCAGGATTACACACTCACCTCCAAGTTACCTGGCCTGGGCCTGGCAGGGACAGGCAGCTTTGCCTTGGGACGCCGCCAACGCACTCAGCCTTTCTTGACTTTGATGTAAACATAAATAAATCACAGCTTCTCCCCCTCCCCCACATCCCACATCTCCTTCACCCTCCGAGCGTGCACACGGGCACCATCACACATGGAACGGCTGAGTCCTTTAGTGGTGACGGGAAGTGGGGGCCGCCGGGCAGGGGGGGTGGCGGCCACTGCCGCTTCCCCACTAGCTGGCCACATCCCTGCTCCTCCCTGGGGCCTGGGGCCTTGCCGCCGAAGTGACACGGCTGAGTTCACAAGTCATGCGCAGCCACAGTCACAGACGCGCACTGACGTCAGCCCGGCTCCCAGGGTTCCCAGGTCCCGTTTCCCATGCCTGGTGGAAACATGGATCTTGCCTACATGAGAAATTCAGTCACTTCCAGTTCATTTTATTTTATTTATTTATTTATTTTATTTTTTTTTTTTGAGTTGGAGTTTCACTCCATCGCCCAGACTGGAGTGCAGTGGCCGCTCCCACCTGCCGCAGCCTCGACCTGCTGGGCTCCGGCGATTCTTCCGCCTCAGTCTTCCAAGTAGCTGGAACTACAGGCACACGCTACCACGCCCGGCTGATTTTTGATTTATTGTAGAGATGAGGTCTCGCCAAGTTGCCCAGGCGGGTCTCAAACCTGCGGGCTCAGGCAATCCACTCACCTCAGCCTCACAGGGCGCGGGATTACAGGCTGAGGCACGGAGCCCGGCCACTTCCAGTTTCAACTCTGTGGTTTTGAAGTAGCCCCTCAGCCAGTTCAGCATCCTTCCTTTCACCTTCTCCTGGGCGGGCTCAGGGCTGACCATGTGGGCCACAAGTAGCTTGTGTCTGTTCCGCGCCCTCGGGCCCTACTGGTGGCCAGGCTTCCCCTGGTTGTGGTGACCTGCATGTAGCATCCCCATGGCGGGCCCCTCGGCCACTACTACGCCTCCTGAGCGGGGGGCAGGTGTCCAGGAGCTTACAGATGTTCTTTGGCATCAAGCTGAATACGAGCTCCCTGACGGTGCCCAGAGGCCTTCCTCAGGGAGTCCTCCCTCGGGGAGTCCTCCCTCGAACTCAAGTTCCCAACCTTAATGTAGACGTGGGCGTGACGTCCTCCAGATCATCTGGGATCTCCATCAGGGCTTGTTTTGCTCTGAGACACTGCACCCTTCTCAGGGCTCACGGCATCTGGGCCCTCACCCCATTTCCTCCAATTCTCCTCTTCACCACCACGGGCCCCACTGGCTCAGCCTGGCTAGAAAACAGCCCACATGTTATCTCGAATCGCCTCCCTCCCCGATGTGTTTATAGCATAATTTGTTTATGGTATAATGTACGCTGTGAGGGTGAGGGAACTGTTTGGGAATCTGAAAAGCTGGCCTGATTCATTCTCGAAAGGACTTGTGTAAAAAGAGAGATGGACACAGAGGCAGTTTACAGCAGTATTTATAAAGAAGCAGATTAACTATACTGATATTTCAGATGCTTTTGAAATGAATTCTGTCGAAACCTGGGAGCTCAAAGATACAAATGAAGCAATGGGTGGAATCAACCTGGGTTGCAAATTGCTGTCCAGAGGGAGGGAGGAGGAGAGAGTGGAGATTTATCTAGGCAGTAGAAGAGAAAGGAGTCACGGGTCTCGGGGGTGATTTGGATGGACGTACGTGGGTTGCTGTGAAGCACCCGGATTGGGGATCGCGGGGTGGGGTACAGGGCGGAAAACACTTTCTTTTGAGTCAGGGTCTTACTCTGTCACCCAGGCTGGTCTCGAGCTTCTGTACTCAAGCGATCCTCCTGCCTCGGCCTCCCAACCTGCTGGGATTAGAGGCACGCGTTACTGCGCCAGGTCTAGAAAACACTCTTGATCTGAATCCAGTTGCCCAAGGAAGGTGTGGGTGAGAGGAAGGCAGTAGGTTGGAAGCTGAAGGAAAGACCCAGCAGGGCAGTGTCGCCTTTGATCTGAAGAGGTGAATGGGAGGCACCATCCACCATCCAGCATAGTGGAGCAACATGGCCACGCGGGGGAAATTGTCAAGACCACGTGCAGGGAGGGGCTGGGTGGCATTCGAAGAACAACGTGGTGGTGGCAGGGCCATTGGGACTCTGGAGAAGAGAAAGACACGGGCAGCTGGGAGGCAGGCAGGGAGAAGGAAACGGCTGTCCTTGCCAGCTGACGGGGTGTGATGAGAATCAGAGAGGCGGCCCGGCTTCCCCGGGCCGCAGACTTGCGGAAGCAGTGTGGCTTGGCACAGCCCGTGGATGGCACAGGAAGTGGGGCAACAGGCGAGGCCGGGCAGGGAAGGGTGGGGAGTGTGAGGTCTCAGGGCTATCTGTATCTAGCTGGCGGTGTCCTGAGGCTCTGGGTACGTGACTGCGATGTGAGCGGGGGTGGGAGGCTGCTGGGAGGCAGGCCTAAGCTGTGCAGGGCACGCAGGGAGTAGGAGCCGTGCCCTGCCTGGTGAGAGGCGGGAGCACCCCTGGGCACGTGTGAGTCCGCGAAGAACCTTGGCAGGGAGCTTCCGTCCCTCCATCCCTGAGCCTGAAGTGTTAAAAAATTAGCCAGGTATGACGGCACGCACTCGGTTAAGAATAGACACCCTAATGTGATGTTTAATGCTCTTTAGCTTAAAACACCCTAATGTGATGTTTAATGCTCTTTAACTTAAAACACTGAGAAAGTAGCATGGTTTACTCATGTGAGAAGAGCCTGGAACTTGGAGACTCACAAAACTTGGATTAAAATCCTAAACCTATAAAGTAAATGTGGCCCTCCACATCTCTATAATAAAATAAAGTTGTTTTTTTAAAAAGAAAGAAAATGTGGTCTATCCATACTGTGGAGTATTATTCAGTCTTAAAAAGGAAAGACCAGCCTGAGCAACGTAGGGAGACCCCATCTCTACAAAAAAGAATTAGCCAGCAGCCGGTCTCGGTGGCTCAGCCTGTGATCCCGCGCCTTTGGGAGGCTGAGGTGAGGGGCTTGCCTGAGCCCGAGGGTTCGAGACCCACCTGGGCAGCGAGACCTCATCTCTACAATAAATTTTTTTTAAAAAATCAGCCGGGCGTGGTAGCGCATGCCTGTAATTCCGGCTACTTGGAAGGCTGAGGCGGAAGGATCGCTGGAGCCCAGCAGGTCAAGGCTGCGGTGGCCGGGAGTAGCCACTGCACTCCAGTCTGGCCGACAGAGTGAGACTCCAACTCCAAAATAATAATAATAATAATAATAATAATAATTAGCCAGGCGTGTTGACACACGCCTGTAGTCCCAACTACTTGGGAGGCTGAGGTGGAAGGATTGCCTGAGTCCAGGAGGGTTGCGCCCAGAAGGTCAACCCTGAGCGGAGAACCACGATCGTGCCATTGCACACCATTCTGGGTGACAGAGTGGGACCCCAACTTAGAAAGAAAAAAGAAAAAAAAAGGAAAGGAAATTCTGACACGTGCCACTACATGGATAAACCTTGAAGATATGATACTGGGTGAAGCAAGCCAATCACAGAAGGACAAATGTTGCATGGTCCCATCTGTAGGACGTATTTAGAGTGGTCAGATTCATAGAGACAGAAGGTCGAAGGGGACTTGTCAGGGGCTGAGGCAAAGGGAAAAAGGAGTTGTGGTTGGATGGTACAGAATTTCAGTTTTACAAGATGAAAAAGTTCTGGAGATCTATTATACAACAATGAACATATAGTTCCCGTTACTATATGTACTGTACACTTAAAATGGTTAAGATGGTACATTTTAGGTTATGTTATATGGGGTTTTTTTTGCCTCAATTAAAAAAAAAAGATCTGGTGCTAGCAGCTGGTGATTTTAACCTAGTACAAGTCACCTAATTTCTTAGAGTCTCAGTTTCCTCATCTGTAAGATGGGCATAGAACACCCCCCCATAAAGATGCTCAGGAGAGAAAATGAAAGCATGGATGAAGCTCCTAACATACAATTAGCACATAATCCTCGTGTTAATTACATTAAATATGTTTAGTTCTTCTATCATCGAAACCCGAATGGCTTTCTTTTAAGAACTTAGGCCTTAGTCCGGCGCGGTGGCTTATGCCTATAATCCCAGCACTTTGCGAGGCCGAGGTGAGAGGTTTGCTTGAGTCCAGGAGTTCAAGATGAGCCTGGGCAACATAGCGAGACCCCATCTCTACAAAAAAATAAAAATAAAAAATTAGCCAGGCATGGTGGCATGTGCCAGTAGTCCCAGGAGGATGAGGCTACAGTGAGCTGTGATTGTGCCACTGCACTCCAGTCTGAGCAACAGAGTAAGACCCCAACTCAAAAAAAAAGAAAGGAAAAGAATCACCAGATCTTGGAGACAGACTCAAGAGAAACTTCCCCCAGTCACTCCTGGCTAAGAGTTTTCCTTATTCCTTAGTGAGAAGAATCCACAAGTTTATGCCAAATTGCCTCTCTATATCATGTACAGTTTGTTGCATAGACTAGAAGTTTGACTGGAAGTAACCCGAGTTGTCTTATTTCATAGCATGGGTTCAAACACCCTTGGTGCATCCTTTGGTTATCTTCATGAAGTCCTGGGTTAAGGACGGCCTCCAGCTATTATTATAGCAAGATACCTCCAAAGGGTGGACGCCTTCAAATCCTGGTGCCCAGAGTTTCCAGGTAAGCAGCAACCGTCATACAATGTTGTCTGGGTGTGTGGCATACGTAACAATAGTGCGCCACACCCAGAAAGACAATATGCCAAAATATTAAGATATCCTACTCAGCCACTGTGTCACGTAGAACACGCATGACCCAGCACAAGCCAGTCCCTCTTAAGATGTCAAGGTGCTTGACCGGGTCAGTCGCAGGCTGACGTGACATTTGAACGTGGCTCTTAATTTTCTTTTTTTTTTTTTTTGAGTTGAGGTCTCACTCTGTTGCCCAGGCTGGAGTGCAGTCACACCATCATGGCTTACTGCAGCCTCAACCTCCTGGGGATCCTTTTGCCTCAGCCTCCCAAGTAGCTGAGACTACAGGTGTGTGCCACTATGCCTAGCTAATATTTTGAGTTTTTGTAGAAACAGGGTCTTGCTATGTAGCCTAGGCTGATCGTGACCTCCTGGGTTCAAGTGATCCTCCCGCCTTGGCTTCCCAAAGTACTGGGATGACAGGCGTGAGCCACAGCACCTAGCCTCTCAGCTTTCTTAGGTTGTTTTCCTAACATGTCGCATGGTCCTTCCTCACCCTGAGTGACAACGTGGCGATAGGGTTTTGGCATTAGGTAGAACGGAGTTGGGATTTGACTCTACCCCCCTAATGACTGTGCCAGCTGATCATGTTACTTGACCTTTCTGAGCCTCAGAATTCCACATCAATAGACAGGAACCAGGAAGTTCAAGTTCAAGGGGAGAAAAGAGATGGCACAGCCCAAGGGTCCCCTGACCCACTTGACCTGCCCCCAAAGTGTTAGCTGCTTTTCCTAAGTCACCTGCTCATCTCCCCTGATTCGGATTCTTGCTTCATTCTTTCTAACCCCAGGACCTTGCCCTTAGGCCTTGACCTTGACCTCAGCCTTTGATGAACTCTTTCATTCATGGACACTGCGTTCTCACCCATATTCAGAGTCTCTGATAACATACTTTGTGCTCACAAAAGTGTCATCTTCCTTTACACACATTCGCCCCTAGCCAATTCTTCTTCTTCTTTTATTAAAAGAAGACAGATCAGCCCTTTAATTTCATGCTTGTCTCAAATGACCTAAATATGTGTAAGTGGGTTGCGAACATTTCAGTGTTTTCTTTTCTTTTTTTTTTTTGAGTTGGGGTCTTGGCTCTGTCACCCAGGCAGTGACACGATCGTGGCTCACCACAGCCTCAACCTCCTGGGCTAAGGCAATCCTCTGTCCTCAAGCCTCCTGAGTAGCTGGAACTACAGGCTTGCCACCACGTGCAGCTAATTTTGTGATTTTTTTGTAGAGATAACATCTCGCCATGTTGCCCGGGCTGTCCTCGAACTCCTGGGCTCAAGTGATCCTCCCTCCTCCGTCTCCCAAAGTGCTGGAATTACAAGCATGAGCCACCCTGCAAGGCCTCAGCATTTTGTAATCTTGCTCTTACTAGGACCTGGATTCCTTCCCTTTCTTCCTGTTAAGGCGTCTGGTCTATAGGGCAGGCTGCTTTGTTTTGTGTTCCTGTCCCCCGTGTGTATGTGTGTGTGCGTGCGCGCGTTTGTGAGAGAGAAGGCACGTGTGTGTTCTCCAACGTGCCTGTGTTTTCTCTGAAATGCCAGTGCCATTTTTGACTCCGGACTCCCCACCCTGTTCTCGTGGCTCAGCAGGACAGCTCAGGCTCCTACGTGCACTGGGGCCAGCCCCCTGCTCTCTCAGCATTCTGCTGGGGAACTTTCTCCTACGTAGACACCGCTAATTAACTCGGCCTGTACCATGGTTTCCACAGCTACGTGTTCAAATGAAAGACTCACAGGGGATCTCCCTGCTTCCTGCAGAAGAAAGATCAATCTCTCCTTGCAGTTGACTTCCTCTGGGAAGCGGGCGTTCCTCGGGACAGGTCACAAGGAGTGGCTACCTAGTGGCTTTTTATGTGGGTTTTAAGTTTTGAAAGGTGGGCGAGTTCACTTGCTCTCGTCCATACAGTCACGTCTGACTCATGTCATGTCCTACTGACTGAAAAAGTGTCCCTGTGGCTCGGAAAGGTTCCCTTCGTTCTGACCATCGAGGTCAAGCCGACTGCAAAGCTTAATTGTTCTCTCTCATGCTCAAAACAAAAGCATGTCACTGCTTTTGATCGAGGCCTGCCCCTAACATTTAGAAATCAAGATGGGCTATTGGCTTCCTGTGGTCACTATTTTTTTTTTTTTTGAGTCTGGGTCTCACTTTGCCTCCCAGGCTAGAGTGCAGTGACTTGATCACAGCTTACCACAGCCTCAACTTCCTAGGCTCGAGCGATCCTCCTGCCTTAGCCTCCCAAGTAGCTGGGAATACAGGCATGTGCCAACCACCACTTCCGGCTAATTTTTTTATTTTTATTTTTTTTGGCAGAGACAGGGTCTTACTCTGTTGCCCAGGGCTGGTCTCGAACTCCTGGGCTCAAGCAATCTCCCACATCAGTCTCCCAAAATGCTAGGGTTATAGGTATAAGCCACGTGTGTAGCACTCTGCAGTCACTTCTGGTGAAACAATGGGGGTGATCGAGGAGGGAGTTAGAAATGAGGTTTGCATTCCTCTGGGTATATTCCCAATAGGGGAATTGCTGGGTCATGTGGAAGGTCAATTTCTAGTACCTTCAGAAATCGCCACACTGTCTTCCAAAGAGGTTGATTAGTCTGCATTCTCACCAGCAATGTAGAAGTGTTCCTTTTTCTCCACATCCTCGCCAGCATCTGTTGTTGTTTGTTTTATTAATGATGGCCATTCTTACAGGGGTTAGGTGGTATCTCAATGTAGTTTTGATTTGCATTTCTCTGATGATCAGTGAGGCTGAGCACTTTTTCATGCGTCTGCAGGCCACCCGTATATCTTCTTTTGAGAAGTGTCTATTCAGGTCTTTTGCCCACTTTTTAAAGGGGCTGTTTGTTTTTTTCCTTTCGGCGCATTTGAGTTCCTTGTAGATCCTAGATGTTAGGCCTTTGTCAGATATACAGTTGGCAAATCATTCTACAAAAAAGATACCTGCACATGTAGGTTTGTTGCAGCTCTATTCACAACAGCAAAAACATGGAACCAACCGTGTTGCCCATCAAAGCTGGACTGGATAAAAAAATGTGGTACATATACACAATGGAATATTATGCAGCCATAAAGAAGGACAAATATATGGACTGTGCAGCAAATTGGATGGATTTGGAGTCAATCGTACTCAATGATTTATCACAGAAACAAAGAACTGAATTCCATATGTTCTTACTCTTAAGGCGACCTTGAACAATAATAAGGCTGTGGGAAGGTGATTGGCAGTAGCGGAAAACTGTCAGGGGAAGTGGGGGGGTGGGACTGGCAGTTGGGGGAAGCTGCAAGGGGAGGGAGGGGCATTCCTCATCAACAAGGGTACCTGCATGATCAATGTTTGTATACCTAGCCCTGAATTGTACCCCACATCTTTATAATAATTAATTAATTAATTAAAATAAATAATAAATAATAAAAAAATAAAATAAATAAATGAGGTTTGCTTAAGCTGGGGCTGGGCCCCTGCAGCTTTGAAAGAGTATGTGTCAGCCAGGCTTGGTGGCTCAGTCTGTAATCCCAGCGTTTTGGGAGGCTGAAGTGAGTGTATTGCCTGAGCCCACGGGTTCGAGACCTGCCTGGGCAACTTGGAAAGACCTCATCTCTACAATAAAATAAAATTTAAAACAATTAGCCGGGCATGGTAGCACATGCCTGTAGTTCCAGCTACTTGGAAGGCTGAGGTGGAAGGATCGCCGGAGCCCAGCAGGTTGAGGCTGTAGTAGTTGGGAGCAGCCACTGCACTCCAGTCTGGGTGACAGAGTGAGACTCCAACTCAAAAAAAAAAAAAAGAATGTGTGTTTGTGGGCTGCTGTCAGGCCCTGCCAGACAGCACTGGTGAAGCCCACATTTCTCCATGGACATCTCTGGACACATGTGGTGGCTGTTTTTGATTTGACTAATTGTTTTTAATGGCTTCATGGTTGAAAGAAAAAATTGTTTTAAAAAATGACCTAATTCTCGTCCAGTGTTACTTCGTGGGAAATCAGGAGGCTCCCAAGAGTTCAGGGAGTCTGAGCAGGACGGCACAAGGAAAGATCTGGAATGAGGAATGTGCTGTGTTTAACAGTCACTCGAGTGTTGCATGATTTGGACCTTCGTTTCCCATCTGTAGAGATGGGAATTGCCACAGGCTGGCTTCCAGTTTTAAATAAGGAAGATATTAAAGCAATTTCAATGAAAAGAATGGCATAAATTATTCCCGCAACGATATAGGTAATATGTAGGTAGCGCTCCTTTTGTGAGGATGTCTAAAGCCTCTGAGGTGGGTACTGTGATTAGCCCTGGTTGACAGAGAAGGGGTCAAAGGTTTAGGGGAGTGAAGTCAAAGGGAGACAGGAATGCCACACCCTCGGCCTGGCTTTAGAGGTTTTGTCCTTAACCGCCACCCTATTGGTGACAGTTACCTCCATATTAGCTTTTATAAATGCAAAACATAATTCATGTTCAGTGTAAAACTATCCACACAACAGAAATATCTTAAGTATTTAAGGTAAAAAGCGATAGGCCCATCCTCTACCCCCCAGAAGGGTGTTGACCGTTTGGTGAGCACTCATTCAGACTTACACACTGAGGGCTGTTTGTTTGTTTTCACAAAAGCCAGATCATTCTCTGTGCATTGTTCTGCACAGCAGTTATGTCTTTATTTTTAGATGGAAGCCATGTGGGATGGGAGCAAAGCACTGGATCCAGTTTCTGAGCTTCACTAAAGCCTCCCATCCCTCCTGGCAGAGCTGGGAGGCTGGGGCGAGTCACGTGACTTCTCTGAATCTCATCTTTAAAATGGGTCTCAGGCTGCTTACCTTTCAGTGCTCTTACAATTAGTGATAGGTGTGAAATTGCCAGGCGCGTACTAAGTAGTGGGGATCATTGCTTTTTCCAATAAACTATCTAAATTCTGGAGTATTTTTTTATTCTTGAACTGAATGAAAGATTATATTTCGCTCTTGACTTGAATAAGATGGGTTGAAGTCTAGAAAGACACTCTCTTAGGTGCTTTATTCTAATGAATTCTCAATGGGGTTCATTCCTGTTAACCATTTTTGTTTGTTTGTTTGTTTGTTTGTTTGTGTCAGGGTCTCTCTCTGTCAGCCAGGCTGGAGTGCAATTGTACAGTCATGATTCACTGCAGCCTTAACCTCCTGGACTCAAGCAATCCTCCCACCTCAGTCTCCCGAGGAGCTGGGACTACAGGCACATGCCACCATGCCTGGTTTTCATTTTTATTTTTATTTTTTCTAGCAACAAAGTCTCATTATGTTGGCCAGACTGGTCTCAAACCCTGGGCTCAAGAAAATCCTCCCACCTCAGCCTCCCAAATTGCTGGTCTTGCAGGCGTGAATCACCACGCCTGGCCTGCCAATAACTCCTCTCTATTGCTACTTCTCTGGGACTGGTCTGTGTTTTCTCACTTGGCTTATGTATACGTTTACCTTGTAATAATAATTGTGCAAATAAACAGATAGTTCTTGACCTCTGGAAGCATACTGATAGGTGTGGGGGAACCACAGGCAAACAACAGACAAGTCGCCTGGTGCCAGCCACAAGGCAGGCATTTTTGAGGGAACACATTGTGAGAATAGCAGACTTAGGGCAGGGTCAGAGGAAACTCACCTTTCTTGCAGAAGAGCTTCCAGGGAAAGAAGGAAGACTGTGGGGGCGGTTTCAATGGCTGAGGAGACATTTGTGAAGTGTGGAGAAGGAAGGCCAGTGCAGACACAGGTGTAGCCTTGGACATGGCTTCCCCAGAGCTACACCACAGGCGACAAAGGACTCATTTAAGAGGGGGTCCCACGGCAGACAGCCTCAGAAAGGGTCCTTCGCCCTTTCTTCCTTCATGGGAACCTCGTGGGAATTGTGAGATGAGTGTCAGACAGCATCAGAACCGTGGGTCCCCTGCAGATGGATGCTGTCGGACTGCATTTAGCTGATTGGGGCGGAGAGGGGGCATGCTCAGATCCAAAAGACGTTAAGTTGGAAGGTGTCAAAAGGATCAGGAGAAGAGGCTGGAGCAACCAGGTCTTGCAGGACTGGAGGGTCAAGCTTTTGATTCCTGGTGTGCTCCCTGCAGTTTCACACGTTTCTGGGAGGGAAATTATAATCAGGTAGTGACTGAGTTAGGGTAAAAACCATGTACTGGGTTAGGGTAAAAACCGTGGGTGGGGAGGCATCCTGCGAATGGAGAGAAACGGGAGAAGGATCCATTGCTCCGTCCAATCAGGCTAATAAATTTCATTTATCCACTCATTGATTGATTCTTTAATAGTCTTTCATTTATTCTTTAATTCAGCATTTATTTATTTATTTATTTATTTATTTATTATTTTGAGTCAGAGTCTTACTCTGTTGCCCAGGCTGGTGTACAGTGGCACACTCACGGCCACTGCAGCCTCGACCTGCTGGGCTCAGGTGATCCTTCCACCTCAGCCTTCCAAGTAGCTGGAACCACAGGCGTGCACCAGCAAGCCGGTTCATTTTTTTATTTATTGTAGAGATGAGGTTTGCCAAGTTGCCCAGGCGGGTCTTGAACCCCTGTGCTCAGGTAATCCTCTTGCCTCTGCGTCCCAAAGTGCTGGGATTACAGGTGTGAGCCACCACACTCGTACCATACACACTGAATTTGCTGGCACATTCAGCAAATATATATATTGTGTGTGTGTGTGTTGGAGTCTCACTCTGTTGCCCAGACTGGAGTGCAGTGGCCGCTCCCAGCCACCGCAGCCTCGACCTGCTGGGCTCCGGCGATCCTTCCGCCTCAGCCTTCCGAGTAGCCAGAACTACAGGCGCGCGCTACCATGCCCGGCTAATTTTTTATCTATTTTAGGGACGAGGTCTTGCCAAGTTGCCCAGGTGGGTCTCAAACCCACGGGCTCAGGCAATCCACTCGCCTCGGCCTCCCAAAGTGCTGGGATTACAGGCTGAGCCACCGAGCCCGGCTAAATATTTATTGTTAATAAATCCCTCCTATGTGCCAGTCACTGTGTAGTCATGGGGGTGATTAACCCAGACTTACAATATAATCCGAAGTCCCACAGAGTTCCATGTGCAGAGGGGTGGCAGTTAAAGAAGAAAAAACAAAACAAGAAAAAAGAGATGCAAAATATCTGTTAGTTGGCAGTGCAACATGCATGTGTAATCACAGCTACTCAGGAGGTCGAGGCAGTAGGGTCACTTGAGCCCAGGAGTTCAAGTCCAACCTGGGCAACATAGCATGACCCTGTCTCTAAAAAATAAATAAAATATCTGCATGTTGTAAAAAGATTTACATGAATCCTGTGAAAAGTAGACTTAATGAAAGCAGACAAGGTGTGAGCTGAGTGTGGTGGCTCATGCTTGTATTAACAGTACTTTAGGAGGCCGAGGTAGGAGGATCATAGTGGGCCCAGGAGTTTGAGACCAGCCTGGGCAATATAGCAAGACCTCATTTCTACAAAAAAAAGAGAAAGATTAGTCGGGTGTGGTGGCATGCACCTGTAGTCCCAGCTACTCGAGAGTCTGAGGCAGAAGGATCATCTGAGCCCAGGAAGTGAAAGCTGCGGTGAGCCGTGATCGTGGAACACATGCACTGCAGTATACCTTGCACTGCACGTAGCTGTGCCATGTACCCTGTACCCTGTCTGTGCCTGTGATGCATTTACACCCGTTGTCCCAGGGGAATGAAAAGCAAAAACAAAACAAAACCAAAAAACAGAGAGGGGCCATTGTTAAAGTAAGCTGGGACCAGAGCTGCAGGCGAGGGCCTGAGGCAGAAAATGAGGCTCTTGGAAGGATGATGGTCAGTGATGAGATGGAACGGAGTGGATTAGAATAAAATGGATGTTCCCCAAATAGCCCACCCATGATGGTTCTCTGGTCAGGTCCTCACCTGAGCATTCCTGGGTAATCGTGCACAGCACCAGAAACAGAGTGGGAAGAGCATTCTTACGGCCCCTCCATCAATCTCACGACAGACTTTGGCATTTCTGTGTTTTGTTTGGCTTTTCTGAGACAGGGTTTCACTCTGTCGCCCCAGCTGGAGTGCAGTGGCATGATCACGACTCACCGTAGCCTTGACGTCCTGGGCTCAGGCGATCCTTCTGCCTCAGACTCTCGAATAGCTGGAACTACAGGTGCACGCCACCATGCCCGACTAATCTTTCTATTTTTTTGTAGAAATGAGGTCTCACTATGTTGCCCAGGCTGGTCTCAAACTCCTGGGCCCACGTGATCCTCCTGCCTGGGCCTCCTAAAGTACTGTTATTATAAGCATGAGCCAAGCCGGGCTCGGTGGCTCAGCCTGTAATCCCGCGCCTTTGGGAGGCTGAGGTGAGTGGATTGCCTGAGCCCACGGGTTCGAGACCCGCCTGGGCAGTGAGACCTCATCTCTACAATAAAAATCAAAAAATCAGCCAGGCGTGGTAGTGCATGCCTGTAATTCCGGCTACTTGGAAGCCTGAGGAGGAAGGATCGCCGGAGCCCAGCAGGTCGAGGCTGCGGTGGCCGGGAACAGCCACTGCATTCCAGTCTGGGCGACAGAGTGAGACTCCAACTCAAAAATAAATAAATAAATAAATAAGCATGAGCCACCACACTCAGCTCACACCTTGTCTGCTTTCATTAAGTCTACTTTTCACAGGATTCATGTAAATCTTTTTACAATATGCAGATATTTTATTTTATTTTATTTATTTTTTAGAGACAGGGTCATGCTATGTTGCCCAGGCCGGACTTGAACTCCTGGGCTCAAGTGATCCTACTGCCTCAACCTCCTGAGTAGCTGTGATTACACATGCACATCGCACTGCCAACTAACAGATATTTTACATCTCTTTTTTCTTTTTTTTTTTTTCTCTTCTTTAACTGCCACCCCTCTGCATAGGGAACTCTGTGGGACTTCGGATTATATTGTAAGTCTGGGTTAATCACCCCCATGACTACACAGTGACTGGTACATAGGAGGGATTTATTAACAATTAATATTTAGCCAGGCTCAGTGGCTCAGCTGTAATCCCAGCACTTTGGGAGGCCGAGGTGAGTGGATTGCCTGAGCCCGCGGGTTTGAGACCCATCCGGACAACTTGGCGAAATCTCGTCTCTAAAATAGATTTTAAAAATTAGCGGGGCGAGGTAGCGCGCGCCTGTAGTTCTGGCTACTTGGAAGGCTGAGGTGGAAGGATCGCCGGAGCCCAGCAGGTCGAGGCTGCGGTGGCCGGGAGCGTGCCATTGCACTCCAGCCTGGGCAACAGAGTGAGACTCTGACTCAAAATAATAAATAAATAATTGCTGAATTAAAGAATAAATGAAAGACTATTAAAGAATCAATCAATGAGTGAATAAATGAAATTTATTAGCCTGATTGGACGGAGCAATGGATCCTTCTCCTGTTTCTCTCCATTCGCAAGATTCCTCCCCCATCCACTATTTTTACCTTAACCCAGCACATGGGTCACTACCTGATTATAATTTCCCTCCCAGAAATGTGTGAAACTGCAGGGAGCACACCAGGAATCGAAAGCTTGACCCTCCAGTCCTGCAAGACCTGGTTGCTCCAGCCTCTTCTGAGACTTTTGACACCTTCTAACTTAACACCTTTTGGATCTGAGCACGCCCCCGGGCCTTTACATGTGCAGGCCTTTACACTGCCCCTGCTTCTGACCCCCATCTCTGAGTTAGGCACTCTTCACATGTGCCTGTAACATCCTGTATCTCCAGTTTTCACTCTTAGCTCATGGACCTGTAATTGTAAGTTTAAGCATTTCTTTCCATTTTTCCCCCAACAAATATTTGTGACAGGTACTGGAGATACCATAGTAAACAAAATATGCAAAATTCTGCATCCTAGAGCTTACTTTTTTTTTTTTTTTAGTTGGATTCTCACTCTGTCGCCCAGGCTGGAGTACATCAGTCACCGTGCCTGACCTATATATTTCTTTATAGCAATTAATAATGCTAGACATATATTATATAACTGGGTCTCTGTTAATGGCTCTTCTTACCACTAAAATATAAGTTCCTGCCAGGCGTGGTGGCTCATACCAGTAATCCCAGCACTTTGAGAGGCCAAGGCAAGAGGCTTGCCTGAGCCCAGGGCTTCAAGATCAGCCCAGGCAACTTAGTGAGACCTCGTCTCTACAATAAATAAAAAAATTAACCAGGCATGGTGGTGCATGCCCGTAGTTTCAGTTACTTGGAAGGCTGAGGCCGAAGGATTGCCTGAGCATAACAGGTTGAGGCTGCGGTGGCCAAGAGCGTGCCACTGCACTCCAGCCTGGGTGACAGAGTGAGATGTCAACTCAAAAAAGAAAGAAAAGGAAAAACATAATAAAACAGAGAAGGCACATAGAAAGAAATAGGAGTGGAAAGTCTATTTTAGATAAAGTGGTCAGGAAAAGCATCCTGAGAAGAGAACATCTGATCAGAAATTTGAAGGAATCAAGAAAACAAACTTTGAAGGTGTCTAGGGACATAACGTTCAAGTGGAGAAAAGAGCCATTGCCAAGGTCCTGGGGGAGGAATGTGCTTGATATATTCTGGAAACACTAAAGAAGCTGGTGGCTGGAGCCAAGAGATCCTATTACCCTCTAATCCAAGCGCCACAGGGTCAGAGACCTCGCCTGCTTGGTTCAAGGTTGTGCCTGGGTCAAGGTTGCACACTGGGGTTGGCACACCCTCTAACAGCACTGAATGTTATAAATGAATCCACATCTCGGAATGGCTTTCTCAGCACTTGAGTTTCGCCCATCAGGTTCTGAACGGGATAGACAGGGAGAGTCTAGACAAGGGCAGGTCTAGGCGTAGAGGAACTCAGTATATAAAGCAAGAACCATGAAGGGGCAAGGGGTTAAGAGTGAATTTGAGGGGTCCTGCTTGAGGCTCCAGTGATCAAAGCTGATGGGGAGAGAAGGCTCTGGAAATGACTTCTTGTAACCCTATCACACAATCAGAGCTGCTCTCTTCAAACGGCCAGTGCCTTCATACCAGACACACACAGCGTCCTCTACTTGGTGGGTGTCTAGCCCTTCACGACATGGTTTCTCTGGATTCGCTGTGGAGATTAAATGAGATGCGATCTCCATTTTACAGATGAACAAACTGACATTTCTAGAGGCCAACTCACTTGCCCAAGGACACACCACCGATGGCAGAGACAAGCGAGGAGCCCAGGCGGTGGGATTCTGAAGCCTTTGCTCTTAACCCCTGGACCATAAATACCTGCCTCCTCTTGCCCTGTGATGGTGGGATGGTATGATGACGGTGATGCAGGCCTGCAGGAGGGTGAAGGTAGAGAGCTTAAACGTCAGATTTGGGGTAGATTGGGCCCCCACTCCATGTATCTTTGAATCAGATAACCGCACCCCTGCCCCCATGGTTGTCTTCTGGATCGGGTTTAGTCTGCAGAAAGGAATGTGAGAAGCCTTTGCCAAGGAATCCCTGAACTTCAAGGCTTGAAATTGACTGAGGAAAGTGCCCCTCACTAGGAGGGAGCCTAGGATAAAAGGAAGTTATGCCTGACAAAGGAATGCCTGGAAATTTTCATGGAAAAGGGCAGCACAGTCCTGGAAAAAACCCTGTCGCTCTCTGTCTCTCCAAGACACAGACGAGACGAGATGTGTGGTGCTCCCACGGGGACAAGCACTGACAGGAATTCAGGGTGGCAGAGAGGACAGGAGTACCTACCTAAGGGACCAAGAGGTGCCTCCAGAGTCAACAGCTATTGATTCATTACCTTAGAATGTAAAGGACACAATGGAGACGTCTTGGCTGTGAACACATGGCCTTACCACCCGGGCTCTGCAATGTGATTAGGAAGGAAATGGTTGAGTGGAAGTTCTTTCGATGGCTCTGTGTGACCTCTAACATGATCACATCCCTATTCAAAGCGTATATGGAACTCTTTAAAATGACTAACTCAAGCCCTGACAACTGTTAAGAGAGCCGAGTTCCCTGAGAAGTCCTGTGAAAGGAACAATGGAGGCTTCCCCACCTCTCTATACTACCCTCTGGAGAATCTCTAAAGAAATCAAAGGACTGAAGACAGGAAGTGGCCTTGATCCTGTGATCTCACCACATCCCATTTGGGGCTTTAGTGCCCAAAGGAGGCCTCTTCCCTGAAGTGATAAGAACTGCTGTCTTGAAGATCTGAGTGGTCATTGGAGTTTGTCCTTGGCAGTCTTGTCAGCGGAATGTTGGCTGCTCTATTGGGGGCTGTGATCATAACCTCCAGGAGAGCTCCTTGGCTAAAACTGCGAAGGGTTGACATGTAGGCAAGACGGTGAGTGAGCCCGGATGAAAGGAAAATGGCGGATTAGTGGAAGATGCTTGGACCAGCTCCTTACAGCATCACAAAGACCTTGACACCAGGCTAGAGGGACTTCTTACTCTTGAACTTAACCTTCTGAATTTTCCGTGAGAATACTGATATCTTTATCAGGAAAGAAGGATGCATAAACATCATCCCCTCCCTCAGAGGAGAAGAAAACACATCAAGACAAGCAGTAATGGGGAAGACCTCAACGACATCTGCCTCTGTCTGGTCTACGGTCGTGCAGTTTAGTGCAGGACGAGGCCTGCCAATGTAGAGTTGATTGCCAGAAGTCCAGTCACTCTGATGTTCATGAACCACAGCATAAACTCTGTGGGTTTGAGAGCACAGGGTTGGTGTTTTTTTTACTGGGCTAAGGAAGAAATCAAGATTCAGTTGTTCATGTCAGGAAGCCACATCGCCTTCCCAATATGTTTTTTTAATGTGGTTCCACTATCCCTCAGCAGCAAAAAGAGTATCAAACTCAAAGTTAGACCCAAAACCTGAGTCTGGTGTTGGTTTTGCCACTAACTGGACGGCTTCCAGCACTTTAAGTCAGTTGGGATTTTAGAGGCAACGCTGTGTAATGCCTTGGGCTAAACGCACTGGGAGATATAAAGATGGACAGCCCACGGCATCTGTTCTCAAGGAACTTGAGTCCAAATTGAAGAGATGAGAATTTTTATTTTTTAACTGAGAACATAAGGGAGAGGGCGGTAGGTGCTTAAATCAAAGTACAGATCAGACACAGTGGCCTACACCTGTAATCCCAGCACTTTAGGAGGCTGAGATGTGAAGGTTGCATGAGCCCAGGAGATCGAGACCAGCCTGGGCAGCATGGTGAGACCCCATCTCTACAAGAAATAATAAATTTTAAAAATAGCCAAGTATGGTGGCACATGCCTGTAGTCCCAGCTACTCGGGAGGCTGAAGAGGAAAGATTGCCTGAGCCCAGCAGGTCAAAGCTGTGATGAGTTGTAATCATGCCACTGCACTTCAACCTGGGTGACAGAGTGAGACCCTGACTCAAAAAAAAAAAAAAATTACAACGAGTTAAGATAACAGGAAGGGGGAGGAGATTCATTTCAACTGGCAGGATATTTTACAGGCATATGGGAAGGACATTCTAGGTGGGGGAAATAGCATTTCTAGAAACAGAACCACAATGAGATGCCATTTCACATCTATTAGAATGGCTACTATCAAAAAAATTAACAAGTGTCTGTGAGAATGTGAAAAAGCTGGTACCTCTGTGCACTGTTGGTGGGATTTTTTTTTTTAGTTGGAGTCTCACTCCATTGCCCAAGCTGGAGTCCAGTGGCAGTGGCACACACATGGCCATCCCAGTGTTGACCTGCTGGGCTCCAGTGATCCTTCCACCTCAGTCTTTCAAGTAGCCGGAACCACACCCTGCTAATTTTTGATTTATTGTAGAGAGGAGGTCTTGCCAAGTTGCCTGGGCTGGTCTCAAACCTGCGGGCTCAGGCAATCCACTTGCCTCAGCCTCCCAAAGTGCCGGGATTACAGGCTGAGCCATCGAGCCCGGCCTGTTGGTGGGATGTTTTTTTTTTTTTTAGTTGGAATCTCACTCCGTTGCCCAAGCTGGAGTGCAGTGGCAGTGGCACACTCATGGCCATCCCAGTGTTGACCTGCTAGGCTCTGGTGATCCTTCCACCTCAGCCTTCCAAGTAGCCGGAACCACAGGTACGCACTACCACGCCCAGCTAATTTTTGGATGAGGTCTTGCCCAGTTGCCTGGGCTGGTCTCGAACCCGCAGGCTCAGGCAATCCACTCGCCTCGGCCTCCCAAAGTGCTGGGATTACAGGCTGAGCCACTGAGCCCGGCCTGTTGGTGGGAACTTAAAATGGTGCAGCCCCTATGGAAAACAGTATGGCAGTTCCCTGAAAGATTGAAAATAGCACTACCATAAGATCCAGCAATCCAATTCTAGGTAAATTCCCCACAGAACTGACATCAGGATCGCAAAGAGGTATTTATACACCCATGTTCAGAGCAGTATTATTCACAACAAAAACACGGAAGCAACCCAAGTGCCCATCAATGGGTGAATGAATAAACAAAACATGCTCTAAGACTACAATGTACTATTATGCAGCCTCGAAGGGAAATTTTGGCACATGTTACAACATGGACAAATCTTGAGGATGATATACTGAGTGAAATAAGCCTGTTACCAAAAGACAGGTGTGGTACAATTTCACTCATCTGAGATACCAGTGTGAATGTACTTAACGCTACTGAACTGTACACTTGAAGATGGTTAATATGGTAGATTTTAGAGTCTGTGTGTTATCACAATAATTTAAAAAAGAAGCAGGGTGTCTGGGCTTGGTGGCTCAGCCTGCAATCCCAGCACTTTGGGACGCTGAGGCAAGTGAATTGCCTGAGCCCACAGGTTTGAGACCAGCCCGGGCAACTTGGTGAGATCTCATCTTTACAATAATTTTTTTTAAATTAGCTGGGCAAGGTTGCGCGTGCCTGTAGTGCCAGCCACTTGGAAGACGACTGAGGCAGAAGGATCACTGGAGCCCAGCAAGTCAACACTGGAGTGGCCATGAGTGTGCCATGGCACTCCAGTCTAGGTGACAGAGTGAGACTCCAACTCAAAAAAAAAGAAAACAGGCCGGGCTCGGTGGCTCAGCCTGTAATCCCGCGCCTTTGGGAGGCTGAGGTGAGTGGATTGCCTGAGCCCGCGGGTTCGAGACCCGCCTGGGCAGTGAGACCTCATCTCTACAATAAATCAAAAAATCAGCCGGGCGTAGTAGCGCGCGCCTGTAGTTCCAGCTACTTGGAAGGCTGAGGCGGAAGAATCACTGGAACCCAGCAGGTGGAGGCTGCGGTGGCCGGGAGCGGCCACTGCACTCCAGTCTGGGCGACAGAGTGAGACTCCAACTCAAAAAAAAAAAAAAAAAAGAAAAAGAAGCAGGGTGGGTTTGAGAGAAAGTAGAGTTTGTGAGCAGGAAATTAAGACAGATCAGGGCCCTTGGAGAGGGTCTTGAGCCAGACCAAGTCAACTTTTCGCCACATGGTACGTGCCAATGACAGAGAAGAGGATGAAAAGAAGAAATTAAAGAAGGTCATCTATGGGGAGAAACGCATTTTGTCTTGGAAATTACACACTAACTGTCACAGTTATGTTTGGTGGCAATCAATGCTATACTCTTTTGCTGTAAATACAGCATTTGGGAATATCCCAGTGTCATCCGTGCTATTGGGGAGGAAGAGAGACAGGTAGATTCTTATCCCATGTGAGTGAAGTCCTATGGCACCAAGTTGTGCTTTGTACCCAGCATCCAAGTCAGTGGATGTCTAATTGGATGTGTACCAGTGAGTATCCAAGATGGCGCATCTAAATTAGGAGAGGTGGAAGCGAGCTGAAGAAGTAGGCCTTTTACTATGATGTGAGTAGGGAGAGAGAACCATGAGGGATAGAGCAGTGTTCTGGGGTGAGTACAGAGGTTGTTACCATCCCTAAACCTACAGGGCGAGGGGAGGCAGGGCTTCCTGACTCCAGAAGGAATGAGTCACATGGCTCAGGGGCTACCTTGACTTGTCCAGCGACCTTTGGTGCCCGACAGCCACCAGTCTTTTTAAACAACCCTGCAGGGCAGGAGCCTGGGGACAAACAACCCTGAACTCACCGTCTATCTGGTATCTCCTGTCAGGGTTTCCCCAGCTGCCCAGGCCCAGCCGGAATCCAGAGTCCAAGGAGCCTGTCTGATGTGGTCCAGGCTCTCTAACTTCGTCTTATCAGTATCCTAGGAAAAGCCTGGTACAAGATTCTGGGACCCCACCCCAAAGTTTCTGACTCAGCAGGCTAAAGTGTTGCCTGAGAATCTACATTTTAACAAGTTCCCAGGTGGTATGAGAACTACACTTTGAGAACCACTGAGGTAGCCCGTACAGGTTAACTTCCTAGAACAAAGAGCAGAAGGAAGAACGGATTTGGAAATGAAGGCAACTTGTTTATTTAATTAAAGGTGTTGATGAGCCCGGCTCGGTGGCTCAGCCTGTAATTCCGCGCTTTGGGAGGCTGAGGTGAGTGGATTGCCTGAGCCCGTGTGTTCGAGACCCGCCTGGGCAACTTGGCAAGACCTCATCTCTACAATAAATTAAAAATTAGCCGGGCGTGGTAGCGCACTCCTGTAGTTCCAGCTACTTGGAAGGCTGAGGCGGAAGGATCACCGGAGCCCAGCAGGTCGAGGCTGGGGTGACCGGGAACGGCCACTGCACTCCAGTCTGGGTGACAAGAGTGAGATTCCAACTCAAAAAAAAAAAAAGGTGTTGATGGGCCCCCTATTAGAGCCAGAATCTCTGCAGACCTCAGTTTCCTTGCCTATAAAATGAGGAAGAGCAGCAAGATACCTTCCAGCTCATTCTCTGATCCCACAGATTCCAGGCTGCAGAAGATTGTCCAAGTTGAAGATTGCACTTCCTTCTGCAGGGTAAGCGGTCACTATGGCTGTGGATTGTCCGGTGGTCCATCACATGTGTGACGCATTATGTGGATGGATTCTTTTCCAATTATGTCTTCTGCTGGATTAAAAGCTACTTGCCAAAGGACATACATGTTTGGCTTTTCCAGAATATTTCTCTATAGATGAAAGGAAGCACTTGCTACATCAGATAAACTGTGTTCTAAAATAGGGAGGTCCCATTTGATTTGTATAAAACCAGACATCAAGGAGATCATTTTAAATATTATAGGAGAATGTACCTAATTAACAAAAGTCCAATGAATGAATTTATACTATTATGTCTGTAAAATTGCTATTCAGTGTTACTTATAAAATACATTTTTCTTTTCTTTTCTCTCTCTCTCTCTCTCTCTCTCTCTCTCTCTCTCTCTCTCTCTCTCTCTCTCTTTCTTTTTTGTTAGGGTCTGTTGCCTAGACTGAAGTGCAGTGGCATGATCACAGCTCACTGCCCAAACAACCCTCCCACCTCAGCCTCCCAAGTAGCTGGGACTACACGTGTGCGTCACGATGCCTGGTTACCTTTTAGTTTTGTGTAGAGACAAGGTCTCGCTATGTTGCCGAGGCTGGTCTTGATCTTCTGAGCTCAAGCAATCCTCCTCCTCAGCCTTCCAAAGTGCTGAGATTATAGCCGTGAGCCACTGTGCCCAGCCAGTTTTCTCTTTTCAAGAGTTCCTTTGTTAAAATCAGAAGATCCCTGTGGTCTTCCAGGTCATAGGTGACTATCTGCACATGTGCACACGTGTGTACGCATGTCAAGTGTTTATGCATCTCTTCACGGGTGTTTGGTTTATGTTCCATATATTTACAGGAATGCAGATGATAAATGAGCCTGGCTGAGAGGATTTGGAAAATTCTCCTCTGTTTTTTGGTTCCCCCTTTGTTTTCTTTCAAATTAAAAAAACAACAACAACTTCAAGACTTATCCAATACCTGTTTGAAAATAGACCCTCTCACAGCAGTCATAAACTGCAGCCTCCAGGAATCTGAAAACATCTTACATCTTTTGAACAATCATTCTGCTTCCTCTCAAGGATGTCTCTGACTCAGACATTTAAGCTGCTCTTCAATGACTGATTGATGAATTCATTCACCTATCTGTGGCTACGAAGTCAATCTGTGGCTTACAGACACGTTGAGTAAGTCATGGGGAAGAAAGATTGCAGTGGCGATATTTGCGTCTGGGTTCTGAAGGGTTAAAGAGTTTCAGGGGCCTTCGGGGGAATTTTTAAGGTGCTTTCAGAGGCCTGGGCCCATGGAATAGCCTGCCTCTCTGGACCTTTTTCATTTATTCAACAAACTTTCCTGAGTATCTGAAGTGTTCTGGAAGCTTCTCTTGGTGCGCGATATGGACTTCTGGTGTAGCAGACACAGACTGGTACATGGGAAGCCAGAATTGGAGGTGATGAGCTCTGCCAGAAGGCTTCTAGGGTGTCAGAGCTCAGAGACTGGGTTGATCGTTTTGACTGTATATCTAACTACTGAGCTCACACTGGTTTCTCAGAACATATTTACTGACTGAGTGCAGCAACAGAAAAATAAAGAAAGAGATTTGGAAGCCCAGAGGAGGCTGCTTCATCCTCCCTGGAGGCTCTGGGATGAGCACCAACTCACTTGGAGGAGACAGGAGAGGTGTGCTCACCCTCACCTTCCCAGGCGACCCAAAAGAGCAGCTTTTGTTCTGTCTTTCAAGCTTCTATTTGTTTCGACACATAAAAAAAGCCAAACAAAACAAGCCTGGATTCTGTCTAAGTGTATTACCTCAAGCTGTTAGGACTAACGGCCTGAAAATGTCTATAGACCATTTCCATGGGATTAACACTCTATCATGGCTCACTTGACTCCAGGATGGAGTCGAATTTCTTATGACTTCCAAATTCCTCACTGTGATCTGCAGGGACGTGATCATCACCTTTCTGAAGAGTATACAGAAGGTGTTAAATCAGTTGTCGTCCCGGTCTGCCCCCTGTTTGTTCCCTTGTTATTTTTTCTTGACATTGGCCTGGGATGGGGCAGAACATTAGGGGATAAACCATAGAACCATAAAGCCAGAAATTTCATTTAAATAAGAAGAACAAGAACACTCCCAATTGATTCATCGTCTTCTGGGAATTGCCTGATTCTGGATTAAGGAGGCAGGGAGGTCCTGATCAGTTAAGAGAGGGGACATAGTACTGATGGGAGTGGTAAGAAAAGAGAGGAGGTTGGACATAGTGGCTCATGCCTGTAATCTCAGTGTTTTGGAAGGCCAAGGTAGGAGGATCGCTTGAGTCCAGGAGTACGAGACCAACCTGGACAACAAAATGAGACCTCATCACTACAAAAAATAGAAAAATTAGCCAGGCCTGATGGCACATGCCTGTAGACCCAGCTACTCAGGAGGCTGAGGCAGAAGGATTGCCTGAGCCCAGGAGGTCGAGGCTGTGACCATGTCACTACACTCCAGCCTGGGTGACAGAGTGAGACTCTGACTCACCAAAAGAAAAGAAAAGAAAAAGAAGACAAGGAAAAAACTGTCATTTGTTGCTTCTCTTCCACTTACCAACCACAGTCTGAAATAAACCAAGAGACCTAGTGGTCGCTGGAGACAATTTGTACCAGCTCCCAAGAACCAATCCTAAATTTTAAAGAATTTTGCAAAATAACTGATAAACACATCAATTGCAAAGAATTATATAAACTTACAGCTAAACAAATTATATTAAAAACAAATGTTTTAAATGCCCCAAACTCATAACTTTCTAATGTTCATAAATCTTACTATTTGTTGCGCTTTTGAGGTTATTTGTGGCTTCTAAATCCATATGGTAGAAATATTATACTATATTATTATTATACTATAAATATTATACTATAAATAGTATATTGTTTGTCTCTTCCTCAACTCTGTGTCCAGTGGCCTCATGTTAGTAGCTTGAAATTGGCCAGGGTGGGAAAGTTTACACCAGGGAAATTGGAACCTGTTACACATTGGGTCTTTGGTTTCTCCTCACCCCACCCCCCAACAGCGTCAGTTATTAAACATTGACAAGTACATCACAGCAAAAGATTTTCTGAAATTTCTTAGAAATTGATTTAGGTTTGCATGGGCCTTGGGGTGCTGTGTGCCATCCAGCTCCGTGATCTCTGAGGACAGGTATCTTGAGCAAGTTTGCTGAACCATAATACTGAGCTTGACATTTACTGCCCAATTATTGGGTACCAGGACATTATGCAGTTGGAAATATGCCATTATACAACCCAATAGAAAATAATTCAGAATAGATTCTTTGTGGCTTTGTTAAGAAATCATTCTCGTACTACATGATTCACTCATTTAAAGTGTACAATTCAATGATTTTTACTATGTTCACAGGCCACAACCATGGCTCACCATAGCCGCAACCTCCTGGGCTCAGGCATCACAATTAATTTTAGAACATGCTCACCACCCTATAAAGAAACTTTGCATCTATTATAAGTCAATCCACAATTCCTCTGAGTCATTCTTCTCCCCTCCAAGCCCTCAGCAGCCACTAATCTACTTTCAGTCTCCAGAGAGTTGTCTGTCTAGCAATTTCATATGGCACTCTAAGTGGTCTTTTATGAATGGCTTCTTTTACATAATATAATGCTTTCAAGGCTCATCCACATTGCAGAATGTTGCAGCACATACTTCATTCCTCTTCGTTGCTGCATAATAGTCCATTGTGTGGCTTACTACATTTTTTTTTGGTCCTTTCTTCAGTTGATGAATATTTGGATTGTTTGCACTTTTTGGCTAATACAAAGAATGCTGCCATGAACATTCACATATAAAACTTTTTATTTACCTTGGGTATAGACCCTCCTAGGAATAGGATTGCTGGGCAATATGCTAAACATGTGAAAACTCCATGTTTAACAATTTAAAGGTGTTTCCCAGACAGACTGCACCATTTCACACTCCTACCCACAGTATATGAGGGTTCCAGTCTCTCCACATTCTCATCAACACTTGATATTATCTGATTTTTTCTTTTAGTCATCCTAGTGGGTGAAAATGGTATCCCTTTGTGGTTTTGATTTGCATTTCCCTAATGTCTAATGATGTTGAACACCTTTCATGTGCTTGTTGGCCATTTGTAGATCTTTGGAGAAATTTCCGTTCAAATTCTTTGTCCATTTTGAAATCAAGTTGCCTTTTTAAAATTGTTGAGTAGTCATCATTCTGGAGACAAGTCCCTTATGAGATATATAATTTGCACATATTTTATCCCATTGTGTGGCTTGTCTTTACTTTCTTGATGGTATTGTTTGAATCACAAAAGTTTTAAATTTTGATTAAGTCCAGCTTGTCTATTTTTAAATTTTGTTGTCATGTTTTTGATATCTAAGAAGGTTGCTTTCTTCTACCTTGATTCTTTTGCATGTGGATATTCAGTTATCTCTGTACCATAAGTTCCAAAGAATATTGTTTCCATATTGAATTGTCTGGGCGTGGAATAGATTTTGAAATGTTATCATACATTTTCCCCTAATGCTACCCCCAATTTCTCTCGCTCTCTCTCTCTATCTCTCTCTCTCTCTCTCTCTCTCTCTCTCTCTCTCTCTCTCTCTCTCTCTCTCTCTCTCATTCTCTTTCTTTCTTTTTTGAGTTGTCACCCAGGCTGGAATACACAGGCACACTCACAGCCACCACAGCCTCAACCTGCTGGGCTCAGACAATCTTTCTACCCCAACCTTCAGAGTAGCTGGAACTACAGGCATGTGCCATCATGCCAGGCTAATTTTTTTAATTTATTGTAGAAACAGGGGTCTCACCAAATTGCCCAGGCTGGTCGTGAACCCCCGGACTCAGGCAATCCTCTTGCCTCTGCTCCCAAAGTGCTAGAACCCTAGCATGAGCCACCACACCTGGCCCCAATTCCTTCAAACATCTGTTTCTTTTCATTTACCATATCTGGCCCCATACTCAGGCTGTATGGCCAGAACTTCCTGCAGGGCACCCATGTTAACACACACACTGGCATATCTTGAATCCAGATCAAAGCCACTCTCTAACCTCTGTGTATTAGTCAGGATAAGCCAAGCAAAGTATTGTAACAAACAACCCCCTTCTTCTCATAGGCATAACACAATGAGGGCTTATTTTTCTCCCATCATAGTCCAATGTGAGCGGGAGAGGGCAGGGGAGTTCCATGCAGTCACTCAGGACTCAGGCTCCTTCCAGCCAGCAGCTCTGCTGTCCCCTGGGCTTCCTAGTCCTCTTCCTTCTCTTGACTGCTGGCCAGACCCGGATGGCCAGGTCTGCTGCCCCTAGGGCTTCATTGTCCTTCGCTAAATCCTCCGGATCCGGCCAGCCGACGAGGGAGGAAAGAGAGAGAACACAGAGTATCTTGCGGGAGTTTTTTTTAAGGGTCAGGACTGGAAGTGACAGACATCACTCCTACCCACTTTCCGTTCCCCAGAACTCAGTCACACGGCTCCAATGATTGCAAGAGAACTGAGAAATGTCTGCTCACCATGTGCTGGGAGGAAAAACAGACAGAATTTGGTGAACAAGAGCAGTCTCTGCCATACACCTATACCATCTATTTTATTTTATTTTATTTTATTTAAGTTGGGGGGAGTCTCACTCTGTCACCTAGGCTGGAATGCAGTGGCACAATCATGGCTCACCATAGCCGCAACCTCCTGGGCTCAGGCAATCCTTCTGCCTCAATCTCTGGAATAGCGGGACTACAGGTGCCCACTGCCATGGCTGGCTAATTTTTTACTTTTTCTGTTGAGATGAGGTCTCGCTGTGTTACCCAGGCTGGTCTTGAATTCCTGGGCTCAAGCAATCCTCTCACCTCAGCCTCCCAAAGTGCTAGGATAACAAGCATGAGCCACTGCACCTGGCCCTATACCATCCATTTTAAGAATGACTCCCCAAAAAGTGAGTGTGTGAGTGTGTTTCCTCCTACCTCTACATAGACCCTCTACCTCCCACCTCCTGTCTCCGCATTCTGAAACAGGGGTACATCTCTCCTCTCTGGTGGCTCCATCTCAGTGGTGAGCCCCTGTGGAAGTCAGTGGTCTGAGGAAAGGCAAAAGTCTGTCTGAGCGGAAGACAGAGCAGAACTGCGGTCGAATGGATGGGAAACTCGGAAGGACACAAAATTCCAGGGGGAGGGGACTGGCTTCCTGGAACGTAAAGCTCAAAGGAACCTGAAAAATCTATCATGGTAAATCATCAGGCATTGGGTATGCTACAGTTATAGTCTGCCTTGCAAAGTTGGATCTTGCAAGTGTTCATTTATGGAATGTCATAAACTGATGGATTATGAACAAACATAGCATGAAGACAGAGGAGGTTTCTCTATGCCAGAAAGAACTCCTAGGGGCTGGGTGTGGTGGCTCATGCTTGTAATCCCAGCACTTTGTGAGGTCGAGGTGGTAGGATCGCTTGAGCCCAGAAGTTCGAGACCAGCATGGGCAGCATAGCCAGACCTCGTCTCTATTAAAAAAAAAAAAATCAAAATATCAGCCATGTGTGATGGTGCGCACTGGTAGTCCCAGCTATCTGGGAGGGACCAGAAAGTTGAGCATGATCATGTCACTATCCTCCGGAGTGAGACCCCACCTCAAAAAAAAAAAAAAAAACCAAAAAAACTCCTAGAAATTAAATGTTCTAGCCCTGTGATCAAATTATGCTGTTGTTTCATAATCATGTGTGCATCACCGATTTCTTCTTGCGTCTAGGGTAATCTACAGAAGTCCTTTCTTCTCTGTCATTCACAGGTGTAGAAGCAACGTTCAGAGAATGAAGAGGCACCAGGTCTCCCCTAAACCATGCGTTGTCCCCAGTTAACTAGCTCATCCCTTTGGCTTTTCTTCATGGGACCCTTCAACTGCTGGTCTCCTTTGGAAGGACTTCAAGTCCCCCTGCACTTCACCCTAAGTCCGGACCCTGAACTGAATCAAGACATTAGAGGAAACCTATTTGCACCATTCTTTGAGGTTCTCCTTCACTGCTGATTTTGAATAATGTCCTGTGTGGCTGGTGTCTCCTCCCTGCTGCTCTGGCTGTCCCTTGAACTCTCAGGCCACACCCCATACCCAGAACACCCCCTTCACTCCCAGCTCCAAACCCTCCTCCTCCCAATATTCAAATAACCCTAACATCACTGGACTGCGGCAGAGCCTTTCCCAAGAAGCTGGACCAGGACGGTGGTTCCCCCCACCCCCACCCCCAAAACCCTTCTCCTGTCTAGACCTGCCGTGCACAGGTCATGCATCACACAACCACGCCAAACACTCTTGCGCCATGTCTTCATTCTTGCCATTTCACTCATTAACACATTTGTTGTTTGTCTCGGGCTGGTTTGCCCAGTCGTAGCTGTCAGTCTGAATCAGTGAGTTCCATCTGACACTGCAGACTTCTAGAAGAAGGGATCCTTTCATTCTTGATGACAGCCACCCATAATAATGTTCTGTTTCCATTCGGGTTCCGGCCTGTGGTCACATGAAACATCAGGGCTGAAGTGATGCCTTTACTCCCGCTGTGCACACATTTACTAAAGGAAAGTTGAGCGGATCCGCAGTTACAAGGATCCTTTATCAAGGGCCCTGCCTTAGCCACGGCTTCGGCAGGGATTCTCATCCAGACCTCCTGAGGAATACAGCACCGTCCTCATTCTCCAGACGAGACTCACAGTGGTTAAGTGGCTCACCCCAAATAAAACCATACATTCTGGAACCAAGATGCAGCCCACGTCTGCGCCCTGTGGCTTCCCTGAGTCCGTGTGGCAGGTGTTATTCTTCACCATACTTGCTTAGAATAAAGAGTCCCAGAGCTTTCTTAAATGCTTGTGTGGATCACCAAGGAGGGAGGATGGTGGCAAAACTCCATCTTGTCTACTAGACGATGAGCTCAATACGCATGCCCTCCTGGTGATGGATGAGCAGTTTCATTCAGGTGCGAGAAAAGAAGTGAGTGTCACGAAATGTGTAGAGACATCTCATTTTTTCCCCCCGTGATGGAGCTGAGTAGCATTTTTATAGAGAAAATCTATATAGTTATAAGAAGAAATTTGGGACCCAACTCCTTCCCACATGACGATGAAAATGGATAGCTTTGGGGAAAGATAACAGGTTAGTGTGTATGGACCAAAAAACCTTTAAAGCATTCCTTTCTCTGCACATAGCTGGGCTCATAAAGCTCTTTTGCAGCCTGTGACAATGACCCAGGTAAGTGCAAAGATGGGTGGAAAGGGCTTTAGGGAAGATTCCACAGAGTGAGACTACTACTAAAAAAAATGTTTTATTTAACTGACGATATCTAAAATATTATCGTTTCAACATGTAATCAGTATCTTTAAACTAAAGAGCTATTTTACATTCCCTTTAAAAAATATGAAGTCTTCAAAAATTCAGTGTGTATTTTACATTTATAACACATGTTAATTTGAATTAGCCACATTCCAAGTGCTCAATAGCCAGATGTGGCTAGTGGCTAGTGTATTGGCCAGCATAGATCTGAAGAGTGATTTCTTCTGGGACTCACAACTTTGGTGATTTCTCTCAATCTCAAACTGAAAAGACCATTGCATTCCAAATGTATCAACTAAATATTGCTGCATAATAAACTACCTTAAAACTGAGGGTCTGAAAACAAAAGTTTTTTATTTGCTCACTAGTGAATGGGTTAGTCATTTGGACTGTGCTCAGCTGGGACGGCTAATCTGTGTTGTGAGTGGTGTTGGCAGTGCTCACATATGTGGTCAGGTCTTGGCTAGGATGGCTGGGCTGGCTGCGTCTCTTTCCATATGTTCTCTTGCCCTTCATGAAGCTAGCTTGAAGGAGAGAGAAAGTCCCGTTGTACACTTGCTTTTAAAATCTCTGCTTACTTCATTCTTGCCAATATCTCATTGGCTGGAGAAGTCATGTGGCCAAACCCAGAGTCAATATGAGAGGGAACTATGCAAAGACAAGAGTTCAGGGACACGTGATGGATTGGGGGCCATTATTGTTACAATTGACTGTACCATATTTTATAGAATATATAAATGTGCTTCACGCTCCCCAAGTGAGCAACTTTTTATTTTGGGAATATGAGATGTTAGTGTGCATTGATTACTGTGACAACCAGTCTCTAAGATGGTCCCTAATCACCATCTGCTTTTCATATTCCTATGTCATTCTCTCTCCCACACTGAATAGGGTGACCTGTGTAGCCAATAGGATATTGTAGAAATGACAGTGTGTTATTTCAGTGGTAAGACTACAACAGTCATTGCAGCTTCTGCCTTGCTTGCTTGGATCATTCACTTTGAGAAAGTCAGCCACCATGTCATGAGGACAGTCAATCTGCTGTATAAAGAAGTCCTCGTGATGAGGAATTCAGGCATCCTACCAACAACCAATACCGACTTGCCCGCCACATGAGTGTGCCATCTTAGAAGCAAATCCTCTAGCCCCAGTCAAGCCTTCAGATGACTGCAGCCCCACAAGAGACCCTGAGCCAGAACCTATCCCCAAATTCCTGACCCACAGAAAATATAAGATGATAAATGTGTATTGTTATTTTAGGCACCAAGTTTAGGAATAATTTGTTATGCAGCAGCAGGTAAGTAATGCAATTACCTGCAAGCTTTATTTAAGAGAGAGACAAAAGGTCTGAATTAATTTCTGTCACATTTTGATTACATAAAAAATTAAATTTATTTGTCTCAGACGCCAAATAGAATTGTTTTCCCTAAACGAGAAAGAGATTTTGCCTTTTACATAAAGAGTATTTAAAGCAAAAAATAAATGAATAAGAAAAATTTACATCCTGGGCCAAACATATTTAATATCACCAGATGTAAGTTCCCTTTAGCAAGCGAAAGTAACAAGCCTTTACTTGACTTGTTAAGCAAATGAGATGTATTTTTTAAAACATTTTAAGATATAGGGAGGTAAGGAATTTGGCTGAACAGCATGTCCAAGGGGATACCTAAATTTTCTTCAAGCAAATCCTAGATATAAAAATGGCTTGTGGAGATTCCCTTGGGAATTCCCCTATGTGCTACTTTACTGCTTAGTGCATGATGTGTCCTGTTAACCATCGTTGAGTCATTTGAGATTTCGGCAATGCAGTGTTGTGCTGAATCCTGGTTCTGTTATTTACGAAAGTAATTTCTCTGAGTTTTGGTTGCCTCATCTCTAAATGGAAATAACAATACATATCATATGGGATGTTTGGGGGCTTATACGTGATAGCATATCTAAAGGATTTAGCATGGGACTTGTAAGTAGGATCCACTGTTATCTTCTTTGCTGCACTATGTTAGGTGTGTTTCTTGACTCTTTCCTGCAGTGCATTTGTTTTGTGCTAAGAGACACACCTTTTTTGTTGCTTTTTTTGTTTGCTTGTTTTTATTTCGGTAGCTTCAGGGGTACAAATAGTTTTTGGTTACGTGGATGCATTGTATAGTGGCAAAGAAGCCTGGGCTTTAAGTGTGCCCACCGCTCCCACCTGTGCACATTGTACCTGACAGGTGATTTTTTTGTCCCTCTATCCCTTCCCTTCTCCCCCATTTGAGTCTCTCGTGTCCATGACACCTTCTCTCTGCCTTTGCAGATCCTTAGTTTAGCTCCCATTATAAGTGAGAACATGTAATGTTTGGTTTTCTGTTCCTGAGTTAGTTCACTTAGGATGATATTTTCCAATTTCATCCAAGTTGCTGCAGAAGACATTATTTCATTCTTTTTGATGACTGAGCAGTATACCATAGCGAATATAGACCACATTTTCATTATTCCACATATCTGTTGAAGGGCATTTAGATTGATTTCACATCTTTGCAATTGTAAATTGTGCTGTGACAAACATGCAGGTGCAGGTGTCTTTTTCGTATAACGACTTCTGAGGAAACACACATTCAGAGTGCGAAAACTCATTCAAGTATTGCACTGATGACCTCATATTAACTTTATGCTCGTAGATGCTATTATAGCTCTTTCTGTCTATAAAATAAACCCAAAAGAAGTTTTAACATCAATACTAGAGATTCTTTCATAAAACACTGAATAATTTTTAAAAATTGGAAACATACTTATTTTCATTGCAGTTACCATCTCTATAATCTCACATGAAATCCAAATTCTCTCTCTTTGGAATAATTGGGCTAATAGAACTTAATGATAGGCTCAGCCTGGCCATACTTTACAAAGAGCTTTTTTAAAAAAATTAAAAAGCCAAGCATGGTGGCTCACGCCTGTCATTCCAGCACTTTGGGAGACAGAGTCAAGAGGATTGTCTGATCTCAGGGGTTCAAGACCAGCCTGAGCAACATGGCAAGACCTGATCTCTACAATAAAAAGCCAAAAACTCAGCCGGGCATGGTGGCACAGTCCTGTGGTTCCAGCTACTTGGAAGGCTGAGGCAGAAGGAGTGCCTGAATCCCACAGATCGAGTTTACAGTGGCCATGAGCGTGTCACTGCACTCCAGCCTGGGTGACAGAGTGAGACTCTGATTCAAAAAAATAAATCATAAATCATAAATGAAATGCATTTATTCATTCAATAAATGAGAGACTCCAAGATAACTAATCACAAAACGTGGGTGTGCCCAGCCGGACCCCAACCCCATCCCCAGTTCTGATTGTCTTGTGTCAAAAAGTTCCCGAGACATTGTCTGTTGCTGTCCAGACGTGGAAAGACGCCAGAGAGACCATCAAGCCAGGGTGTGGCGCTTGGACAGCCAGCATTTCCTCCACTGACACAGAAATGACCCATGAATTTCCTGTGGGTTGTGCAGACAGCTCAGAAGGTGGCTGGACTTAGGCTGTCTCCAGGTTCCCCCACCCAAGGTTGCGGTCCTCTAGGCAGGGAAAACCAAAGGGCTGTGGTGGGGCTGTGGGTGTGCAGGGAAAACTCAAATGTGAGTTTCAGACAGGGGACTGTGTGGCAGGGAAGAGCATCCAAAGGCTCTTCTGGAAAACCCACAGGTGAGTCTCAGGGGAGACCCACCATGCCGGCCCTGCCTTGCAGACACTCAGACTGTGTGAAGAAGTTGAAACTTCCTCCTCATCCTGGACAGTCTGGCAAGGAACTGTCCCTGCCTCCTATCCCAACCTACTAGGGCACATACAGGGAAGAGAGAGGGGAAGCATGTTTGCCTACCCGGGCTCCATTTCCCATGCCAAGCTGCTGGGGACAGAGTAGGAAGCTTTACATAGAGTGTAAAGGTAATATTTTTAAATGAAACTTATTTATTCATCTGGTTTTTTTGAGTCAGGGTCTCACTATTTTGCCCAGGCTGGAGTATAGTAGCATGATCATGTAGCCTTGACCTTCCAGGTTCAGGCAATCCTCCCACCTTGGCCTCCTGACTCTCTGGGATTACAGGCACCTGCCATCACACCCAGCTAACTTTCTGATTTTTTTGTAGAGTTGAGGTCACACTATGTCGCCCAGGCTCGCCTTGAACTTCTGGACTCAAGCAATCCTCCCACCTTGGCTTCCCAGATTGCTGGGATTACAGGTGTGAGCCACAATGACTAGCCAGAAAAAACAAACAAACCTTTGTATTAGGGGACATTTCAAGCATAAAGATAGAAAGTATAATGTGGTGACTCCACCACCAAGCTTCAAAAATGACCAACTCAGAGTCGATTTTGTTCATTTGTACCTTTCTACTTCCCCACCCCAAATTATCTTAAAGCAAGTCTCAGATATTGTACTATTTCACCCATAAATATTTTAGTACGTATCTCCAAGGTAGGGACTAAACACAACCATTTCATTCCTGATTATTATCAAATATTCCCAAATTTTGTCATAACCAATCAAAAGGTTGATTGAATAATAATCCAAATAAATTCCATATGCTACATTGGTTTTTATGTCTTTTAAGATTCCTTTAGTCTATGGAGTTTTTTTTCCCCCTTCTACTTTTATTTTCTTGCAACTTATTAATTAAAGAAATGTGATTGTTTTTCCTGTAATCTGAATTTTACTGCTTATTTTCATGTGACCTTAATATGTTCCCTATCCCATAATTATCTGTAAATTCATAGAGCCGGAGGCTTGGCCAGCTTTTAATTGGTCTGATTTTTTTGGTGAAACTATTTTGTAAGCGATGGTATGTTCATCCTCAAGAGGAATGTAATGTCCAATTGTCTGTCTCTCACTCTTTTGATTTTGGTAAAAAGTAAAAGCATGTACGTGAAATTTACCCTCTTGACACTTTTAGGTGTACACTTCAGTGGCATTAAGTATGTTCACATTGCTGGACGGCCATCCCCACTGTCCATCTCCAGAACTCTTTCATCTTGCAAAACTGAAATTCTGTACCCATTAAATAACAACTCATTTCTTCCGCCCCCAGCCCCTGGTGACCACCAGTCTACTTTTTCAAATCCTCCATGAATGTGACTAGTCTGGGTGCCTTATATAAGTAAAATCATACAATATCTGTATTTGGGTGACTGGTCGATTTCACTTAGCATAAAGTCTCAAGGTCCACCTGTGGTGTAGCTCATGTCAGAATTCCCTTCACTTTCAAGGCTGAATAATATTCCATTGTCTGTGTGGACCATACATTGCTTATTCATTCATCAATCGATGGACATTTGGGTTGTTTTCACCTTTTGGCTGTTATGAATAATGCTGCTATGAACATGGGTGGGTAAATGTCTCTCTGAGATCCTTCTGGCAATATTTTGGGACGGATACCCAGAAGTGGAATTACTGGATCATATGGTAATTCTTTTAATTTTTTGAGGAAACTTCATGCTGTTTTTCTCAACAGCTGCACTATTTTACAATGCCACCAACAGTGTAGAAGGCTTCCAGTTTCTCTACACTCTCAACTACAGTTGTTACCTTCTAGTTTTTGACAGCAGCCATCCTAATGAGTGTGAGATTATATCTCTTTGTGGGTTGATTTGCATTTCCCTAATGATTACTGACCCAGAGCATCCTTTCATATGCTTGTTGGACACTGGTATATCATTTTTTAAAGAAGTGTTGATTCAAGTCCTTTGCCCATTTTTAAATTGTTTGGTGTTGTTGTTGTTATTGTTCTTTATATATTGTGGACACTATCCCTTATGAGATATGTGAGTTTCACATATGTTATCCTCGTTCTTTAGGTTACCTTTTCACTCTGCTACTATGTCCTTTGATATATAGAAGCTTAAAATGTTAATGTCATTCCAGTTGTCTATTTTTACTTTTGTTGCCTGTTATTTTGGTGCCATACCCAGGAAATTCTTGCCAAATCCAATGTCAGGAAGCATTTCCTCTACACTTTCTGCTATGGTTGTCTTTTTAGCCATCACTGGTCATCATTGCCAAGAACAATGATTTCATCAGAGGTTCCAAAAAATGTGATATTCTAACTTAGTCCATCTTTATTTATTAGCTGGAATGCTTCTAGGAAGAGAAATTTCCCTCACTGACTACTTGGTTCCTCTGAGGCTTATTTTATACCAAGAACATTTATTCCTTTTATTTATTTACAAGTTGTCAAAATATTGTGTTGATTCCCTAATTCTATCCTCAAAAGATGACACATGAGTTGAGATATTTTTTAAAGTTTTATTGTGAACTAACAGACGCAATAATCTGGATGTGTTGAATCAACTGCAGTTGTTACTTTTTATTGTTGTTCAAATGTTTCCATCTTTAGAAAGAGGGAGACTTTCCATGTTGGCTCCTGGAGTTTTCTGGCATGGTCCTGGGGTTCTTTGATCGATTCCTTGCTTTCTACTATTCCAAGATGTTTTAGGCCTATTTGACATATTTCCTGTCCCAGACAGAGAATTGGCCATTGAAATAACATTTAAATATAAGCAGTATTGGGATTTTAAAATCTAGAATGAGATTGCTTTAACAATCTAAACACTGTGAAATTGAACTGAACTATACTGAGATTCTATAGAGAACAGTACAATAAGGACAATTACAGGAAAACATGAAATGATTTTACATTTATACTCTCAATGAACTGAAAATTCTCAGTAATCTCATGCAGCTATCTCAGTGGAGAGATCAAGGAAGCAGTTGGAGACATAATTTTAGACTTTAAAGGGCAGGTTCGGGCTGAAAGTACAGACCTGGGAGTTATGTTGCTGGTTTGTGCATACATCTAAGGGGTTAGATGAGATGATCTAGAGAGAAAATGCTGAGAGAAAAGAGACACAGGCCAAGATCAGAGCCCCGACATGTTGCCGTTGACAAGAGATGGAACCAGCAAAGGGATCCAAATGCTTAACGCGTTAAGAGGAAACTTGGACACTGAGATGGTCTTGAAACCAAGAAAAGAGTGTACTTCAAGAAGGAGGTCAACTGGGTCAAATGGGTCACAGAAAGACAGAAAAAAGACCATTGCATTGGCAAAGTGGATGTCATTTGCGACTTTGACAAGAAGGGTTATTATGGTCAGCAGGGTTGGAGTAGGTTGAGGAGAAAGTGTGTCCTCATGGGGACTTCAGGACAATGGGTTCCCAGTTGCCCCAGGACTCCAAGTGACGGGTCAAACGGTCTCATTTCCAAAAGCCAGATCTACACACGGGAGGAGCATTCCACGTGTTCAAGTGGGTAGGCTGGCAGAGAAGAGGATGGCATATTATGGCCAGATCCAGTTCCCTGTTTATCTGCTTGATAAAAAATTGGGTTAAAAAACACATAACATAAAATGTATACATACAACGGAAACTCTGTACCATTAAACAACTTCCCTATCTCCCAACCCCCAACCCTGGCAACCTCCATTCTACTTCCTGTTTCTATGAACTTGACCATTCCAGGTACCTCGTATACCCTACCTGCTTCTCTAAGAAGCCTGACCTTGAATGCCAAAGAGCTGTGTGTGTGTGCAGGATCCTATGGAAGCACAGTTGAACCGTCTAATTGAAATGTGGGTGTAGGTTGACAAGGCCCAGACTCGGAAAGGTCTAGCTAACCAAGACCAGCATGTTGGGAACCCAGAGATAAAACGGGCCACAGAGGGCACAAGATGCTTCCTCCAGCTTGAGCCTGCCTGGGAGATGAGCCGAGGAGAGCAAAGGTAACTGGGAGAGGTGTAAGATTCAGTGTCCCCCTCAGAGAGAAAGAAGCCCCAGCGAGCGAATGGCTGCTGTGACCCCATGACGGAGCAGAGATTTTCAAGGTGGCTTCGCAGCAGCTGGAAAAGGCTCAGATTGCCTGGTTGTTCTTTGGAAACAGATCGAAGGATGAAAGAGAAGGCTGAAGTCCTGAACAAATATCGGTACCCACCCCGACGTGAAGCTGGATGTCGCTAAGGCTCGAGACAAGCCTTCCTTGTTGGAATAACCTCCATCCTCCTACAGGAATGTGCCCAGGGCTGCGTGGCCCTTTCAAAAGAGAGCCTGCACCCAGCACCCGCAGGCTCATCTTTCAGAGGGTGGGAAGACCATCTGAAGTGAAGATGCCAAATGCCGCCACCAAACTCTCAGACTCTCACGTCCTGGCGTCATAACCCAGGGCGACCCGGTCTCAGTTCCTCGGTGACTTTCTTCAAAACTGGCGCTAGAGAGAGGTGGTGACAAGGGAATTCATTTGTTTATTCAGTTTACTCACATGGTAGTGCTAGGGTGTGAATTTCAGCTCAGTGTTGCTGTCTGGTTTTTATTTGTATTTGTATTTGTATTCCCAGCACTTACCTGTCCACTGTGTGACTGGACTGGTCAAGTTACTCAACTTCTTTGAGCCTTTGTAGCAGATCTGTGATGGAAATAAATGATTCTTGCACCTCAGAATTGTTTTATTAAAGAAAATTGTGTGTGTGAAGGTAATTTATGGATTGTAAATTGTGACCAAAAGTTTAGATTTTTTTAAAAATCCTTAAAAGTGCATTTTAGGCCTGATGTGGTGGTTCATGCCTGTAATCCCAGCAATTTGGGAGGCAGAGGTGGTAGAACTGCTTGATCCCAGGAGTTCGAGACAAGCCTGGGCAACATCATGAGACCTCGTCTCTACAAAAAAACCTTTAAAAAATAGCCAGGTGTTGTGGTGTGCACCTGTAGCTCCAGCTACTTGGGAGGCTGAGGTGGAAGGATTGTCTGAGCCTAGAAATTCAAGGCTGTGGTGAGCCATGATCGTGCCACTGCATTCCAGCCTGGGCGACAGAGTGAGACCCTAACTCAAAAATTTCTAAAAAATAAAATAAAGCATTGAGTCCAATTTTGATATGGAGTCAATTGTCCCTAGAGTCAGTCCAACCTCCTGATCTTGACCTTAAGTGTCTGTGACCTGGCCCTGCCCAGCTGTGGCTTCATTTCTTACCACCCTCTTGTTCTTTCACATACAGACTCACCGCACCGACTTATTTCTGTTCCATGGGCATTCCAGTGCTGTTCCCACCACAGGACTTCAAGTGCTCTCCCTCCTACCTGCTGTCATGTGTCTCCGGCCCCCTCTCCACTCCTGCTTCCCCTCACATGGCATTTCCTCTGACCTGGCATTGTCTCCAATGCTGTTCCTTGACCTGTCAACAGTCTCTGTCCTGTTTTACTACCTTCATAAAATTATCACCCTTTTATCGCCACAGGCTTTAGTTATTTATCGACTGGGTTTCCTACCCAAAGGGACATCCACGCTAAAATTCTGTTTTATTCACTTCTAGAAAAGTGCGCAGCTCATAGGAGGAGCTTAATAAATATTCATAGTCGGGTTCGGTGGGCTCAGCCTGTAATCCCGTGCCTTGGGAGGCCGAGGTGAGTGAATTACCTGAGCCCGTGGGTTCGAGACCCGCCTGGGCAACTTGGCGAGAACTCATCTCTACAATAAATTTTTTTTAAAAAATTAGCCGGGCTTGGTAGCACGCACCTGTAGTTCCAGCTACTTGGAAGGCTGAGGCGGAAGGATCGCCGGAGGTCAGCAGGTCGAGGCTGCGGTGGCCGGGAGCGGCCACTGCACTCCAGTCTGGGCGACAGAGTGAGACTCCAACTCAAAAAAATAAATAAATATATATTCATAGAACAACTACGAGGGAAATTCTCTCTATTAAATTTTTAAGTAGTTTCACTCATAGAAGCAAAGTAAATTTCAAACAATAATTTTAAACCACAAAGAAACAGGTTCTTCAGATTCATAAATATATAAATATTAAAAATGAAATATAAATATAATATTTTTTGAGACAAAGTCTCACTATGTCACCCACGCTGGAATGCAGTGGCATGATCACAGCTCACTGCAGACCTGAACTCCTGAGTTCAGATGATCCTCTCACCTCAGCCACCCAAATAGCTGGGTCTATAGGCATGTGCCACCACGTCTGACTAATTTTTAAATTTTTTGTAGAGATGAGGTCTCGCTATGTTGCCTGGGCTGGTCTCAAATTCCTGGGTTCAAGTGATCCTCCCACCTCGGTCTACCAAAGTGTTGGGATTACAGGCATGAGCCACTACACCAACCTTACATATATATGATCTATATTGTATGGATCATATATATCATATTGTATATCATATATATCATATTATATTGTATATATTATATATATATGTTATATATATATATTTTTTTTTCAGTTGGGATCTCACTCTGTTGCCCAGGCTGGAGTACAGTGGCACAATTATAGCTCACCGCAGCCTCAACCCCCGGGGCTCGGGTGATCCTTCCATCTCAGCCTCCCGAATAGCTGGGACTACAGGCATGCACCACCATGCCTGCCTAATTTTTTATTTTTTATTTCTGTAGAGACAAGTTCTCACTATGTTGCCTAGGTTGGGCTAACATATTTTTCAAGCAAAAATTATACTCATACTGAACATATTCTTTTGTGGTCTACTTTTTTCAACATCGCAATGTTTCTTTTGCAACGTCTTTTTCCATGATGCCGTGTGGACGTACCATAGTTTTCTTACCCAGCTCCCTGTGATGCATGTAATGAGATATACTTCATCAAAAGGCCATCCGTAAGTGTCCCAAATGTCCCTCCAGAAAGGCTGTGCCAATTTGCACTCCTACCAATGGTATAAAAAAGATTCATTTTCCTGAACTCCTGCCAATACTAAATCTTATTGTTTAAAAAGGAAAACAAAAGTTTTGCTAATTTGAAAAGTTAAAAGGGCTCCTCTTGTTGCTTTTTTTGGTATTTCTTTTATTACTTGTGAGTTTGAACTGTCTTTTTCATTTGCTGTTTTCTCATATTGTATTTTTCCCTTACACATTGTCTCTTCATTTTTGTTGTTTTTTTTTTCAGTTGTTATTGCTGATTTTCTGTGTGATACTTATCTTTTATTGATTTGCAAGGGCTATTTTTGTATTAAGGCACTTTACCTTTGTCACAAATTGTAAATATTTTCCCAATATGTTCGTTGTCTTTTAATTTTACTTTTGAGCCTGGAGCACGTGCTCATGTCCTGAAACCTAAACCAGCCAGAAGGGAGGTTCACCCTAGTGAAATCTAAGTCCCAGCCTAGAAGGTCTGGGGCCCTGAACACAACGAGGCCAGACCAGGGCATCTGCAGTGTCAAAATAATCCCAAACCAAAGATTCCTAGGACAACCAACTGCCAATTATTCTTACTGATGGCCTTTACCTCTGACCCAAGGGCATTTACATTTTAAATAGGAGCCTTTAAAAATGCAAAGGAATGAAGCTATAATGGTAAAATACCAGGGATTAGAAAGTTTTAAAATTATTTTATTCACTTCTTTTCCTCAGAGAGCAGTCTTCTTTCTTCTTATGAGGCCAATACAGAAGACCCATGGAGAGAGTTTGGCAGTAAGGAATATTCATTGCGTGTGTGTGTGTGTGTGTGTGTGTGTGTGTGTGTGTGTGAGAGAAGAGAGAGAGAGAGAGAGAGAGAGAGAGAGGGAGGGGGAGGGAGGGAGGGAGGGAGGGAGGGATGGAATGGAATAGGCGGCTACATCACCTTGCTTCTATCTCCAAATGACCCTATGGATGTCCTCAGACAGGTAAACTGCAGCTCAGTGTTCCAGGATTGCCAGAACCCATCACCCATCTTTTGTCCCAGCCTTCCAGAAGATTCATGAGCCTTTCCTTGGTCCAGTCTCACTCCTCTTGGGACGTACACCTGCTCTCGCTGTCTCTGGCCTGTGGACCACAGGTCCCCTGACCCATTCTGAGCTCTGAGGGCTGTGGTTATATCCCCTCTCAGTCATCCTGCCTCACTGCTAATAATAAGCCCCTCTGGCCTGCTTCCTGTGTAACCTTCTATTCATTTCTGCAGGTTCTGCTTTGTGTCAAGAGTGTCAGAGAGGCAGAGAGAAGGTGAGTTATGAGGTGACTGGCAGGAGGAATGTGAGAAAACAAACAGCAGAGGCCCCGAGGGTGAAGATGATGCTGAGTCACATTCTACTTTTCTCCTGTTCCTCGGGCTCTTGCTGAAGTCCCAGGGGATCCCCAGGTGCTCAGCAGGGGCTTTTCTGGGGCCAAAAACCTGGTGACTTCGAAACCCCAGCAGTATGGACTTTAACCCACTGTGGAAACATGGCAGTTTCCAGCTGTCTGAAAAGACCTCAGGGTCCGCGTCCTGTCCACACAGCGCTGAGCAAGAATTGTGGAAGGGTTTCATGAATATAGTGCAGTATAAGGACTCAATAGGAACATTTGTTTTCTTCTCATTTCTGTTAATTTATTTATTTAGTAAGGATGAGGTCTCGCTCTGATGCCCAGACTGGTCTCAAAACTCCTGGTCTCAAGCGATCCTCCTGCCTTCACCTCCCGAAGTGCTGGGATTGCAGGTGTGAACCATCGCACCCATCCTCTGTATAAAAATTTTAATAAGCATAAGTGTCTGAACAGAAGCTGAGGTCCAATGTGTGCCAATATTCTTACCTAAATCCCTCACCCTGACTCTCCTATTAACACACCTAGTGCATACTGCTATTTTAGACATGTTGGGACGTGTGTGTGTGTGTGTGTGTGTGTGTGTGTGTGTGTGTGCACATGAAGCTTTAACCAGCTCCAGGAAGCAAGGCTTTGTCATTGCTCTACATGGTGTTAATCACAAAGTGACTCACTGTCTGTGGTTCTTGCTAATTTCTTTCCTGCCATTTCCTTTTTTTTTTTTTTTGAGTTGGAGTCTCACTCTGTCACCCAGACTGGAGTGCAGTAGCATGCCCCCGGCCACTGCAGCCTCGACCTGCTGGGCTCTGGCGATCCTTCCGCCTCAGCCTTCCAAGTAGCCAGAACTACAGGTGCGTGCTACCACGCCCGGCTAATTTGTTATTTATTGTAGAGACAATGAGGTCTCGCCAAGTTGCCCAGGCGGGTCTCGAATCCGCGGGCTCAGGCAATCCTCTCACCTTGGCCTCCCAAAGTGCTGGGATTACGGGCTGAGCCACCGAGCCCGGCCTTTCCCGCCATTATTTATAGAGACCAACCCTCAGCCTCTGTGTATCAGGTGTGACCATTTCCATCTGAGCCCAGCAAAAACCCAATCCCAACCATTCACTGGCTTTTGCTGTTTTCTTGTCTGTTACTTGTGCCCTGGGGCATGGAGACCTTTTCCCTTCCTTCCTTTCTTTTCTTGCAAAGTATTGTCTGCCTGTATTTCTCTTTTAGCAGGCATGTGGCAGGATGTCTGATAGAGATAGCTGTTGGAACTCCTCTGTCATAAACCAGTTATCGGATCACTGACACAACCACTTTGGATCACTGACACAACCACTTCAGATCCCACAGTTGACCCCTGCATGGCATCATCATCTTGAAAGTGAAATGAATCTTGCTTTCCAGATGTATAAAACACAAGAGAATATGGCAAGAATTTGCCTTGAAGTCACAAGCGACCACACATGACTTTAAGCAGTTTGAAGGTAACTTATTGAGCAACTGCTATGTGCTAGCCATTGTTCATTGAGATTGGGAGAAAGTCTCTAGTGGAGACAGAGATTAGTAGACATTGGGAGGAGAGGAAAGCCCTCTTTGGATCTTAACACATCTTTGGAACCTTTTCAAGTTCTTTAGAATAGGAATAACCTCAGAAGGGGGCAATCTACAAATACTTCCCCAAACAATCTGCCAGTCCAGGTCCAAGGTTTCTCAGACACCCTGTGGTCTTGGGGGTGGGGCAGTGTCCTTCGAGGCCTTTGTGAGGAAAGACGCCGGGGAATAAAATCTCAGACACAAGACAGCACCATTCCACCAAAACTTCACTGAGTTCCTCGTTTTGCCTGTCTGTTCCTAATTTCCTTTGTGCATTTTTTCTTAATCTCTAGTTAATGTTTTCCACCCCAAAGGCCTTCCCAACAATCTCAGCCATCTCCCCTGCCAATAATATACTTGGGATTTACAGAGTTTGCTGGTAATGCCACTAGTGAAAACACATTATAACAAAGTGTCTATTTGACAGACCAGGAGATTTTAAACCCCAGCCCGCCAGACTCTCTTATGGGAAGTCATCTTTGTCCTGATACAGTTTATGACCTTGTAGAGTTTGTAGTACTGGAATTTGGCTTGTAATAGCCCTGGAATGTGGCATCAGGTTTCTTTTTATACTGTAAATCCCAGAAAACGGAAGGCCACAATATACGGTTTTGGTATCCCGCACAGAAGAGTGGCGTGGACACCACAGGGTTGAATATGTGCTATTTGAGGATACGATTCATAAGACATTGACTTAGATAGTCTTGATTCACCCCCACTCTTGATGGCTTTATATCAGGAGCTGTGTAGGCCCAAAGTTCTTTCATCCGTTTGTTAACACGTTTAGTGTGTGCTGTTTTTGTAATTACATTTGTAGGGGAAGGAAATCTTCCCCTCTAGAGGGTTTGAGAACTGAGTCAACGAAATAAAATGACGGACTAACAGGAGAAAAGGTATACAAACTTATGAGGGACACAGTGGCATCACAGGAAGGTAAAGGGAATTCCCCTAAAGCCAGCAAGGTCTGGAAGCTCAGACACCCTCTTCGCAGGGGAGAGGAGGAACGCAGACAACTTAGGGGAAGGTAAGTGCTTTTTGGAAAGTGTTTTTTGGGCCTTTAGAAGAATCGGTGACAACCCATGAAAAATCTGCCTGGATGTGACATCACCTCCAGTCTCCCCTCCCAGATATGCACTTAATCTTCACTGGTTGGTGAGATCCCCAGGGGTGGGGATTCTTGATAGTTGAGTTCCTCTTGGAGGTTCTGTATCTAGGCAGATAAGGGGACTTCAGAGAAAGCTCTTCCCACATCTGCCTTCTCCAAGTGCTTGATTCAGAGAAATCAGCATACCAGGGCGGCACATCCTGGTGTGGCGTTTCCTGACCTCCTTCGCGTTCAGCATGGCTCGAACACGTCCACAGGCCACCTGCCGGAGCTGAGTGGGAACCCAAGGCTACGTGGCCTGGTCTCCCACTCATACTGCCTGGCTCAGCCCAGAGGCAGTGACGGGCTCAGACACCACGATGCCGGGCGGTGTGGCCAGGGTCACGGGAAATGTGAATGGGATGTGGGGTAAGAGTTCAAGGGTGGGAGGGGCCCTGCCAGCCGGTGGAGGAGATCCAGCTTTGCCCAGGAAGGAAGCATCTTCTCGGACAGAGCGAATTGGGATTCAGAGACCCTACCAAGCAGAGGCAGCCAGAGTGGCCAGGTGGGCAGAGGTCAATGTAGGACCATGACTTCTCCACAACTCCGGGCGCCACGGGGTCTCCCCACCAAGTCTCACTTTGCATATTCTCTGTCTTGTGCCACCTGACAAGTGGCCTCTTGATCTTTGCCCAGTTTTCTTGCTTCTTGAGATTGAGCCATCAAAAAAAAAGATTTACAGTTCAGGTCAGGCATTCAAGACCAGCTTAGGCAACATGGCAAGACCTTGTCCTGACAATAAATCAAGCTGCCATTGCCACTGGTCACTTGTGAGGATGGTGAGAAGGCCTGATGAGGAAGGGACAGAGAGGAGGAAAGAGGAGAGGCTAGGACTTGTCTGTTCATTTTATTTTATTTTATTGAGTCAGGATCTCACCCTGTTGCCCAGGCTGAAGTGCAGTGGCTCACTCCAGCCTCGACCTCATGGACTCAGGTGATCCTTCTGTCTTAGCCTCCCGAGTACATAGGACTACAGGTACCACCACGCCCGGCTAATTTTTTAATGTTTTGTAGAGACAAGGTCTCACTATGTTGCCCGGACTGGTCTCAAACTCCTGGCCTCAAGCGATCCTTTCACCTCAGCCTCCCAAAATGCTGAGATCATAGGTATGTGCCACCACGCCCTGCCTGGAATATACATTCTAATGTTGGACTTCAAAGAGCTGGGCCTCTCTACTGAGGTTGACTGATCAAAAAAAGACTTATGGACCGGGCCAGACCAGGAGTTCAAGACCAGCCTGGGCAACATGACAAGATCTTGTCTTGACAATAAGTCAAAAAATGAGCTGGGCATGGGGGCGTATACCTGTAGTGCCAGCTACTCGGAAGACTGAGGTGGAAAGAATACCTGAGTCCTGCAGGTCGAGGCTGTGGTGATCTGTCATCGAGCCACTGCACTCCAGCCTGGACAACACAGTGAGACTCCAACAAAAAAGACTGAGTATTCAAAGCCATGTAAAAACCTACTAGAGCAAGCTGAATGCCTTTGATGATTCTCTATAATCATATAAGCAAATGAGAATTCATTAAATGTCACAGTCAGGGCTAATGTGCCTGCCCAAGGATAACAAATGGTAATCAGGCCCATGAAATAACACAGTCAGGAGAGTGTTCTGCTGTAGTTCAGGAGGTCCGTGGTTCAATATCGCCTGTTGGAAAAATAAGACTCGGCCAGCGAGTGGATGCATATTGAGGAGAATAATTTGTCTGAGAGGGCTCACATTTTATATACGCATCACCTATTCACTTAGCAGGACTATTCAATGTGTATATTCAATGTGTAATTCAATGATTAATAATAAGTTCACAATAATAAAAGTTGAGGCATACACATGGAAACCAAGCTGTGTACTGCCAGGGAGAGGGACAGAAGTCAACAGAGGCCATGGCCTGCCACTCCTGCCTGGGGCTCAGTGGGCCCTGATTCATGACCTTGGACCAGCCTGTAACCCTGCAGAACCATGGAACACTTGTAGCTTCAGGCTGATGTCATGAGAGCTCTTTGTAATCGTAAGTTTTCCTTTCTAGGCCTACCCATTATTATGTTTTGTTTTTGAAAACTTTCTATTCCGCGCCCTCCCCCCGACCCCAGCTTTACTGAGGTGTAATTGGCAAATGAAAATGGAAATATTTCCCACATACCATGTATGTGATGCTTTGATTTGCTGTTTTTATTTTATTTTTTTAATTAATTAATTTATTTATTTATTTTGAGTTGGAGTCTCACTCTGTCGCCCAGACTGGAGTGCAGTGCCCGCTCCCAGCCACTGCAGCCTTGACCTACTGGATTCCGGCAATCCTTCCACCCCCGCCTTCCAAGTAGCTGGAACTGCAGGTGTGCGCCACCATGCCTGGCTAATTTTTTATTTATTGTAGAGATGAGGTCTCACCAAGTTGTCCAGGCGGGTCTCGAGCCCACGGGCTCAGGCAATTCACTCACCTTGGCCTCCCAAAGTGCTGGGATCACAGGCTGAGCCACCGAGCCCGGCCGATTTGTTATTTTTAACCAACCTAGACCTCTCTGTCTTTTGACCGGTGACTAGTATGTTCATATGTGTTTTGATGACTGATATATGAGTCAGGATCTCACTCTGTCACCCAGGCTTGAGTGCAGTGGCACCATCACAGCTTACCTCAGCCTCCATGGCCTGGGCTGAGGCGATCCTTCTGCCTCAGTCTCCTGAGTAGCTGGGACCATAGGCATGTGCCACTACCTGGGCATTTTTTTTTTTTTTTTTTTTTTGAGTTGGAGTCTCACTCTGTCGCCCAGACTGGAGTGCAGTGGCCGCTCCCGGCCACCGCAGCCTCGACCTGCTGGGCTCCGGCGATCCTTCCGCCTCAGCCTTCCGAGTAGCTGGAATTACAGGCATGCACTACCACGCCCGGCTGATTTTTTGATTTATTGTAGAGATGAGGTCTCGCTGCCCAGGCGGGTCTCGAACCCGCGGGCTCAGGCAATCCACTCATCTCAGCCTCCCAAAGGCGCGGGATTACAGGCTGAGCCACCGAGCCCGGCTCATTTTTTTTTTTTTAATGGTAGTGTGGTCTAGCTATGTTGCCCAAGCTGGTCTTGAGCTCCTGGGTTCAAGAAATCCTCCTCCCACCACAACCTCCCAAAATGTTGGGATTATAGGAGCAAGCCACTGTACCCAACTGATTACCTATATGTTTTGATTTATTTCTACTACCTTATTTTTGTTTTCTATTTGCTATATTTTGTCTTGCCTTCTCTCTCTCTCTCTCTCCCTCCCTCTCTCCCTTTCTCTCTGTTTCTCTCTCTCTCTCTCCCTTTTATTGTTTTATCCCCACTTCTCACTTTCACAGATTTGGAAATATGACAGTCTATTTTTTTTTTTTTTTGAGTTGAAGTCTCACTCCTTCACCCAGGCTGGAGTGTAGTGGCATACACACTCATGGCCACCCCAGCATCAACCTCCTGGGCTCCAGTCATCCTTCCGTCTCAGCCTTCCAAGTAGCCGGAACTACAGACGGGTGCTACCACTCCCGACTATTTTTTATTTTATTGTAGAGACAAGGTCTTGTCAAGTTGCCCAGGCTGGTCTCGAACCCACTGGCTCAGGCAATTCACTTGCCTCGGCCTCCCAAAGTGCTGGGATTACAGGCTGAGCCACGGAGTCCGGCCATGACAGTCTATTTCTAACTTTTCAGTGATCCTTAAGCTGCTGGGGTCTAGCCTAGAGTTTCTGTTTCAGTAAGTCTGAGGTAGGGCTTGAGAATTTGCATTTCTGATAAAGTTTCCAAGTGACACTGATGCTATTCCTTTGAGACACACTTTTAAGAACTTCTGTCTCAGCTGGGTGCAGTGGCTCAAGCCTGTCATCCCAGCACTTTGGGAGGCCGAGGCAAGAGGATTGCCTGAGTCCAGGGTTTCGAGATCAGCCTGGGCAATTTGGTGAGACCTCGTCTCTACAATAAATCAAAAAAACTTATCCGGGTGTGGTAGCGCATGCCTATAGTTCTGGCTTCTTGAAAGGCTAAGGCGGAAGGATCACTGGAGCCCAGCAGCTGGATGCTGAGCATGTCACTGCACCGCAGCCTGGGCGACGGAGTGAGACTCCAATTCCCCCCCCCCCCCCAAAAAAAACTCTTGTCTCTGTGCAAAGATGCATTGACTTTGGCCAGTCAAAAATCCCTTTGCAGATACCGAAAACTACTGTTCATCTCCCTCTGCAAACTACAGGTACCCACAGCCTTTTGCATTCAACCTCCGGAATTTTTCATTCTTCCACCCCAACCAATCCATGGATTCCCTAGGAGTCCTTGGAGATGTCCTCTGCTTTAGAGACGAATTATATTATTTGAGGAAACCCTGATATGAGGAGGCAGAATTCACAGTCCCAGGCCACTGCCTGAGCATACACTATGATTCTTTCATTCAGTGGTTTAGTGGCAAAGGTTAACCGAGCATGTAGCACCTGTCAAGGGACGAGGATAAAATCCCAGCTCCTTAGAGGGCTCGCGTGGCAAGTGGACAGAGGTGTGGACACAGGCAACATGAATTAATCCACACGTGTTAATAACAGCACGACCATGAAGGTTTCTGGTTCTTGTCCCACCAACCCCACACCTTCTCAAGGAAAAGCCTTTCGTTTCCAAGATATGTGCTTTTCTCGGTCCTCTGTTTTTTTGTTTTTTTGTTTTTTGAGTAGGAGTCTCACTCTGTTGCCCAGGCTGGAGTTCTGTGGCACGCACATGGCTACCACAGTCTCAACCTGCTGGGTTCAGATGATCCTCCCACCTCTGCCTTCCAAGTAGTTGAAACCACAGGCATGCGCCAGCATGCCTGGCTTGCTTATTTATTTATTTATTTATTTATTTATTTTTGAGTTGGAGTCTCACTCTGTCACCCAGGGTGGAGTTCAGTGGCATACTGATGGCCACCCCAGCATTGATCTGCTGGGCTCCAGCAATCCTTCTGCCTCAGCCTTCCAAGTAGCTGGAATTACAGGCACACGCTACCAAGCCCAGCTAATTTTTTAAAATTTTACTGTAGAGACGAGGTCTTACCAAGTTGCCTGGGCTGGTCTTGAACCGCAGGCTCAGGCAATCCACTCGCCTCAGTCTCCCAAAGTGCTGAGATGACAGGTGTGAGTCACCACACCTGGCCATTTTTGTTTTCTTTTTTTTTTAATAGCGATAGAGTCTCGCCCTATTGCCTAGGCTGGTCTCAAACTCTCGGCCTCAAGCGATCCTCCCGCCTCAGCTTCCCAAAGTGCTGGGATTACAGGCAAGAGACTGTCCCCGGCCTCAGTCCTCTTTTTGTGTTGTTGTGATTGTCGGTTCCTTCTACATTGGTTTTGGTGTCATGGGGCCTAATAAGTGAGGCATTTAAGAAGGCCCTTGAGTGTTTCCTTGAAAAAGTGAATACGGCTTAGACCGAGGGACACTGGAGGAGGGCGCAAAACATGTGCAGACAGTGAGAACGGCGTGCCGGAAAGCCCACCGGCGAAAACCAGGCTGAAGTATTTGAATTTCCTTTTCTTAAATAAACAAAAAAGAATGTAAGCCACCCCGGGACCTTACGGAGAGGAGAGAAGAGGCAGAGCCACCATCACAGGCATGTTGGACCAGGACGGTTGCACCCGACGAGCACTCCAAAGGTTGGGAGTCGATGTGCTGTAGCTACTGTCTTGAAATTCCTAAGAATTCTTCTTTGAACTTGTGTTCTACAAGTGAAGTGTAACGAGACACTGGAGCAGGCCGGGGACATGCAGTCTTGCTCGTGTGGGATCCTCCTTTGCCATCTCCCTGACTCCCAGGACATGTCTCAGTCACCTGTCCCTTCCCCCCTGGTCTCCCAATCCTGCCAGCTCCTCCTCTCTGCCTCACTATTGTGGCTCCTCCCTCCATCCTGAGACATGACCCGGTCACGTTGAAGGAGCCTACGGGCACACAGGTGGAGCCCTTTCTCGGCTGCCACAGCAGAATACCCTAAGGTCATTCACAAAAAGCAGACATGTATTCTCCCATGGTCCTAGAGGAAGTCCAAGGTCGAGGTGCTGGCATCTGGTGTAGACCTTCTTGCTTTGTTTTCACATGGCAGAAGGCAAAGGGTGAGTGAGAATGAACCACTCCTGCAAGCCCTTTTTCTGAAGGTGTGAATCCACTGGGGGGAGCGGAGGGCAGAGCCCTCATAGCCTCATTGTGCCCCCATGGCCCCACCTCCCAATATCTGCACTGGGGGTTAAGCTGCCAACTTGTGGGCTTTGGAGGGGACAAAAGCATTCAAACCACAGCCATTGGGACCACGCCTTGTGGTGTATCAGGGCAGAGCAAGGCAGTGGCTGTCAGCTCGATAGGTGACTCAGAGTGGACCCCTGCACACCCTCACCTGGTACCAAGTTCGACCCAGTGTTGGGGAGGCAGCCCCTTGGGGGCCAGCCATCGGTCATGAGTTGGGGAGATGGACATTCCAACCCCAAGGTGAGACACTGCACCTTCCTTTTGCACCTGGACCCCCAAGTGATGACCCCAGCCCAAGTCCTGGAGGAATTCTGAGGAGCGGATCATGGATCCATTGCCTCAGACTTCTTTTTTTTTTTTCAAGTCAGGGTCTCACTCTGTGGCCCAGTGACACAATCAGGGCTCACTGTAGCCTCAACCTCCTGGGCTCAGATGATCCTCCTGCCTCAGTCTCCCAAGTAACTGGGACTAACAGGCGTACCACCACGCCCAGCTAATTTTTTGATTTTTTGTAGAGACAAGGTCTCTCTATGTTGCCCAGGCTAATCTTGAATGATTGACCATTCCTCCCCCTCAGCCTCCCAAAGTACTGAGATTACAGATGTGTAACACTGGGCCCAGCCAGCCTTGGACTTCAAACTACACTATACACATGGGTTGTGCCCTGCTACTGAGGTCTGGGGTAGACTGTCACTACAGCGTGGCCTAGCCCATCCTACCTCGGGGCTCTTGCAGACTTCCACTTCCCTCCTGACCCCTTTCCCTCACCTGTTCCCATTAACCCTCAGATCACTGAGCAGACGGAGGCCATTGGGGTCAAAGCCCTCAGCACTGTTTTCAAGCACCTGGAAAGACTCCTCCTTCCAAGCCCACCCCTGCCTCCTTCCCAGCTGTCCCCGTGGAAGTGGTGCCTCCCTGACTCAGGCCTCCTGTTTCTTATGACTTCCAGCTCCCACACCCCGGCCCCACCCGGCACACCCAGGTTCACCCTCCTCTGGCCTGCATTTGAGTTTCTGCCTCTTCTGGCTCATTCCTGTCAGCATCCAGACCACTGTTTCCTCATCTTAAAAAATAATAATAATAAGACACCGCTTCAAACCATATATGCCTTCTTAATAAGCTTCTTGCAGATTCACTATCTTGTTCATTTACTTTTTAAAAAATTTTTTTTCTTTTAAAGATGTGGAGCGGCTGGGCTCGGCGGCTCAACCTGTCATCCCAGCACTTTGGGAGGCCGAGGCAAGTGGATTGCCTGAGCTCGTGGGTTTGAGACCTGCCCGGGCAACTTGAGGAGACCTCGTCTCTACAATAACTCGAAACCGAGACGGACGTGGTAGTGCATGCCTGTAGTTCTGGTTATTTGGAAGGTCGAGGCAGAAGGATCTCTGGAGCCCAGCAGGTCAAGGCTGCGGTGACTGGGAGCGTGCCACTGCACCCCAATCTGGGCGACAGAATGAGACTCCAACTCAAAAAAAAAAAGATGTGGGGTACAATTCAAGATTAGGTATACAAATGTTCATTATGCAGGTACCCTTGTTGATGAGGTGTGCCCCCCGCCTCTGGCAGTTTCCCACTACTGCCAATCCCTCTTATAGTATTATGATAATTATTCAAGGTCCGCTTATGAGTGAGAACATGTGACACTCAGTTCTTTGTTTCTGTGATAACTCAGTGTTATAGACCCTAAGTCCATCCAAGTTGCTGCAAAATTCATAATTTTGTCCTTTTTTAAGGCTGTGTAATATTTTGTCATGTATATGTACCACAATTTTTTAATCCAGTCCTCTTTCAGTGGGCAGCATGGTTGGTTCCATGTTTTTGCTATTGTGACGAGTGCTGCAATAAACATGCGTGTGCAGGTATCTTTTTTCATAGAGTGATTTGAGTTCCTCTAGGTATATTCCCAGTAGGGGGATTGCGGGGTCATATGAGAGGTCGATTTTTAGATGTTTTAGGAATTGCCACACTGTTTCCCACAGAGACTGTACTACTGTACACTCACACCAAATGTAGAAGTGTTCCCTTTTCGCCACATCCTCTCCAGCATCTGTTGTTTTTTGAGTGATTGTTGATGGCCATCCTGAATGGAGTTAGGTGGTATTCAGTGTAGTTTTAATTTGCATTTCTTGATGACTAGCGAGGCTGAGAATTTTTTCATGTATCTGTTGACCACTCGTATGTCCTCTTTTGAGAACTGTCTATTCATATCTTTTGCCCACTTTGTAATGTGGCTGTTTGTTTTTTCTTTTCGGCACATTTGAGTTCCTTGTAGATCCTAGATATTAGGCCTTTGACAGACATACAGTTGACAAATATTTTTTCCCTGTCTGTGGGCTGTCTTCTTGCTCTCTTGATGGTTTCTTTGGCTTTGCAGAAACCTATCAGTTTGATAAGGTCTCACGTAATGTACACGTGTTGAGTTGGTTCATTTCTGCCAGCCTTTCTACGGATTACTACAGACATAAAAGATGAACACCATGGGGTCCCCTTCTCCCAGGAGCTGGGGGCAGAATGGGGAGAGGATGAGCCAGTGACAGTGCTGACCACGGGATGCCACACTAGAGGTGAGTGTGGGGAGCTGACAGCTGGGGGGAGAGGGAACCCCAGGATCCCAACCCGAGCAGTGCAGGGGGCTTTGGGGAGGGGCCTGGGATGGCAGCTGGAGGCTGGAGGGGTATCTCAGAGACACAGTTACAGAGGGCTTTCTGTGTCACCCTGGGGTGTCCGACCTTATCCTGAAGGTCATGCAGAGCCCCTGGTGATTCGATGTATGGTTTTAGCAGATTGAGGCAGCAGGTCTGGGGAAGACTGGGTTAAGCCCATAGGGGTGGGACAACAGGGAGTGGGATCAGGAGACCATTCGGGAATGGACTCACTGGGGCTCCGTAAGTGGCCAAATATGGGATGTGGAAAAGAGGGGGTGCCGGGGATGCCCCCAGCTTCCGAGGGGACCAAAGGGCACCAGGAGGAGATAATAGCATCCCTTGCTTTCTCCCTGCAAATTGGCCTTGATCCTTGTGCCTGTAGCTGAACCTGCTCCTATCAAGGTCCCAACAGTTGCCAAAAGCCCAAGCCCGAGTCCTTTCTTTGTGTTTCCCAGACATTCTGAAATGCATAATGACGCCATCACCACAATCGAAACCCAACGCGCCATCTTCTCTCCAAACGCCCCGGCCCATGCATCCCCTTGGGGCGAGCCCCTACTCCAGCACTGCCATCCAGTCAGGACTCCAGAAGTCCCTCCCCTTCGCCTCCCACATCTAACTGGTGTGAACATCCTGTCCATTCTGGGTGTCTCCACTGGCAAAGAGCCCTGGGTTCAGGCCTCATCAGTCTCACCTGGGCTTTTGCAGTTCCCTCGCCAGCCTCCTTCTCTGCCACCCAACTGATCTACTCCCTCCCCTGTCTTCCTTTATCCTCTCGCCCACATCTGCCACCCAAACTACCCTCTCCCAGTGAGCGTCTGACTCTATCCTGCCCCTAGTTAGAATTTTTCAACATTTCTCCATAACTTCCAAAACTCTTCCTTTAGCTCAACCCACGAGTCTCTTCCTGATTGACTGCTCTTATCTCTTTAGCTTTAAATCTTTTTTTATTTCCTTATTAACTCATTTGAGTCAAGGTCTCACTCTGTTGCCGAGGCTGGAGTGCCATTGCACCATCACGGTTCACACAACCTCAACCTCCTGGGCTCAGGTGATCCTCCCGCCTCAGCCTCCTGAGTAACTGGGACTACAGGTGCGCTACCATGCTCAGCTAATTTTTTTTGTCTGTTATTGGTAGAGACAAGGTCTCACTCTGTTTCCCAGGCTGGTCTTGAACTCCTAGGCTCAAGTAGTCCTCCCTCCTCACGCTTCCAAAGTGTTGCTGGGTTTGCAGGTGTGAGCCATCACGCCCAGCTTCTTTTTTTTTTTTTTTTAATTGGAATCTCACTCTGTCGTCCAGACAGGAGTGCAGTGGCTTGCTCCCGGCCACCACAGCCTCAACCTGCTGGGCTCTGGCGATTCTTCCTCCTCAACCTTCCAAGTAGCCAGAACTACAGGCACGCACTACCACCCCTGGCTAATTTTTGATTTATTGTTGAGACGAGGTCTCGCCTAGTTGCCCGGGTGGGTCTCGAATCCGTGGGCTCAGGCAATTCACTCGCCTCGGCCTCCCCAAAGTGCTGGGATGACCAGCTGAGCCACCGAGTCCAGCCCCAGCCTCTTTTTTAAATTACAAAAAAATTTTTTTGTAGAGATGGGATCTCACTGTGTTGCCCAGGCTGGTCTGGAACTCCTGGCTCAAGCGATCTTCACACCTCGGCCTCCCACAATGCTGGGATTATAGGTGTGAACCTTTGCACTTGTCCCCATCTCTTCACCTTCTTCATACTCTTCCCCATAAGATCCTCTCTCTCCTCTGCCCTCAGGGTGGGCTTCTCACCTCTGTGTCGCTCTATTCCTGTTCTGGCCTATAAACTCTGTATCCCTCATTTTTTCATCTAGAACCTAAATGCTAATGAATGCCTGCTTGTTCTTCCAGATTCAACTCAGGTCTCAACTCCCAGCAAGCCTTCTCCAAGTCCTTATTCTGAATTAAATATCCCTTTTCTAGGCCCGCATCCTAGATTTCCATCCTGTCCTAGAGCTTAGCAATAGTGCTGGATCATCTGTCTCGCTGCCTCTCTCTTTAACTAGATTTTCCCCTCCCCACACATATGCTGTAATATCTGGCACATAAAAAGTATGAAATAATCAACTGTGTAGCAGGGTCGCTCATTCAAGCATGCACTATCTCATGGGTAGACAAAAACACCCTGCTTTTGTTTGGTCTATAAATAACCTGATCTTTTTTTTTTTTTATGTCCCCATCCAACTCCTGGGAGCTTTTTTTTTTTGTTAGAGATGAGGTCTCGCTATGTTGCCCAGGTTAGTCTCAAACTCCTGGGTTCAAGCGATCCTTCTGCCTCAGCCTCCCAAAGTGCTGAGATTACAGGCGTGAGCCACCACGCCCATCCTACTGGGAACACTTTTAATGAAGTGTCTGATTTGGATTAAAACTCAGTCTCCCTGATCGTTTAAATGGGTTCTCCAGGTAGTGGTTTGCATCTCTTATATCATCGTTCAGTCGCTCAGACAGCCTCACCCCCTCTTTTTTCCCCAAGATGGCATCTGATGATTGGGGGAGGGGCATGTGGTTTCTTGTCCTGTGGCAGTGGGGGAAGAGAAGACCCCTGCACCCAGGGTCACTGGCTTTGGCAGGTACAGGGGTGTCTGTTTTGTGGCTTCTGGCGGCCTCTGGTATAAAGTCCCTCATCTGCGCGGTTTACTTGCCCCAGTTACCCCTGAGTCTGAAGCCTGTGGCTGTTGGGTTCTTGGTCTGCCCTTTCGCCAGGGACAGTGATCCTAGAGGGACCTGGATTGACTCTACCTCCCCTGTGTCCCATTGGCTGCAGGTACCATGGTGTCCTCAACAGGAAAAACCCAGTGGCTGCAGTTTCTGACACTCGACTATGGAGCCTTTTATCAACGCTCCCAAAAACGCCTTCTTATTCCCAGACTCTCTTCTAACTATTCACAACAGGAAACGCGATCTTCAGCCTTTACTTCTGTGGTTCTGGACGATTAGAACAGGACTGATGTCAAACACGCTTTTGGGAAACTGATACGGCCTCCTCCGGAAAGGTAGGCCTGTTGGCCCCCGTGGGCCTCCCTGATGGAGAAAGTCAGCCCATTGACAAAGCATGTGCTATCAGGACTCCATGTGTAAGAAACACTGAAAGCTTCCTGTTCCCAGGGGAAAGAATTTCACCTAACATTCCGAATAAAATCTAGTAAATAGACATGTGAGTCATTTCGTGGAATCCTCTGAAGAAAGGGTCCGTGAATAAAGACTCTTTTGTGAGTCATCAAGTGACACTGCTAGCCGTGAACCATCCGAAAACAGTTTCCATAGAAGCCACCTAAGAGATGTATCAAACATTTCCTCTTCCTTCAGGATACGGCAGAGGAAGTTCAAGACCCTGGTATGCATGACATTGTGGCTGGGCCCTTGGTTGCATTGTCACCTTTGGAGTCCTGATCCAGCTGAGGGTTCAGGGTGGTCTTGACAAGCCTCCACATCGAACACTAGAAACACAAGAACAGAATTTCGAAACGGCAGGAGTGAGAAATGTGCAAAACTGAGGAACACAGTCACAGCAAATCCATGGGATAGAGGCCAGGAGGCAGAAAGAAAAAGACAGTCGGGACCTCTTTTCCGTTGTGATTCTTTCTTGGCCCTCTAGGGAAGCCCAGAGCAGCCCCTGGCAGGCCACCTCCCACGCGCCCATGACACACCTGCAAAGCACATGAGGATTTAGTAGTTAAGATCCATTTGGGAGCCCAAAAGAGGAAGCCCTGGAGGTAACAGGAAGGCTTTGGAAGACTCATATGTAGGTGGGATTAAAACGAACCTTGGCGCAGGCCTTGCATTTGAATCCAGAGATTGGATGGGCTATATCCAGAAATGTCAAAATGGCGGCGGTAAGAAGAAAGGGAAAGAGAGAGGGAGAGAGACGCAGAGAAAGAGAGAGAGACGAGGGAGAGACAGAGAGAAAGGCAGAAGGGAAGAGAGAAAGAAAGAGAGAGAGAGAGAGAGAGAGAGACAGAGACACACACAGAAAGAGAGACAAAGACAGAGCAAGACAGACAGAGACAGAGAGGCAGAGAAAAGGGCAGAAAGAGACAGAGAGTGAGTAGGAGAGACAGAGAGAGAAAGGGACAGAGAGAAAGAGATACAGAGAGAGGGTAGAGAGACAGAAAGAGAGAGACAGAGACAGAGAGTGGCAAAGAGACAAAGACAGACACACACAGAGAGAAAGAGAGAGAGAGAGAGACAGAGAAACAGAAAGACAGACAGAGAGAGACACAGAACCGAGGGAGAGTCTGAGAGAATGGCATTGCGCCGGAGCCCGGGAGGAGAGCAGAAGGGCTGTGAACCCCTAGATGAAGAAGGAAGTGCGACTTGGTGTCCATCTGGGGGTCACAGGGCCAGCATCACGGGCAGACAAATGACATCTGCCCAGAGTCCCATGCTCAGAAGAGCCCATGCTTGGATCAAAGCTCCACTGTCCCTGCCCTGAAATTCTTCATAATGTTTGAATGGGGGTCTGTCACTTCCATTTCACCCTGGGTCCCACAGATAACATGGCCTGTCCTGGGCGGGGGGAGGGTGTCTTTAGGATTTTGTCCACATCTGCCAGACACACAGCTCTGGGCTGGTGACAGACGGACCTCCCAGTTGCCTGCAAACAAGGAAAGGGACGTTTCTGGCTGCTGCCACTCAAGGAATTTCGACTCCTAGCCAGTCAGCGAGCCAAAAAAGATGCTTGAGAAGGCTGCCTTTTCCGCCGTATCCAACATCAAGGGCCCGCGGAGTGTGACTGTGCTGATGGTGGGAGCCATCTTGAGCCTGGATTTGAACCAGCTCATTTTAAAGAATTCTCAGTACGTATATCTCCTTTGCAGAAAAATCCCCCCTAAAGATATTAGCAAGCTTGCTTTAAGAGTTTGGTTTTATGTACCTAATGAATAAACTTAAAAGCATACTTTTATATCCTGCTTTTTTGTTGTTGTTTTGTTATTAGTTTTTGGTGTTTTTATGGTATGAAATAACTTTCCAAGAATTGATTCTCTATTTATAACATTAGGACCGTGAGAAACAAGAAGATAATGGCATCAACTGCAACATGAGCAACTAAGGTAGTCATGCAGGGTGACTGGAATTCTTAGAATAATTAGAAACGGATTCCACAAAATGACCAACACTCACCAATTTCCTTGTACCTTCAATGTCGGACACACACACACACACACACACACACACACACACACTCCCACTAACTTAAGTCAAATGGGTATTTTTTTTTCTTTAACTAGACAAAAGACACAACTATTTTCACTATACCGGTAAAAACAACGTATCTTTCACATTCCTTTCTGTACCCACCATGCCTAGCACCACGTTAAAACAGTATTTGTTAAATAAGTGTGAAAGTGAAAAGTACTTGATGGAAAATGGAGTTGATTTTCCATGGTTTCAACACCAAATGTTACACTGGTTTCAACACCAAATGTTACACTGATTTCCAAGGATCCGTTAATCCGTTAATACCGTGCACTGTTGGAATTGGGTCAGTATGCCTATGGATACACACTGGAACACCCGGCATGTGCACACAAAGAAGGCAAGCCATGTCAGAGAGCTGGGCAAGACAGATGTTAAGAGAAAAGTACCAAAGAAGAAAATGTTCTCTTGGAAGAAGAAAATGTTAGCTTCACCTTTTTGCTTCCTGTTTCCTCCAAGTCCCATCTCCCAAGGTCACATCTTTTTCTAGCTCCCTCCCCTCCTTTCCTGAGTCTTGGCTTTTTATCTGCTTCCTTTCTAGTGAAATAAGAAAAGCCAAGTATCTGATTAACTCTCTCATACTAAAGTGTGAATGGTTGCTACCATTTTCTGACCGAGCTCGCTGAAGTGTATTTATATTTTAATAGAGGAGAAAGGAACGAATTACAAATTGTGGGGTTCCCAGAGTCAAGGAGTTGGATAAAGATGGCAGTGAAGGAGGGGTGGCGGTGGGAAGAGGAGATAGTTCTGGTCCTCACAAGTAGAAATGACACTGTTTTAAAAATAAGAATTAAAGGCAGGGAACAAGCTGGGCTCGGTGGCTCAGCCTGTAATCCCACGCCTTTGGGAGGCTGAGGTGAGTGGATTGCCTGAGCCCGCGGGTTTGAGACCCGCCTGGGCAGTGAGACCTCATCTCTACAATAAATCAAAAAATCAGCCGGGCGTGGTAGTGCATGCCTGTAATTCCGGCTACTCGGAAGGCTAAGGAGGAAGGATCACCGGAGCCCAGCAGGTGGAGGCTGCGGTGGCCGGGAGCGGCCACTGCACTCTGGTCTGGGCAACAGAGTGAGACTCCCATTCAAAAAATAAATAAAGGCAGGAAACAAGGGGGCATTGCCACAGGAACTTCCAGACCCTTTTTCCTTTTTACATACCCCAAATATAAACATGCACAGAGAGAGACAGAGACCAGAGAGACACAGACACAGAGAAAAGCAAGTAACACAGGAAGCAGAGATCACTGAGCCTATTGAAAACTCACGTCTGTCTTAATTCCACACCATGAGCCACTCTGTTTCCTCCTTTCCAAGAGGGCAACAGGACAAGACAAGCACTCAGACAGTCTGACTCTCTGCAGGATGCCCTCTGGCCGGGCCCAGCATACCTGGCCCCACCGTGGTCTGCCTGCATACCCAGACCTACATGTGCAATCTGTCTTTGGCTTGTCTTTTATGCTCAAGGCAGGCGCTGCCAAGTCAAGTCATCCTCTCGGGTTTGAAGGAAATTAGCTGGGCCAGTCAACAAAGCAGGAGCATTGACTGAGCCCTGCTCCCAAGACCCCCGAGCAGAGTCTGTAAAGTACAAAGACCAAGGAAGGAGCTGGTCATCTTTTAGGGATTCAGACAGGCTCCCAGAACGGTGGCTAATGGGGGGGGGTGCAAAATCAGAGGCCCCCGTAGAGAAAGAGATCTCACCACTGCCATCTTTAAAGAGCAAACCAAGGCAATTGAACCAAAGGCTGTATTAAATAGCCAGAGAGACGTTTCCAGATTTCCACTCACCCCAACCTCAATCTTGCAGATTTCCTCAAGGAGGGCTACACATTCTCTTTTCAATTATCCAAACAAGTAATTCACTGTAACACACAATACAATATATACACACTGTGTGTGTGTGTGCGTGCGTGTGTGCATGTGTGTGTTTGTGTGTGTGTGTGTGTGTGTGTGTGTGTGTGTGTGTGTGTGTAGGCAACAAGAATTTTTTTTTTGCTGGCATCATCTCTTAAAACATCAAGAATCTTGTCTACATCATCTTCTAACTTCACTGTCCCATTTTTTGAGTCGAGGTCTCAGTCTGTCACCCAGATTGGAGTGCAGTGGCACAATCAGGGTTCACTGCAGCCTCAACCTCCTGGGCTCAGGTGATCCTCCCGCCTCAGCCTCTAGAGTAGCTGGGATTACAGGTGTATGCCACCAAGCCCAGTTAATTTTTTAATTTTTAATTTTTTGTAGAGATGAGGTCTCACTATGATGCCCAAGCTGATCTCGATCTCTTGGACTCAAGTGATCCTCCTGCCTCAGCCTCCCAAAGTGCTGGGATAACAGGCATGAGCCATTGTGTCCTGCCAATTGTCCATATATTTATCTACATTTATCTCGAGCACAGTGCTGAGCGCCCAGTTATTACTCATTAAGGCAGCTGTCATTTTAATTATTTTTATGTTCTTTTTTTTTTTTTTAGTTAGAATGTCACTCTGTCGCCCAGACTGGAGTGCAGTGGCACGCTCCTGGTCACCGCAGCCTCGACCTGCTGGGCTCCAGTGATCCTTCTGCCTCAGCCTTCCAAGTAGCCGGAACTACAGGCATGCGTTACCGTGTCTGGCTAATTTTTGATTTGTTGTAGAGACAAGGTCTCACCAAGTTGCCAGGGCGGGTCTCGAACCCGCGGGCTCAGGCAATTCACTCGCCTCGGCCTCCCAAAGTGCTGGGATTACAGGCTGAGCCACCGAGCCTGGCCGATTTTATGTTCTTTTTATGTTCTTTTTCACTAAGAAGGGAAAAACCTTCCCTTAGCAAGAGGTGACAACCACAATAAACTCACTCATAGCAGCACCTATACAGAGTATAAACATATCTCTCACTTTGGGGTTTTTTTTTTTCCTTCGTGTTTCCATTTCCCCTGGTTTTGTGACTTGGACCTGCTGGCACAGCCCTCTCCAGTTACCTCAACACCAGTCTAGGGCCATTTATGTTTTTCTTCAGGTCACTGGCAGTTCCAGGTACATCAAGCAATCATTGAACGAGGGTTTTGATTAGAGGGAAGAAGTAAATACAGATGTAGCAGAAATGCCTTCCTCGGATGGATTTAGCAATCGACAAGGGTTTCTGTCCCTTCCACTTGTCATGTGATTTCTGCAACTTCATTCAAATGCTCAAGTCCCAGCACTTTTATTCTCTCCCTCCTGAATGTAAATTAGTCACTCCATTTCTAAGAAGCCAGTGCAGGACAACAGAGACACATGGGAGGCCAGAGATTGGTTAATAGTTCACAAAAAGGCTCCGTGGGTTTCTTTCTTTCTTTCTTTCTTTCTTTTTTCTTTCTTTCTTTCTTTCTTTCTCTCTCTCTCTCTCTCTCTTCTCTTCTCCTCTCTCTTCTTTCTTCTCTCTCTCTCTTCTTTCTTTCTGATTTGGAATCTCACTCTGTGCCCCAGGCTCCAGTGCAGTGGCCTGCTCACAGCCACAGCAGCCTCAGGTTGCTGGGCTCAGGCCTTCCAAGTAGCTGGTACTAAGGTGCACACCATCATGCCCAGCTAATTTTTTGATTTATTCTAGAGACAAGGGCTCGCCAAGTTGCCCAGGCTGGTCTTGAACCTCTGGACTCAGGTAATCCTCTCGCCTCGGCCTCTCAAATTGCTGGAATTATAGGCTTGAGCCACAGTACGTGGCCTCTTTTTTGTTGTTGTTTTGAGCTGGAGTCTCACTCTGTCACCCAGGCTGGAGTGTAGTGGCATGCTCACGGCCACCAAAGCCTTGACCTGCGGGGCTCATGAGATCCTTCAGCCTTAGTCTTCCAAGTAGCTGGAACTATAGACGTGAGCCACCACGCCCGGCTAATTTTTTTTTTTTTTTTTTTTGAGTTGGAGTCTCACTCTGTTGCCCAGACTGGAGTGCAGTGGCCGCTCCCGGCCACCACAGCCTCAATCTGCAGGGTTCCGGCAATCCTTCCGCCTCAGCCTTTCGAGTAGCCGGAATTACAGGCATGCACTACCACGCCCAGCTGATTTTTTTATTGATTGTAGAGATGAGGTCTCCAAGTTGCCCAGGCTGATCTTGAAACCATAGACTCAGGCAACCCTCTCACCTCGGCTTCCCAAAGTGCTGGGATGATAGGTGTGAGCCACCGCACCCAGTCAGCTCCATGGGTTTCAATGCTTCATGAATACCAACTCACAAGAGTAGCTGGTGATCTCTACAGCTCACCTTTTTGAACAATTAATCACCAAGTAACTAGCTGTGTGATTTGAACAAATGACAACCTCTCTGGTTGCCAATGTTCTCACCTACAAAGGGAGAGCAGATGACGGTCTGTCCACCATCACTTCCAGTTCTGAAACGTTTCTCCTGCTTTTCGATGGTGCATGTAGTATGTAGAAACCAAAATTTAAGAGCAACTACCTGGAAACTTGAGTCTGAGAGCCCTGGTTTTGAAGATAACAGTAATGCTTGGGAGATACAGTCAAGGCAGGGAAAGAGGCTCACAGCCCAGTATGTGGGTAAAGGTGGAACTCTGAGTCTGGAAGAACTGCAGACGGTAAAAGGCGAGGAGAAGAAGCCGACAGAGTGGACAGCAATGCAGGGAAGGGAGGGAAGACACGGGCCAGGAGCTTCCCCAAGAAGGAAGAGAATGGAGAAAGACGCGCAGTTATGGCTTGGGAGCTTGAGAAGGAGGCAGCGCTGACAGATCCACTATATGTGAGAGGATCCCAAAAAACCGGAATTGACTTTTTTTTTTGGAGGGTGAGCCCCTTGTAGTACACTTGGAATTGTTCCTCCATATCAAACGACCAACTAAAGTTTTTATCTAGAAGTTTTGAGAAGTTGCATCATGATTTGCAGAAGCAATGTCCCGAGTTGTGGCAAACAGGTGACCGGTTCTTCCACCATGACAACACACCTGCCCACACCACGCTGAGTGTTCAGCAGTTATGACCAAAATGTCATGGCCTCTCCCTATTCACCCAATCTCACCCGAAAGACTTATTTTTGTTTCCCCAGATGAAAAAAGTCCTCAAAGAGAAACGTGTTTCCTCTATGGAAGAGGTGAAACGAAAAACGGCAGAAGCACTCAAATGGACGAGTTCAAAAACTGTTTGGAGCAGTGGAAAAAGCATCTTGATAGGCATATTGCATTAAACGAAGAGTACTTTGAAGGTAACCAAAGTTTACACGTGTAAGAATAAATACACAACTTTTTATACATAAATTCCAGGGGTTTTTAGGTCCCCCTCATATACCCTATATACCTTGGTTCCTACAGGGTGAGTCCAGCTGAGGAGAGTTGGGAAATCACTCTTGACTGGCCATAAATCCTAGGATTTGTGCTGGAACCGGAGGGAGTGGCCCACTGAGGGCATGAGGGAACAGGCAGAAAGGACTTTGCTTCCTTGGCGTTCAGAAGATTTGAGAGAAGGCCCCAGTTTGGTCTTGAGGAAAAGCAAAGTACAGCCTGGGGGAGGCTGTCCGTGAGGGCCCAGCCGCCGGATGGAGATGGCGCAGTAGCCTTGGTGGAGGGATGGCCGCCGTGTTAGCCAGGCCCGAGTTACAGGCCTCTGGGGTCACCATGAGAGAAGCCAGCTTCAGTGAGCCAGGGCTATACAAAGTAGCTGCCTCCTGAGTGCTCGAGGGATGCTGTGGGGCCTTCGCACCTCTTCCCTCCTCCTCCTCCATCCTCTCTCTCTCCCTTCCTCTCTCCCTCTCTGTCTCGGATCTAGTTCCTCATGTGTCGGCTTTATTCTCAGCTAGACCCTCTCTCTGTGGTGGCCTCGGGACCATATACCCCAGAGGAAAAGGGCCATCTCCCCGTCACTCCAGAGGAAGCTCTAGGGATGAGACTCAGTAGATGACGTTGACCCTGGACTCTCCCTGAGCCAGTCGTGATGGGATGGAATATGTTAATTGGCCGGAGTGGATCATTCTCAGTCCAGGAGCTGGGGAAGGAGGGAGAAGACGTGAGATGGGTGACCCAGCCAATCTCAAGTGGGCCATGAAGGGTGACAATGAGGTTCCCTAAAGCGGCAGTCCTCAACTTTTTGGCTTCAGGTTTCATGGAAGATAATTTTCCTTCTCCCCCTTCCCCTGCCTGCTCCATGGTCTGGATTATTTTGTTGGAGAGCAACCACTCATTCTCATCTGATCATTCATTCTTCTAACTATGTCGTTTATGACGCCAACTCTGTGTCCTGAGTGAGTCCTTCAAGGCCTTGTATTTTGAGATCCAAACTTTTTCATGTAAACTCTTATCTCTGTTGTGAGACTCAAAGCCTATTTTGACATGTAAACCTTGAGTGTGGCTTTATTTCATTGTCTCTGCTCTAAGCTATCGACCTTGAGGACAGTCAAAACAAAGCCCCCCATAGCCAGGTACGGAGGCTCATACCTGTAATCCCAGCACTTTGAAAGGTCAGAGTGAGAGGATTGCCTGAGCCTGGAGGTTTGAGACCAGCCTGGGCAACTTGGTGAGACCTCATCTCTACAAAAAATTTAAAACTTAGCTGGATGAGGTGATGCACGCCTGTAGTTCCAGTTACCTGGAAGGCTGAGGTGGAAGGCTGCCTGAGCCCAGCAGGTTGAGGTTGCCATAGCCATGAGTGTGCCACTGCACTCCAGCCTGGGTGACAGAGTGAGATTCTGCCAAAAAAAAAAACCCTTCACTTCAATCTGATTGCATTGAGGGTAGAATAGGATACCAGAGACAAGCACACACAACCCTATTTAACAAGATTATACCTCCGCATTATTAATTATTATTGTATTGATAACTGCTTGCTGAATGAATATATAAAAAGTTCATCAAAAAGAAATTTAAATTAGTACATGAAAGGGCATTAATACTTTGAAGCAATCTTTACAAAAAATTCAAATATTGCTGCTTCTGTAACGAACACAAGAGCTTCCATATATGCTTGTTCACTGAACGTCCTTCAGACTCTAAAATTTGGTATTTTGGGAGGATGAGGCAGGAGGATTACTTCAGTCCAAGAGTTCGGGACCAGTCTAGGTAACGGTGAAATCACGTCACAACAAAAAATTTTTTAAAATTAGCTGGACATGGTGGCATGTGCCTGTAGTCCCAGCTACCGGGAACACTGAGGTGGAAGGATCGCCTGAGCCCAAGAGGTCAAGACTGCGGTGAGCCGTGATCATGGTGATCGTGCCACAGCACTCCAGCTTGGGTGACAGAGCGAGACCCCCAACTCAAAAATAAATAAATACAATCTGGTGTTTTGGAGCAGAAAAGTAAAGCCCACATAAGTCAAGTGATCTGTCTGGAAGGGACGGACTGAGGACGAGGGCCCAGATGCCCCCAGTTGCCAGTCCAGAGCCCTTCCCTGGCATCTCGGTACTGGAAGGGGCAAGAGGGAAGACGGGCTGGGCTGAAAGTTATTACACTGGGACTATTCAGCAGCCTTGGTTGGCCCACCTCATCAGAGCGGTGGTGTTGACAGCGTGATATTTTTGTATTTTGGCTGCAGGGCCGCCTGCGTTTGTCTGGGTTCTTTGTGACAGCCCTCATTTAGCAATGCCTTTTCATCAGCAGAGCTGGGTCTATAATCGAGCCATGTTTGCACTCCAATTCACATCAAATGAAGCCTCCTGGATGGGAAAGTAGGAACGTTGGAGAGGAACAAGCTGGGCGGCCGGACTCCCAGAAGACAGCCCCGGGCTGCCAACCTCCCCCTGGACCCCTGGGCCAACACCAATCAGCCACGTTTGGTATGCAAGTCCTCCCAGCTGCAGGGTCCAGAAGGAAATTTGAGATCTGATTCAGTCCTAAACTTAGCCTTTCTGGCTGTCTACTAAAATGTACCAATTCTGTGATTATCAGATTTGCCCAGAATTCAGGCATCTTCTGACAAGCCGGGCCCAGTCTCCAAGCAGAGTGGAAGGAGAGAGTTGGGAGGATGGGGGAGCCTTTCCTGGTCACACTTGGGTGTGCCGGGTGGTGGCGAGGTGCTCAGAGCCTCTGCAGCTCGGTGCTGGTGTAGGCCTGAGCCCTTCGGACCCTAGTCGCCACCACCCATTCCTGTCCAAAGTCCAGAGTGCAACTTCTGGCAGGCCAGACTTCTCAAGAGAGTGGACCCACTAGGATGTTTAAGTTAAATGTGCCTGCCCAAGGAGGGACGTCTGCTAGGTCCACATAAGACAGAGCCACCAGTAAGGAGTGCGATTGTAGATAGCAGATGTGGGTCCTTGGCTGGGATGGGTGTCCTGCTGGAGATGGGTGTCCTGTTCAGGGACGGGTGTCCTGCTCGGGGCCAGGTGTCCTGCTATGGATGGGTGCCCTGCTGGAGATAGGTGTCCTGCTCGGGAATGGGTGCCTTGCTCAAGGGTGGGTGCCCTGCTGGAGATGGGTGCCCTGCTGGGGACAGGTACCCTGCTTGGGGATGAATGCCCTGCTGCAGACGGGTGTCCTGCTCAGGGACAGATGCCTTGCTTGGGGACGGGTGCCCTGCTGGGCAAGGAGAAGAGCCTGTTTCCCTGGAAGTTAGGTGATCTGATCAAGAAAGCGTTTAACTCGTTGTGGAGGAGGGAGAAGAATGCTCAGAGAAACTCGTGAAACCGGTCAGTGTGGAGTAGTGACTTGCAGGAGTGACTTGGAGGGAGAGTGGGGAGGAGGGGCCTGGCAACTCCGGGAGAAGGAGCCAGGGCCACACCTTAGAGCCTGCGGATGCCCTGCCTGTCCTCAGAGCGGGTGTGTGTGTGTGTGTGTGTGTGTGTGTGTGTGTGTGTGTGTGTGTGTGTGTGGAATAAGATGGATTGGAGAGGCCTCAACACAGATGGGCCGTTCCAATCTTGCGGGTGTCGCTGGCAACCATGGACGCTCCAGTGGCACGCTGGCGGAATCAGGGTGGGGTGCAGTGGGCCATGGGAGGGACTAGCCAGAGCTCCCACTATGCACCACTTGTTCCAGCTGAACCCCCCTTTCCCTGATCCCCTTGGGAACAACACCGGCATGTGCTCAGTCACTAAACCAGACAGCAGACCTTGCCTTTTCCGGGGTCCCTGGAGCCCATCAGTCATGTGACCCATCGTCATCTCTTGAAACTCTCTCTCCTCTGCATCCACACAGCCTCTTTCTTATTTCAAGACCTCATCCTCTTTGCCTGGCCACTGACTCCAGCCTCCCAGCAGGTCCCTCTGTCCCCAGTTTTCCATACGATTTCCGGGAAATCTTTTTAAAAGGCAAAATTGATTATGTCACTTCCCGCTTAAAAGCCTTCAAGAAGGTCAAGTGTGGTGGCTCATGCCTGTAATCCCAGCACTTTGCAAGGCCAGGGTGGGAGGATTGCCTGAGGGCAGGAGTTCGAGATCAGCCTGGAAAACATTGCAAGACCTCATTTCTACAAAAAAAAAATTTTTTTGATTGAGCTGGGTGTGATGATGTTCCCCTGTAGGCCCCACTACTTGGGAGGCTGAGGCAGGAGGATCATCTGAGCCCTGGAGGCTGGGGCTATGGTGAGCCATGATCCTGCCATTGCACTTCACTCTGGGCAGCAGAGTGAGACTCTGATTCAAATAAAATAAAGTCCATCAAGAGCTCGTCACTGCCTTCAGGGTAAAATCTGAAAGGGGTTGGCATGGCATTCAAGGCTTTCCATGATTCCATTCCTGCCCATTCCCCAGCCATTTCTTACCCCTTGGCTGCTGTGCTCTGGCCACTCCAGATAGTGTGTAGATCACCCAGACATCCGAGCACAGGTGTCTTCCTCTGCCTCCACACTTGCTTGTTCGGCCACCTGACAGGTCTTCCCATGCTGCACCGTCTCAAATGCCTGATGGTTCTCCAGGACCCCTCCACGAACCATTTTCTCAGGGAGAGGTTCCCGGCCCGCCTCCTCCCCTAACCTGGGCTGGAAACCCCTCCTCTAGACTTCCCAGCCTCCTGGTTTACCGTTGTGGGCACTTACCCACTGTACACAGACCCCTGGCACTGGGTGGCCTCTGTGGGTGTAAGAATGTTGGCACAGATGCTTGGATTTCCCCAAGTCATGTTTTCATTGCAGCCTCAGGAGAAACTAAGACTCACCTGCTGACCATTTTTCACAGGAAGACAAATTCTCTCTTTTTTCCGGGTGCTGTTGCCAGTGACAAGCCCAGTTGTGGTGGGTCCTGGGCTTTGGGACAGGCTCCTTTAGTAGTTGGTGGCCAGTCAGGCTTCCAGAATAGCAACCAATGAATCAGACTTTCCCTATGGTCAAGGGCAACCTCAGACTGGCAGATCACCCCCTCCCCTGGGGAAGAACCTGGCCCAGGAAAGAACCTGACCCAGGAAAGTCCCTGTCAGGCCTGCTAGGTTTCCTCTCCACAGTCACCAGCCATCTGGTAAACCAGCCTAACGCCACTGCTTTCCCCTAGTGTGTGGAGACAGAGAGAATCAGACACCCTCCTCCTTCCCGGGGAGTAGTGTGGACAGTCCCTCCCACTTGCAGACACATCAAGAGTAGGAAATAAGTGAGTCCACCTCCCTCCTCCCCAGCACCTAAGTCCTAGGTTTTTTTCTTCCCTTAATCTCTATATCCCTGGGGTTCACCGCAGTGCCTAGCACATAGTAGTTGCTTAGTAAATATTTGCTGAATAACAGAATGCAATACTATAATGCACGAATAGAATGCATCTAGCTACTTGTGCAGCAAAATGGTTAAGAATGTGGGGAATTCAGAAAAAAAAATTAGCCAGGCATAGTGGCACATGGTTGTGAGAATTAAGTTATTTGATATATGTAAACCAATTCGACACATGCCTGGCATATAGCAAGTGCTCAATTAGTGCAGCCTCTTGGAAGGAACCTTGCAGAGAAGATCCAAGTTGTTGTTCCCAAAGCCAGGCAGTCCAAGAATTTTCCTTTATAAAAAGGGAAGGTAAACGGGATTAATATACATGTGCACGACTATGGCAGGATAATGAATGCGTTACATTATCCATCAGTGGTCGTTCTTTTAGTTATTCCAGGAAGTCTCCAAACTGAGTTAAATTCTCTGGGTTCGGCAGTCTCTCTTGAAGGGTTCAGAAATGTATGTGTTAGCCGGGCTCGGTGGCTCAGCCTGTAATCCCACGCCTTTGGGAGGCTGAGGTGAGTGGATTGCCTGAGCACGCGGGTTCGAGACCCGCCCGGGCAACTTGGCGAGACCTCATCTCTACAATAAATCAAAAATTAGCCGGGCGTGGTAGCACACACCTGCAGTTCCAGCTACTTGGAAGGCTGAGGCAGAAGGATCGCCGGAGCCCAGCAGGTCGAGGCTGCGCTGGCCGGGAGCGGCCACTGCACTCCAGTCTGGGTGACAGAGTGAGACTCTGACTCAAAAAAAAAAAAAAAAAAAATGTATGTGTTAGTATGTGTATGTAAACCTATGTATATATAAACCTAATATGTATATGTAAATTTATTTTTTTATTTTTTATATTTTATTTTAAGGATATGGGGTACAATTCAGGATTAGGTATACAAGTGGACATCATACAGGTAAAATTTGGGCCTCCCTTTGGTCCCCACTTTGCCTGGTTTGAGATCAGGTACCCTGATTGATGCTGTGTTTCCACCCCCACACTCCAGCAGTATCTTGCTTACTGCCTATCCGTTTCTTATAGTATTATGGTAAATGTTCAGGGTCCGCTTATGAGTGAGAACATGTTCTTTGTTTCTGTGATAAATCACTGAGTATGATCAACTCTAAATCCATCCAAGTTGCTGCAAAGTTCATATGTTTGTCCTTCTTTATGGCTCCGTAATAGTCCATTGTGTATATGTACCACATTGTTTTTATCCAGTCCAGTTTCGATGAACAGCACGGTTGGTGCCATGTTTTTACTACTGTGAATAGTGCTGCAATAAACAGCACATGCAGGTATCTTTTTTTGTAGAATAATTTGAGTTCCTCCGGGTGTATTCCCAGTAGGGGAATTGCTGGGTCATATGGAAGGTTAATATGTGTATGTAAACTATGTATATGCAATTTTTTTTTTTTAAAAGAGCAAAATGGCCAAGCTCAGTGTTTCACACCATTAACTCAGCACTTTGGGAGGCTGAGGCAGGAGCACTTACTTGAGCCCAGGAGTTCAAAACAAGCTTGGGCAATATAGCAAGGCCCTGTCTCTAAAAGAAATAATCAATAAAGTAAAATAAAATTAAAAGAGCAAAACATTTTAAGACAAAAATGTCAAAACACGTGGGACTGTTCTCACTGGAGGAATGAAATTTAGAATTTGCCCTTTGAAACATGGAAGCACCTTTGTGCTGGTGTTGTCGCAAGAGAAAAATAAGTGGATGGATAACCGTAGCTGAAATATGGTGTTTTTCTCTTGAAAATGATGTGGGGTTCCAGTCTGAGCCCTCCCCCTCACCCGCCCTGAGATTTAGTCACATCCCGCAATGACAGAGGAACAGTGGGGCCCTCAAGAGGATATATTTATTTTGGCTTTTCATTTTTAAAAGTTATTTATTTTTAATTGACGAATAATAATTGTGTATATGTATAGAGTATGATGTGATGTTTTGATATATGTACACATTGTAAACCAGATGATATAATTTAATGAGGGAAAAATTAAGAATATTCTGGTAGGGGACAGCTCATCCCAAAAAGAGTGCATTCCTTTGCACGTGTTTGACTGAAGAGCAATGTGCTGGCATCAGTGGGTAGGGTAGGGACAGCTCATGCCGGCAGGGTACAGCTCTTAGGTCCTGTGCACGGGGCTCCGGCTTGATTTGTGGCAAGGGGCTGCCATCGAAGAGCAAATTCAAGTTAGAAGAGTGAGACAAGTTTAGGGCAAGGTGATACCAACATCCCAGCAACGACAGACATGGTGTTTTCGCAGCCCGTTTCAGCAGCCTCCACTCTGGCCCTGGTGGGTGTCAGCTGCCATGGTGGGAGCTTCGGCAGGCGCTACCTGGAAGACACATTGCTCCAGAAATCAAGGATGGCAGAGGAACAGAGCTGAAGCCACACAATTGCAGGAGGAAAAGTTCCTGGAGAGTGCAAGAGGGAGCCACGTGATTACTCAGAACCATGTGGAAGAACTTGAGGGACGTTTGAGGAACCTGGGAAAGAAAAGCAGATTTCTTTTGTTATTCAATGGGATTTTATGCAGAAAACCACCGGTTTTCCCTCAAGATATTAGGGCCCAGGGAGAGAAGTACCAGTGAGGTAGACAGGCCAAGTGAAACTTTGCCCAACGGTGGTAGGAAGGTCATTAGAACATGGAGACCCGGGGATGGACCCTGCCATCTTGGGCTTTCTCCTCAAATCAACATTAGAGAAGCCAACTGAGACCAGCTGTCAGACCTCCAACTCTCCTTCCTCTCTGAGGTCCCTGTTTCTAAGCAGGTACCTCACCCTTTGCCTGGATATCATTGGACAGAAACTCTTAGTAACCATCAAGGTGATGAAACGAGATTAGAAATGGTACCTAAAATACTTGGACTTGAAATGAAGAAAGGGTAGGCAGGCCTCTTTGCTGGTGATTGAATACGTTGTTACCTAGTCTGTTATCCAAGAATCTGTATTTTAGACAGCTCAAAAACAAAAAATAAGCAACCCAGTTAGGAAATGGGCAAAAGACAGCAAACAAAAATATACAAATAGACAAAAGGCACGTGAAGAGATGTTGAAATGCAGCTCAAAATCACATGAATGGATATATAATGCATCTATTGTATATATCTATACAATGTATTATTATTCAGCTATAGAAAGGAAGTTCTGCAGCTACATGCCACAACATGAATGAACCTTGAGGACACTGTGCTAAGTGAAATAAGCCAGGCCCAACAGGACAAATATTGAATGAACTCACATATATGAGGCACCTATGGCAGTCAAATTCTTTTTTTTTTTGAGTTGGAGTCTCACTCCATTACCCAGGCTGGAGTGCAGTGGCACACTCACGGCCACCCCAGCGCCAACCAACTGGGCTCTTGCGATCCTTCTGTCTCAGCTTTCTAAGTAGGTGGAACTACAGTTGCGTGCTACCATGTCCAGCTAATTTTTGATTTATTGTAGAGACGAGGTCACACCAAGTTGCCCAGGTTGTTCTCGAGCCCATGGGTTCAGGTAATCCACCAGCCTCGGCCTCCCAAAGTGCTAGGATTACAGGCTGAGCCTGGCCGGCAGTCAATTCTTAGAGGCAGAAAGCAGAATGGAAGTTGCCAGGGGCTGAAGGGAGGGGAGGCTAGGGAGTAATTATTTAGTGAATACAAAATTTTAGTTTTGCAAGATGAAAAATTGTGAAGATGGATGATGGAGATGGTTGCACAGCAATGTGAATGCATGTAATGCCACTGAAATGTACACTTAAAAATGATTCAAATGGTAACTTTTATGTTATGTGTATTTCATCATGATTTCTAAATAAATAAAAATATATGTGTATACACACATTTATATGTATGGATATGCAAATGCACACATATGTATACATACTGGGGTGCCAAAAAAAGTATACACTTTTTTTTGAGTCAGAGTCTCACCTGTCACCCAGGCTGGGGTGCAGTGGCATGCTCCTGGCCACTGCAGCCTCAACCTGCTGGGCTCAGGCAATCCTTCCGTCTCCAACTACCAAGTAGCTGGAATCACAGGTGTGCACCACCATGCCTGGTAAAATTTTTGATTTCTTGTAGAGATGAGGTCTTGCCAAGTTGCCCAGACTGATCTTGAACCTCTGGGATCAGGCAATCCTCTCACTTCTGCCTCCCAAAGTGCTGTGATTATAGGTGTGAGCTACCACGCCCAGCAAAGTACACACATTTTAAGAGATGTTATCTATGTATTACTTTTATTCGTTTATTTATTTAATTTTTTTTTTTTGAGTTGGAGTCTCACTCTGTCACCCAGACTGGAATGCAGTGGCCGCTCCTGGCCACCGCAACCTCGACCCGCTGGGCTCCGGCGATCCTTCCGCCTCAGCCTTCCAAGTAGCCGGAATTACAGGCACGCGCTACCATGCCCGACTGATTTTTTGATTTATTGTAGAGATTAGGTCTTGCCAAGTTGCCCAGGCGAGTCTCGAACCCAGGGTCTCAGGCAATTCACTCACCTCAGCCTCCCAAAGTATGGGATTACAGGCTGAGCCACCAAGCCCAGCTTATTTTTTATTTTTTTGTGAGAATGCAAGATTTATTGAGAGGACAGAAAAGCTCCCACAGCAAGAGGGTACCTAAGGGAATGTGTTACTTTTAGTTCACCATAATCAGAAGTGCCTGGATGCTGATGGTAACCACTTTGAGCACCTCTTGAAATTGCAGAAGTCAAACGTGACTTGTATTCAACTTTTTATTATCACAATTTCAATACAGTTTTTTCCTTTTTTAAAATGTGTATACATTTTTGAGTACCCTTTGTATATAGACACATACACAGGTAAATATATGCATATATTATGTAGAATGAGATTTTTAGTATTCTGATATTATTTTCTTTCTGCTATTTTTGATATTCAAATGAGCTTTATTTCATGAAATGATTGTGATAATAGATGGTCATAACAAATCAAAATCCATGTTGGTCTTTTAGACCAAGTGCTTTTAGAGGTATTGCTTGATTGTGATTTCAGTTGGCTGGGAAGGGCTTATTTTTTGGCCTGAAGTCTCCAGGAGTCTCTCGGTCATGTTGCTACTGAGATGAGGACAGTGGTTCTCAGTCTTGGTTACACATCAGCATCACCTGGGGAGTTTTTTCTAAAAAACGGATGCCTTGGTCCAACCTCCAGGGATAGAAACACCATAGGTATAGGTGTCAGGACTTTAGATGTTGGCCAAGGAGAGACGGAGTAGGTAAGGGGAGCCAGAAGCCAGACTGTGACTGGGTATTTACTCTTCTGGGTTCGCTAATTAGGTACACACTCCTCTTTCTTTACTATTCCCAGAGTGGAAAATGGACCAACAGGAAGCAAACAAGAGGAGAAAAGGGCAGAGAATGGAAAGAAAGATTAGTAAGCATCCGTTGCTTAACGGGTTTGTGTTTGAAACCATTACCTTACCAGTCACGTCGTCTAAATGCAGGATAAACTGTGTAGATTTAGAAACCCTGGATTCCTAGTTAGGTTTGAGAAAACCTCACTCTTTTCCTTCTTATCTCATTCATAAATAGCTTTCCAATAAAGGAACAATAAAACAACCCAAGGAGAAAAATCTCTCAAAATATTGCCATAAGAGTCCTTGGTATTGCTCTTCATGCCGTGATGATGACAACATCCAAAATGCTTGGTCACCCAGAAATGTACTTCCTCTTGGTTTTTAACATGTATTAAGATACATTTCTAATTGTGTTCAAATAAAAGCCAGATGTCTTGAACACTTCCCTTTGAAACCTCTTCCTGAGTCTTAGAACCCGATGGGAGGGGATAGCGTTCAGCTTACTTTCTCCCTACTCTCTGTATATTTTCTGAAGGTTTAACATGCGCCAACATTTTCCCTGGGAATTTAGAAAACTGCCCCTGAGAGAGAATTGTCTACATCAGCTGACCTTTCACTAGGCTCTACTGTGAGTATTAAGAAAAATGAAGGGTCGATTTTGCCAGTACTGGTATTTCTGGAGTTTTCTGTAACAGAATTCGAAAATCACTTTCTAAAGGACTGTTCCTGCCTTTGCCAAACCTTGGCTTTCACCCTTCTTGTAAGTGGAACAAGCCTTCTTTGTTGAAACGCTCACTTTAACTCATGCCGTATCTTGCCTCAAGCATGCTTACTGCTTATGTCACAGGGACGTGCAAAATAATACGGGAACAATTAACCTTCCCTTGGAACACAAATTTTCTTTTCCTCCTGGGATCTTGCCAAATCACTACTAGGTGGAGATCACATATGATGAGCCTATATTAGTTTAAGCCTTCCCACATCATGAATTGTGTCGGGTGTGAGTTTTTCACTTGGCAAGGGGGAATTGTCAGGGTCTGGGGTGAAGGACCCCCCCGCCACAGGATCCACAGAAATGGAGGCTTCCTGTGTCTTCAAAGGTCAAGACCAGAGCTGTGTTTCTTATCCTCAACCAAGGAGAAGTGACCAGGCAAAGGGGACTGCCAGGCCTGGCATCAGAGAGGTGGTCACTGGGAGGCGGGTCTGGAGGAGACACCTTCAGTTTGGTCTCTTTCTTTTACTTACGGGACCCTCCTGTGTAGAAAGGGCACGAGAGGCTCGAGACTGTTCTATCCTCTGGTTGGGGTGCAGGGTAGAACGAAATGTTGATGTCTTACACGATTCTTCTCATAGAATACGCCCGAACAAAGGGAAATCTTGCTCCCCAAGGACATCTTCTGCCCACCTCATCTGCCCCTCCACCTCTTGCTCTAACTAGGGCATGCCTTGCCTCTCGAAGATTTCCTCCCCTTCTGGGCCCAGGGAACTCATATTCAACCCTTGAGACCCAGGTCAAATGTCACCTCTTCTGTGCTGGTCCCCCAGCCCTGCCACTCAGCTGCCTGTTGCCACCTTTACATACCCACATCATCAGACACCTCTCTCTTGATATTCCATTTTGTTGTCGTGTAATTTTGGTTCTGTTCATGGGTGTGAACCTCACCAGGCTGTGGACATCTCAAGGACAAGGAGGGAAATTTTGTGTCCCTGGGCTGAACACAGTGGACTAGCTCCTGGGAAAGGCTTGACGTGGTGGAATCACAACCTGTGCATGTTGGCGGGGGGGGGGATAGAAAGAGGCAGAGAGACAGAGAGAGAGACAGAAAGAGAGGCAGAGAAAGAAAGACAGAGAGAGAGAGAGAGAAAAGAAAGAGGCAGAGAGAGAGAGAGAAAGAGAGACAGAGAGAGAGAGAGACAAAGACAAACAGAGAGAGAGGGAGAGACAGAGAGAGAGAACAATGAGAGAGAGGGAGAGAGAGAGAGAGAAAGAGAGAGAGAAGACAGAGAAAGAGAGAGTCAGAGAGAAAGAGAGAACCAGGAGCCCTGGTGATCTCCCTCTCATCGAGTAACTCCTGAGGGAGTGAGAGACAGAAGCCTGAGGCTCTGCCCCTCCGATGGTCGAGAATGTTTCTCTCTATTCTACCTCACAGATGGCAAACACAAGCTAACTACTCTGATATCAACTGAAGACGGGGATGAGCCTCTCCAATCCCAGAGGCAAAATTGGGAAGTAGAAGACAGGCTACTGAAAAGATGTCTAGCTTCGTTTTGAGGATATATCAGTTTGGTCTTACATGCTCCTCTGGGAACTCAACCTCTCCCCACCTCTCCCCATCAGTAGTTTCGAAGATCACCAGGGTTCTGGGTTCTCTCTCTCTCTCTCTCTCTCTCTCTGTGTGTGTGTGTGTGTGTGTGTGTGTGTGTGTCTCCTTCTCTTTGTCTCTCTCTCTGATTCTCTGTGTGTGTCTCTCCCTCTTTCTCTCTCTCTGTCTCTTTCCCTCTCTCTGTCTCTCTCTCTTTTCTCTGTCTCTTTCTCTGTCTGTCTCTTTGTCTGTCTGTCTCTTTTCTCTCTGGGTCTCCCCTTCTAGATCTGAGGAGCTGGTGGAAGGTAGGAGTGAGAGGGGCGGACCAGGAAACATCACTGCCCTCTTTCTCTAGGGGGAAAACAGCAGAAAACACAACCACACCAACACTATATATGCATGACCGGCTTAAAACACCATTCTAAATGAAGCATCACAGAGGCACAAAACTGAATATTGCCAATTCAATACTTGTAAACGGGCCCTGGTCACTGGACACATGAGCCCAAAGGTGGGAACAACCAACGCTGGACACTGCCAAGGGGGGGACAGAGGGAGGAGGGAGGGACAGAGGGAGGAGGGAGGGACAAGGGGCACACAGTCACACTCTGGACACCAGGTCCACTACCACGGGAGAGAGGGCCCCCCAGAAACCCAAGCCTCCCCTGCACACAATTTACTTAATGCAACGAATGGTCACATTTCCCCCACAACTCAACTCAAACAAAATAAAATAGTAAAACACAGAACACTGAACCATATGGCACTTTTTCCAGATGTGGGAGGACAAGATACTCATTTAAGTAATCAGAGCACACCTTGCTACTTCCAGGCAAGAGGTCTTCCATCTTAGAGTAACCTCTGTCGCTTGAGATGATGAGTCTGTGTGGCACGCTTGACATACACCCCTTTATCAACCACTTTCAGCTCCCAAGACACGCGAATGTGAGGAGGGGAGAGATGGTGCCAGCCCCCCCCAATAACCTGGCCCTGCATATGCAGCTGTAAACAAATCTATTGTAGTTCCAGACCTCAAGAAGCTCACATTCTGGGGGGGAGGCAGCCAGGTCTGGAACAGGTGATTAGGATAAAGAAGACTGAGGGAACTATTAGAAGAGCCAGGTGTTATATGGGGGGGGACAAAAAACTCAGAATTACCTTCTGGCAGATAGGCTCCTTGCAGTACAGGCTTCCCCTGCCAGGTGAGTGTTCCAGGAACCCATCCACATCTGTGTACCAGCTAACATTGTTGTGAGAAGGTTGCATTTGGCTTCAGTGAACTTTTTTTGGAGAGTCTTTCAATGCGTTTGTCCATTTCATGATGGATGACTTACATATGCACTTGCCCGCACTGCACTGAGTGTTCAGTGGTTTTTGACCAAATACAGCATGACCCCCTTGCCCTACCCTCCCTATCCACCCAATCTCACCCCAAGTGACTTTTTTTGTTTGTTGATTTGTTTCCCCGGATGGAAAAAGTCCTCAAAGGGAAATGTTTTGCCGATGTGGAAGAGGTGAAACAAAAAGCAACGGAAGCACTAAAAGGTATCAACACTGACGAGTTTAAAAACTGTGTTAATCAGTGGAAGAGGCATCTTGATAGGTGTATCACATCAAATGGAGAGCACTTTGAAGGTGACTGAAGTTTAGACATGTAAAAATAAGTACACAATTTTTTATAAATAAATTCCGGGTTTGGGGGGTCCCCCTCATACAAGGATCACAGATCACACTGAGCCCACTTTTCCTCACTGAGTTTCTTTGATACTGTGGGCATAATGATACTTACCTTGTAGGGCTCTTTTTTGCAAAGCTTAGTAAATGAAAAGTGTCTAACAAGTGCCAATCATACCACTGTTTAAAAGTCAGGCTTTAAAGAAGACACCTTTGATATAGACACAAATTGGAGAGATTAAATTAAGAAAACAGTACAGGCTATACCTAGAATCCCAGTGCTTTGGGAGGCTGAGGCAGGAGGATTGCTTGAGGCCAGCCTGGGCAACATAGCAAGCTCTAACCCCCCACATTCTCACCCTATCTCTACAAAAAACAAATTTTAAATATTAACGAGGTGTGCTGACGCATGCCTGTAGTCCCAGGTACTCGGGTGGCTTAGGCAGAAGGATCACTGAAGCCCAGGAGTTCAAGGTTACAGTGAACTATGATCATACCATGGCACTCAGGCCTGGGCAACAGAGCAAGACACTGTCTCTTAAAAACAAAAAAAGTTTCTTTTCCCCTCTGCTTTATGGAGTAATTAGCATAAGCTGGTGGAAACTAATCTGTCCAGACTTAATTCTCTATTCCAATTCTGCAGGTGTAGAAACATTCTGCTCCTAATGAATGTATGGAGGCATTCTTCCTGAGACCAGAGTGAAGCCCCCTGACTTGAGTTGGGCCACCTTTCCTGCTTCTGTGTGGGCACATCACCTGGCTGGTACTCATGCTGAGAACAAAGGAGCTACCACCAGGTCAAGATGGCGCCGTTCATTTTAGAAGACAATATTACTTCCTGCCAAGTGCATTCATTGAAGACAGCAAAGCTGCACAGTAGAGATTCCACTGTCTGGCACTGGCTATCCTATCATGTCAATATCAAATGTTCCTCTCCCAGCCACCTAATTCCATGACTGCTGCAGACTTCAGCGGGGACAGAGAGAGACCACAGTATATTTCGTTCTCTTCATGCCTCGGAAGACGTGTTTTCCAATCAATTTTTCTCTGCCTATCCACAGAGACAGAAAGATAGGAACAGACAGGAAAATTTGACTCACTGAAACTCTGGTTCATTTCAGATTATCCCAGCAATCTTCATGATTCAGGAGAACTTTCTAGAAAAAATTATTTGTGTATTTGCAAAGGGCCTAACTCCTCCAGAGTTTTAGCAGAGATGAGATCTCCCATGGTGGGGGTGGAGGTTTATTTCGAGTTGAGCCTAACACCCACAGGGCAGCCCTTCAGGGACTAAGATTTTCCCTCCTACCCCTCTAAGCCAGCAGGTTGCAAATCCAAGCTTTCTTGGGTTCAATTTGTCCTCAGGGCAAAAGCAGTTTCAGGACTCATGCAACTCTCTGGGTTTCTCATCTTTACAGATTTCAACCTAGTAAATTCCTTTGTATTGTATCTGAGCTTTCAATAAGATACTTTAAACATGCATTTTACTCAGCATTTTTAGTTATTTTCAGTGCAAGTTTTGTTCCAAATAATCCACCCTACTCTATTCCTGCAAAATAAAAGTGCTCATGGTTTTATTTATTTGTTAGAGACAGGGCCTCCCTTTGTTGCCCAGGCTGGAGCGCAGTGGCACAATCATAGCTCACTGCAGGCTCAAACTTCTAGGCTCAAGTGATCCTCCTGCTTCAGCCTCCTGAGTAGCTGGGGCTACAGGCATGTTCCACCATGCCCAGCTCATATTTTATTTGTAGATACAGGCTCACTATGTTGCCCAGGCTGGTCATGAATTCCTGGCCTCAAGTGATCCTCCCACCTTGGCCTCCAAAAGCACTGGGGTTACAGGCATGAGCTATAACACCTGGCCTCTGTTTTATTTTCCTAATAGCACTCATTAAACCTTCTCATGTTTTTCATTGGTGCCTCCAATGAGGATGTACGCATCGTTACAGTTTGCCTTGATCACTTGTGTATCTCCAGTACCTAGAATGGAGGCTGGTATGTGGTCGACATATAATAAATATTTATGAAAGATAATAAGCCGGGCTCGGTGGCTCAGCCTGTAATCCCGCGCCTTTGGGAGGCTGAGGTGAGTGGATTGCCTGAGCCCGCGGGTTCGAGACCCGCCTGGGCAGTGAGACCTCATCTCTACAATAAATCAAAAAATCAGCCGGGCATGGTAGTGCATGCCTGTAATTCCAGCTACTCGGAAGGCTGAGGCGGAAGGATCGCCGGAGCCCAGCAGGTCGAGGCTGCGGTGGCCGGGAGCGGCCACTGCACTCCAGTCTGGGCGACAGAGTGAGACTCCAACTCAAAAAAAAAAAAAAAAAAAAAAAAAAAAGAAAGATAATAATAGTGAAACAGGGCCAGGCGCAGTGGCTCAAGCCTGTAATCCCAGCACTTTGGGAGGCCGAGGTGAGAGGATTGCCTGAGCCCAGGGGTTCAAGATCAGCCTGGGCAATTTGACGAGACCTCGTCTCTACAATAGACCAAAAATTTAACCAGGTATGGTAGTGCACACCTGTGGTTCCAGCTACTTGGAAGAGTGGAGTGGAAGGATCACTTGAGCCCAGCAGGTCGAGGCTACGGATGCCGTGAGCGTGGCACTGCACTCCAGCCTGGGCAACAGAGTGAGACTCCGACTCCAAAAACAAAACAAACAAACAAAAATAGTGAAATAATAACAGCAAAAGATCTCAAACATGAACGCCTACAGTGGCACAGATGACAGCTCTGTGTCAGTCTCCCAGTTTCTCTAATCCGTCCTATGTATGCCGGGATATTCAACTTCCGTGAGCAGAGGTCCCAGCTTTCAATAGCTCCCTGTGGCCTTTTCCACAGAGACCGTATTTCTTCACTGGATAGCCACACGCATCTGGATATAAACTAGTTTTCTGTAAGTTTCTTCTCTTTGTATGCTCCATGTTCCCCCACAAACCAGGCTACTCGGCATCTCCCCAACACGCAACACACTTCCCTGTCACCAGGTCCCCTGCCTCGACTGTCCTTCCCCTTATCTCTCCCTTTGTCTCAGCCTTGCTATGCCTTTGACACACCATTCAAATCCCACTTCCTCTAACGCTTCTTCTCTCATTCCCTGGCAGGAAGTAACACTCCTCTCTTTAAACTCCAGAGCATTGCGGCTTCCTTCTTTTTTCCCCCTGATCACATGCGCTTTGCATTATTGCTATTTATTTACATGGATGAACGCTTTCCTCAAGACTTAATGGTGCTTTGCACATATCAGGCAAATCTATATCAGGAAATACCAGTAAAATGTATCAGTATGATATCACTAAAATATATCAGTAAATAGGAGTAGAATAAGTGGATCATATCAAAACAGGCTTAGATTGTGAATTGTGGTCAATATCAAAACAAGGGGCTCCTTGCCTACTGCAACCAGAAATGCCTCATCTTGTCGGCTTTTAGCTACATGTCCGTGGGGCTGGGGGGTAGCCATGCTAAAGGATGTATGTCATTTACAATTATTATGATGCTCCAATTGTTTGACATCTTTTTTTTTGAGTCACAGTCTTACTTTGTCACCCAGGCTGGACACAATCATGGCTCACAGCAGCCTCAAACTCCCAGACTCAAGCCATCCCTCAGCTTCAGCCTCCCAAGCAGCTGAGACTACAGGTGTACACCACCACACCCACCACAATTTTTTTATTTTTTATAGAGACATGGTCGCACTATGATGCCCAGTCTGGTCTCAAACTCCTGGGCTCAAGCATTCCTCCCACCTCAGCCTCCCAAAATGCTGGAATTACAGGCGTGGGCCACCTTACCCAGCCAACATCTTTTATAGAATAGTCAGGGCCTGATGTTATTTTGCTTTTTTGTTTGTGGTTTTGTGTTTTTTTCTGAGCAAATGAAGAATTTCATTGGAGGTCTCACTCTATTTAAGGACTAGAAGTTAATGCTAATAAACCCATTCCAATGTAACTGTAACTCACACTTCCAGTCAGCAGTTTCCATGCCCTTGCTGAATTTCTCTTTTATGCTATTACTACACTGAAGGCCACCACCCTGAAACACAGACGCCCAGGATAGTGGTTCTCTTGTTTTCAGAGACTGGGTCCTGGAGATGAGAAATTCCAAGTTATAAAATCGAGCATTTGGGTGTTTTCTTCTGAAACAGGAATTGGCAGCTATCTATCAATTATATGTGTGCAACAAAATAGATCACATTATCATATTTGGTTGACAGTTAAGAATCTTCTAAGCCAGGCTCGGTGGCTCAGCCTGTAATCCCACGCCTTTGGGAGGCTGAGGTGAGTGGATTGCCTGAACCCGTGGGTTCGAGACCCGTCTGGGCAGCGAGACCTCATCTCTACAATAAATAAAAAAAAAAACATTCAGCTGGGCGTGGTAGCGCATGCCTGTAATTCTGGCTACTTGGAAGGCTGAGGCGGAAGGATCGCCGGAGCCCAGCAGGTCGAGGCTGCGGTGGCCCGGAGCAGCCACTGCACTCCAGTCTGGGCAACAGAGTGAGACTCCAACTCAAAAAAACCAAAACAACAACAAAAAAGAATCTTCTAAATTCTGCAGAAAAATATATGTGATCAATACATTCCCTCTAGTACTTTTTCAAAAGACTTAAAGAAGGAAGCGGAAGCACTACCAAATAATGTACAGCTAATACTTCATCTGATTAGATCAGATCGGTCTATGACTGATTTCTTTCTTGAAGCTCTCTTTTGTTCAGGAGAGAAGTTTGAGTAATCAAAGAAAACACCCTTGGAAAGAATATGTTTTGAGTTGACAACTTGACAACTAAGGAAAAGCGAATCCTATAAAAGAGCCACTCTTACAGATCACAAATGCATGTCCAGGAGAAGAAATCAAAAGAGGACATGCAGAAGAAATGTGAAATTAAATTTCAGAAAGACAAACTCCCTGCGGCAGGAGGATCATGGGCCAAGAAATCAAATCGGATACCAGAAGTCTGAACTGGAACCCAGGAGAATCTAATTCAAGGAATTAAGGGCTCAGTGATTGAGCGATGCCAAATGATGCTTGGGACATTTTCAGGCTGCTTTGAGGTTACATCAGGTGATGTCTCATAGGATCTCAAGGCTCATGTCCTTGTTGACAACATCGGAGGCATATTGGTGTGGAATGTGCTGTATCCTGACAAGGTCACATGTCTGAAGTCCATTCTTACCACCGTCACCATCAGAAATCCAGGCCTCTCTGGTTCGCCAGGGCCCCACCCCGGACTGTCAGATGGAACCCAGTCCCCGCCCACCCCCAAGCCCCCTGTGGAACTTCTACTCTGCAATCATCAACCCCTCTGGCTCCACCTCATTCCTTTGCAAGAACCTGACCTGCCCTGAGAATGTTCCACCTCCACCCAAGCAGTGGGGGCTGCTTCTCTCCCTCGCAACCCCTCAGACCCCAGACCAGAAACAAAAAATTGTGTGTTCCTGGGTCACAGTGCCCTCTGCAGATCGTATCTCTCCCACCCTCTGTGACGCACACCGCTCACATGCCACCTCCTGAGAACTGTCATGCACAGACTTCCAGAATCCCCCTACTACACACACACACACACACACACACACACACACACACACCACACCCCACCTGTGTACTGAGGGCTTTCGCTCCTGGCTGCCTGTCTTCCCTTCACCCCAACTCCTGCTGCATTTTTGGCCACTTCAGTGTGCAGGGAGATGACATATCCACCACACTGGCCTCTTAGGCCCTGGACGACTCCACAGTCCTGACAGCCACCACAGGCAGGTCACACCGTAGACTGTGTCATCTTATTTCCCCCAGTCTCAGATGCTATGTTAGTCCATTTTTCATGGCTATAAGAGAATACCTGAAGTTGGGTAATCTGAAGGGGGAAAAAAGAGGTTTATTTGGCTCAGGCTGTACAAGAAGCATGGGGCCAGCCAACATTTGCTTCTGGTGAGGTTTCAGGAAGCTTCCACTCATGGCAGAAGGGGAAGGAGCCAGTATGTCACATGGCAACAGAGGGAGCAAGACAGAGAGAGGAGGAAGAGCCAGGCTCTTTTAAATAACTAGCTCTCTGTAGGGTGCTATGACCCATACCTGTAATCTCAACAGTTTGGGAGGCTGAGGCAGGAGGGTTGCTTGAAACCAGGAGTTCGAGACCAACTAGGCAACAAAGCGAGACTTTGTCACTATGAAAAAAGTTAAAAAGACATGGTGGTACGCACCTGTAATCCCAGCACTTTGAGAGGCTGAGGTGGGAGGATCGCCTGAGCCCAGGGGGTCGAGACCAGCCTAAGCAACATAGCGAGACCTTGTCTCTACAGAAAATTAAAAAATTAGCCAGGTGTGGTGCCATGTGCCTGTCATTCCATTTACTCAAGAGGCTGAGGCGGAAGGGTCACCTAAGCTCAAGAGGTCAAAGCTGTAGTGAGCCGTAATCATGCCACTGCACTCCAGCCTGGCTGACAGAGGAAGATCCTGCCTAAAAAACAAAAACAAAAACAAAACCCAGCTCCTGAGAAATAATAATGCACTCATTACCACCGAGAGGGCACCAAGCCATTATGCCCTCCGAGAGGGATCCACCCTGTGACCCAGACACCGTTCACTAAGCTCCACCTCCAACGCTGGGGATCAAACGCCAACGTGAGATTTAGAGGGGGTGGATATCCAAGCTAAGTCAGATCCCAGCACCCCCCTCACCTCACTCCTCCCCATTCACCTACTCCTGTTCACTTTCTTCCACCATCACCATCCTTGGCTCCATCCAGACCACACGCCACTTACCACACACTCTCACTGAGGGCCTTTCTCCTTTTTCATTGAGAAAGAAGTAGACATGGAAGGGGCCTCTCTGCTCTTCTCACCCCCAAATCTACAAACCTGTAGGCACCCAGTGCCCTCCCGCCTTGCCTTTCTTGTTCTCTCCCTCCCACTTGAGACCACAAGCTTCCCACAGCTTGCCCGTGTTTCTGAGTGCCCACCCCTCTGAGAAGGAACCTTCCTGATGCTGCATGTTCTGGAGCTGGGTCTGATGGACTCCTGAGGGCCAACTGCTGAACATTCAGGAATTTGACAAGTCCTTTGCCATCTCACTGGTAGCTTGAACCTGGCCACGGTGAGGGTGTTTACAAGGTCTGACAATTACGTTTGCAAATTCATCCTAGAAAAAGTGCTCCACACCTTCCCTGCTGAATATCACTATGGTCACCTTCGAAGTACTCCCCTTGGGAAGCTATGCATCGATGCCGTGTCTAGTCCTTCCATTAAAGCAATTTTGGAACTCTTTTTCTGGAATGGTTGTGAAAACTATCATCATAAGAACGCCAGAGCTTGAATTAGAGAAATGAACAAACATCAAATGTCTCGTTAAACTTGGCAAGAGTGGAAGTGAAATCAGGAACATGTGAGTCCAAAGGTTATGGGGATAATGCCATGAAGAAAATGGCAGTGTACACATGGGTTAAATGTTTTTCTGAGGGGGAAGAAAGCATCACTGATGAAGAGAGATCAGGATGGTCAGGAACGAGCAGAACCGACAAAAACATTCCAAAAACTTGTCCAATTGTGTGTCAAAATCATCAACTGACTGAGAAGCAGAGCAGACCAAAGAAACATCGATAGAGAAACAGGAAAATTCTTAACTGAAAATCTTGGCATGAGAAACGTGTGTGCAAAAATGGTCCCAAAAGTGCTCTTCCATCACGACAATGTACCAGCTCACACAACACTGTCTGCGAGGGAGTTTCTAGCCAGCAAACAAACAATTGTATTGGAACACCCTCCCTACTCACCTGACATGGCCCTCAATGGCTTTTTCTTTACCCAAAGATAAAGGACACATTGAAAGGAAGACATTTTGATGGCATTCGGGACATTGAGGGTAATACGACGGCAGCTCTGATGGCCATTCCAGAAAAGGGGTTCCAATAAGGCTTTGGTGGGTGGACTAGACGCTGGCATCAGCACGTAGCTTCCCAAGGGGAGTACTTCACAGGTGATCATAGTGAAATTCAGCAACAAGACACGGAGCACTTGTCCTAGGATGAGTTTGCAAACGTAGTTGTAGGACTTCGTACATTTCTACAAATGAGGGCCTTGGTTTTCCAGAGGATGGGTCACTCAACACATTCCAGAACATCCTCTGCTGCTGCCCACACCTTTCTCTACCTGCTCATCTCTAAACAAACCTTCTCCAGAGCTGCCCACAGCGTTGACTGCCCCTCATCCATCTGCTCCTCAAAGTCACCCCAACTCAGCGTCTCTCCTCAGACCCCCCCTAGCTACTCCTGTCCAAGCCACTTAACACCTCCATAGAACAAATCCCAATAACACACTCTCTGGTGTTCCCTCACTTGACCTTTGCATCCATTTACCTGACCATGTCTTCACTCTCCACATTCTTCTCTGGTCTCTTGGTGCTCTGCTTCTAGTCTGTCTCTTTCCTCTTGCTGTTTCTTTCCAGAACCTCTCTGTGTCCTTCACACAGAAACACAGCTTCTAAAGGCTGGCTCCCAGGGCTGGCTGAAGCCTCTCTTCTCCCCTCGCCCCCATGCTCTCTTTGGGGTGACCTCACCCAGTCTCAAAACTTTCCGACCTTTTATAAGCTAAGGATTCCTAAAAGGCCTCTTCGACCCTCTCCAGTCCCTGACTCCTCCATCTAACTGCCCACATGACAACCACCACTTAGAGGCATGTTTTGCTTTGCTTTCTTAGGGTGTGGTTTACTTTAAAGGTAACTAGTCTAAAGTGCAATTCTTGATTTCTTCTCCACCCGGCCAGCCAGCTGTGCTCCCCAGTGCTCCCATCTGGGTCACTGTCAGCATCACTGAGCCACGTGCCAGAACGGGAAGCTGGAAATCACCAGCTGCCACTCCTCACCCCACATCGTGGTACCTGTTTTCTCCATCTTCTGGGCGCATGTGCATCTGACCCCCTCTGTCTCCCCAGGCCTGCACCCCACTGAGCCTCCCTCAACTGCCTGGACTCTCCCCATCACCTCCTTCCTGGCCTTCGGGATCCCAAGCATATTCACCCAAAACAGCCGGGGTCAACTCTCACCAGAGAAAACGCTGGAAATTAAAATCACTCATCACCACCTCAAGGACACACAGCTAAGTTAGGATTTCACGATTGAGATTGTCAATTGCCACTCTCTCTCTAAGAAAAGGGCCATTGCTTCACTTTCATTAAGTTCCGGCCAGGCCATGTGTTCATTGAGCTATGGTCACCATGCTTTTACCTAAGCTTTGGTCCCCTCCCCTACCTTGGGGAGGTCAATTTCCTTTCTCTTTCTAATCTACTTTCCAAATAAACTATATTTTCCAATATAAAAAGAAGAAGAAGAAGAAATTGCCGATTGCAAGACTGTATATAAAGTAAACTACAAATAAAAGTTTTTAAAATTACATAGAAATGAGAACATTTATATATAAGACTTTGAGTGAGAACGTGTAACAGAAAAGTGTTACCCGCTTGATGGAAATTCATGTTTTAAGTGTATGGAATTTGCATAGGTACCATTTAATCCCTTTCCATTGAAAGAAATTTCCATTGAACTTAAACTTTGAAATAGTAGCTGTCATTTTCAAAACAGCAAAACTTTATGTCTGTCAAGTCTTAAAAAAATCCTTGCAAATGACCACCAAAGTCTTTTGCATAGTGGCTATCACAATAAAACTTCTGAATATAAGATGAGCCTGAAATGATCTAATGAAATAAAAAATTACTCAGCAAATGTTCATCCCTGGCTATGGATTAAAAAAAAAAAGAAATTTAAAATTTTACACCTGGACTTACGTAAATCAATCTTTAAAAATAAATTAGCTCGGGCAGCCTCTTTGGGTCCCCTCCCACTGTGGGAGCTTTTCTGTCCTCTCAATAGATCCTGCTTTCTAATAAATAAATAAACAAACGAGCTCCCCACAACCCTTCCTATGTATTCTTGGAAATTGAAATGGTTTCTAACAATTTCAAAAAATACATGGAAAAGTCATTGCTTTACCCTCAAAATTGTCAGTAACTTTTCTTTCGAATTTACAGTTTACCTATTCACACATCACTCCAGAGTCAGACGATCTTTTTTTGAGAACAGAAAACAGAGATGATCTTATAACACTTCCTGAAAGCTACCCGTTACAACTCAGAAAAGAACCACACGCCTTTCCTACAAGGCTCTGTACGGTCTGTTTTCTTTCTTGCAACTTCTTTCTCTCTAACCTTTCAAGCAGAAGACGCACCCGTTTCCTGCTGGTCCCTGGAACTCCCTATTTTTCTGGTTGATGGTAGTGGAGGTCATGAGTGTTTTTGTTTGATTCTTGTTTTGCTCAGGGCCTTTGCACAAGCTCTCCTCCCTCCGTCCAAGGATACATTCTCTTCCACTTTCTGTTGACGTCATCCCATCCTTCAGGGCTTATCTCAAATACCATCTTTCCAGAAAGCCCAGCAGGCAAGAGATCTGGTGGAGCAATGGCAGGCAGATATGGTAAACAGCACGTCCACCTCTCTCTAAAGTAAGTAAATAAGTCTCTTAAATGTACTGCCTGGTTGGTAAAGCAGCACTTCTCAGTATTTGTTGTTGAGTGCTTACTGTGCTTCCTGTGTTCCTGCTGTCAAGCACACTGTACTTACCTGGATAAGCTTGCTGATTCTCACAGTAACTTGAGAAGAAGCTAAGATCACTGTTCCCATCTTATAGGCAGTGAAACAGAATCATACAATGCTAAGTACCTTGCCCAAAGTCCTAGGACAGTGAGCAACAGACCTGGGAATGTAAGCAGTCCAGGCACAGAATTGGCTTCTTTGAGCACTAAATGCACTCCCGGGCACCCCGAGTCTTTATTAAGTCCAAGGGTATGAAATTAAGAAAGATGATGCCTGAGCTCAAGGAGTTTAGACTGCAGAGAAAACAATGCAGATTAACAATGACAGGGTATGATAACTGCTCTGAATGCAGTGAAAACCCACAGAAGGAATTCCCACATCTACCTGTCGAGGGTGGGGGTAGCCCTGTTGATCTCAGACCTGAAGGGTAAGTGGGAGCTTGCCAGGTGTCAACGGGGAGGGAACACTGGGGAAAGACAAGGGGACCAGCACGTTCAGAAGGTGGGATGTTTACGGAAGGACAAACAGGTCTGTGTTTTCAAGAGTTTAAAGGAGAGTGGTAAGGGATATGCCAGAAAGGCAGGCAAGGGCTATGTCATAAGGGGCCTCTTTCATGCGTTAGATGGCCGGCTTCTGCCTGTGGTTGCCTAAGACCCTTAAAGAAGCACGTGCAGGGTGAGGCTCTGACCTGACTTGCATTTGATGGAAGACCGCTGAGGCTGCAATGCAAGTCTGAAGGATGAGAGGCAGAAGGAGAGGGAGACCAGAAAGGAATATCGCCACAAGTTCATCTTTGTTGAGTGTCTAAAATGGAAACTCTAACCCATCCTCACCTAACCCTGACGTAATTTACTACAAGGATTTCATCTGCTTCCACTGGTTTAGCTGATCACATTGTTATTAAACCAACTTCCCCAAGAAGCTGCCCCTTGGCATTGGGTGGTCAGCAGTCATTGGCTGAGAAGTTCTCCTGGGTTGGTCCAGCCCCTGCCAGGCACTTGGCAGCATTTGGTCCATTTTTCCGTGCTCTGGCTCTCTGCCCATTGATGAGTGTTGACCTTGGCCTGTATCTTAGGTCAGTAATAGATTAAAGATCTCAGTGGGACCTCTAAACTGTTAAGTCGGGCCCGACCAGTGGTGTGTGTATGATCCAGTGCCACGAGAAGGATGCAAAGAATTGCACAGAAGTAGATTGAAAAATATAGTTTATTTAGAAGGCAAATTAGAGAGAAAGAGAGAGAGAGATTCACCTTCCCAGGGTAGGGGAGAGGGCCAAAGCTTAGGAAAACGTGGACCTGGTCATAGCTCAAAGAATACATGGCCAGACCATAGCTTAGCAAAGCAATGGCTAGAAAGTAAATTAGAGGGCAGGGGGAGGAGAGAGAGAGAGAGAAGATTCATCTCCCCAAGGTAGGGGAGGGGGCCAAAGCTATGAAAACATGGTGGTCATAGCTAAAAGAATTACACAGAGCCAGGCTTGGTGGCTCAGCCTGTAATCCCAGCACTTTGGGAGGCTGAAGTGAGTGGATTGCCTGAGCCCGCGGGTTCGAGACCCGCCTGGGCAACTTGGCAAGACCGCCTCTCTACAATAAATAAAAAAAAATTAGCCAGGCGTGGTAGCGCGCGGCTGTAGTTCCAGCTACTTGGAAGGCTGAGGCGGAAGGATCGCATGAGCCCAGCAGGTCAAGGCTGCGGTGGCCGGGAGCGGCCACTGCACTCCAGTCTGGGCGACAGAGTGAGACTCCAACTCAAAAAAAAAAGAAAAAAAAATTACACAGATATATCAGAGTTTAACAAAGCAATGGCAACTGGTCACTCAGAGTCAAATCCTTTTAAACTTTCCCTTTGATGGGGGAAGTTCATCACGGTGATTGGGCGTTGGTCTGCTCCAAGTCATCACGGAGGGCAGGCACGCACAGGTATAGGCGTCAGGTGATGGACAGCAGGCAGATGGATGGGCTAGTCACATGATTGCTACCATGGTGATGGGGGTCTGTTGTGTCATGAAGGACACGAAGTGCTGATAAGGTTAACCTGGGTCTGATGGGTGGAGGTAAATACTCGAAATAGAAAAGCTAATCAGTACAAAACAAGCTGGGGGAAGCAATTATCAATAGCTACCTCTGAGAAACCAGTTCTGTCCTTGGCTAGTGATTAGAGGGGAAATTAAAGTGAACTGCTAGAGAAACATGACAATTCTAACCAATATTAAAATGGCTGCTCATTGGGTAGATTAACTCCATCTTATATCCTTTCAGCAGGTTCTCTGGAAGCAGAGCTGAGAGGAAGAGTCTTGTACAAGTGGTATTATGGAAGCATGCTCTTAGGAGAACTCTGAAGTAATAAGAGGAAAGCAGGAAAGAAAATACAGCAATTAGTGCACGCCTGTAGTTCCAGCTACTTGGAAAGCTGAGGCAGAAGGATCGCCGGAGCCCAGCAGGCGAGGCTGCGGTGGCCGGGAGCGGCCACTGCACTCCAGTCTGGGCGACAGAGTGAGACTCCAACTCAAAAAAAAGAAAAAGAAAAAGAAAACACAGCAATTAAGAAAAGATATGGGCTGGGCTCGGTGGCTCAGCCTGTAATTCCAGTACTCTGGGAGACCATGGCGAGTGGACTGCCTGAGCCCGTGGGTTCAAGACCCACCCAGGCAACTTGGTGAGACCTTGTCTCTACAATACATCAAAAATCAGCCGGGCATGGTAGCACGCGCCTGTAGTTCTGGCTACTTGGAAGGCTGAGGCGGAAGGATTGCCGGAGCCCAGCAGGCCGAGGCTGCGGTAGCCAGGCGCATGCCACTGCACTCCAGTCTGGGCGACAGAGTGAGACTCCAACTCAAAACAAAAAGAAAGAAAAGAAACAACATATGATGGCTTGCACAACACACATTCATTTCTCACAGTTCTGGAGGCTGGAAGTTTGAGATTAGGGTGCCAGCTTGGCTGGCTCTGATGAGGGCCTCTTTCCCGGCCTGCAGATGGCCTCTTTCTCACTGTGTCCTCATGTGGTGGAAAGAGATCGAGCTAGCTCTCAGAACTCTGTTTATAAGGGTGCAAATCCCATTCCCAAGGCCTCCACCCTTATGGCCCAATGACCTCCCAGAGGACCTACCTCCTATCAGCATCACACTGAGATTAGGGTTTCAACATAGGAAGAGTGCGAACATTCAGCGCATCACATGTGGTTACAACCAGAGTCCCGCTTCAGCCCGATCCCTCAGCTGTTCCGGAACACGCATGGCACCACAGATCAGTCAGTCATTGGCTGAGGGTGCCTTGCTGGGGACAAAAGGGAGGGACTGGCGACCATGCAGACACTGAGATGGCTCCTGTCTGTGTAGGATGTCATTGTGAGCTGGTAGCAGCTGACACCGAGCAACTGGATTGAATGCATCCTGCATAAGAGGGATCTGGGTGGAAACTGTCACCTTAGGGCAGAATTTCCCAACAGTGGCACCTTCAGGACCCAATGATTCTTTTCCTGTGGGGGTGGGTAGGTGTCCAGAGCATTGTGGGATGTGTAGCAGTACCCCTGGCCTCTACCCACTCGATGCCAGTAGCACACACCACCATCACCCCGATATCTAGACACTGCCAAGAGTTCCCTGGGGCGCACAACTGCCCTCCTGTCTCAGCCCACCTCAGTGTTCTATGGCGTCCTTGGCCAACTGCCATGAAGGAAGCTCTCAGCAAGGGCACTGCCAGTTCGCCTGAGGTGTACCTTCCCACGTGCACACTGTGTGTGTGAATAAGTGTGCACATGTGTGTGATGAGAGGCCGCAAGTGGCTCTGAATGCGGTTTGCCAAACCAAGACTGGGTCAAGCCAGGATGAAAAGGAGATTCATTGAATCAGGCAGCGATCTCACAAATAGCATGAACAGAATTCGATGACCAGGTGAACGCAGGAGTCTTTTCCTCCTCCAAACTCACACTTCTTTGCGTTTGCCAAGGTCAGCTCATGTCTCCCTAAGATTTGGATACGCTGAGTTTGAAAGGCCTTGGGCTCCCCTGGACGTGCCTGAAAGGCTCATGCGTGTCTGGGTCTGGGTTGGCAAGCCCAAGCTGAGACTCATCACCATCGCAGTCAAGAGCCCAACCACAGTTGTTTGGGGAAGGTACCTCGTTAGAAAGGACAGGGTTGAGAATGGAGCCGTGGGAACCTTCACATTTAGGGGGTGGAAGGACTTGAGTAAAGGACTTGAGACAGTCCCAAATACAGCCTGAGAGGCGGGAGAACCAAGAGTGAGGGGAGCCATGAATCATGGAAACTGGTAGAAGAGATTTTTGTCTAAAAAGGAAGGTTTGGACTGGGTGTGGTGGCTGTAATCCCAGCACTTTGGGAGTCCGAGGCAGGAGAATCGCTTGAGCTCAGGAGTTCAAGACCAACCTGGGCAACATAGTGAGGCCGTGTCTCCACAAAAAAATTTAAAAACTAGCCAGGAGGTGGAGCTCAGGCAGTAATGTGAGTGATAGGGAGCAGCTGTAAATACAGATGAAGCTTTGCTCTCTCGCCTACCTCTCACCTCCTGCTGTGTGGCCTGGTTCCTAACAGGCCACGGACCAGTACTGGTCCATGGCCCAGGGGCTGGAGACCCCTGATCTATACAATGGAATATTATACAGCCTTAAAAGTGAAGGACATTCTGACACATGCTACAACATGGATGAACCTTGAGGACATGATACTAGGTGAAATAAGCCAGGCATACAAACACAAATACTATAATTCCACTTAGATGAGGCTCATAGTCAAAATCATTGACAAACAGTAGAATGGTGACTACAATGGCAGAAGGGAAGGAGGAATGGGGAGTTAGCATTTAATTGGCATAAAGTCTCTGTTCTCCAAGATGAAGACATTCTGGAGAATGGTTGCACAACAATGAATATACTTGACACTACTGAACTGTACACTTCACTTAAAAAGAGTTATGATAAGCCGGGCTCGGTGGCTCAGCCTGTAATCCCACGCCTTTGGGAGGCTGAGGTGAGTGGATTGCCTGAGCCCGCGGGTTCGAGACCCGCCTGGGCAGCGAGACCTCATCTCTACAATAAATCAAAAAATCAGCCGGGCGTGGTAGCGCGCGCCTGTAATTCCGGCTACTCGGAAGGCGGAGGCGGAAGGATCGCCGGAGCCCAGCAGGCGAGGCTGCGGTGGCCGGGAGCGGCCACTGCCCTCCAGTCTGGGCGACAGAGTGAGACTCCAACTCAAAAAAAAAAAAAAAAAAGAGTTATGATAGAAAAAAGAATCCAGTGATATATTGTTTGTAAAGAAAAAAATTCATTTGATAAAATAAAAGTGAAGCATATTTTCCTATCTGCTGTAAAGTCAGCTACTCCAGTAAATTTTTTAAATTTGGAAAGGGCGTGTGTTTATGATCTATTTGTTCTATAATCATCTTAAAAAGGCATTTGCTAGCTTAGAAGATTAGAAAGAAATACGAATCCTGGGGAACAGGACTTTCTTTCTGAAAATCCTCTGTGGCACTAGACGGAAGCACTGTGGTGGGAACGTAGTGTTCTGAGCCAGGCTTGCCCATGAAGACTCTCCCGCGACGACGCTGCATGTTTCAGCATCAGGTTGGCTGCCGGGATTTTCCTGAATGAAGACAAAGTTCCAGGATGAAGAAGACTTTTCCAGAAAGCCAACTTGATGTGAAGGCGCTGCTTCTTTCAGACAAGAGGTCTCCCACACCACCTGCCAGTCATGAGAGATCACGAGGGACGAGCCCCTCACACGGGGGAGCAGAGCCCCCCAGGGGGAAAGAGCACTCCCTCTCTTCCAGTTTGTCTTTGTCCAACATGACTTCAATACAAAACAAAACCTCCAGGCAGATTCATTCATTCATTCGGCAGCTATTGATTGGATACCAACTCTGTGCAAGTCCTCAGATGGTAACTATTAAAAATGAGTACAGAGCTTTTTTCAAGCCATGTTTATTGAGGTTTAATTTACACATGGGGGCTCGGTGGCTCCCACCTGTAGGAGGACCACCTGAGCTCAGGAGTTCAAGACCAGCATGGGCAACATGGTGAAACCCTGTCTCTAAAAAAATTAAATAAGATACACACAGTAAAATTCACCCTTTTAAGTGTGCAGTTCTACAAATTTGACAGATGTATACTGTGTAACCACTATCACCATCAAGATATGGAATACATTCATTATCACAAATCATTCTCTGTCAAGAACTGCCCACACTGCCCATTCCTGGCAACCACTAAATCTTGTACTTTACAGTTCTGTCTTTTCCAACATAAAATAAATAAAATCATAAAAGTACAAAAGTACTTTTGTGCTTTTTTAAAAAAAAAAGTTTTTGTAGAGACAAGGTTTTGCTATGTTGACCAGGCTGGTCTCAAATTCCTGGGCTCAAGCCATCCTCCCACCTTTTTGTGTCTGACTTCTTTCACTTAGCGTAATGCTTTGGCGACTCACTCCTGTCCTCACATGTCTCACAAATTCTCTCCTTTTTACAGCTGAGTTGTATCCATTGTGCAGAGGTACTGCAAGTGATGTATCCATCATCCTAAGTGAACTAACAACAGGAGCAAAAAACCAAACACTGCATGTTCTCACTTATAAGTAGAAGCTAAACAAAGGGTCTGCAAAGGCATAGAGATGGTATCATGGACACTGGACACTTAGAAAGGGAGAAGGGGTGGAGGGACAGAAACCACATCGGGTACCATGTGCACAGGTGGAGTGGTGGACGCATGTAAAGCCCAGACTCCTTCGGCACCATACAATGCATCCATTTAGCCAAAAACTATTTGTACCCCCAAAGCTAATGAAATAAAGAAAAAATATTGAAGTAGTTGAAAGCCACATTAACCTGTTTTGACAGATGTCTCCGGTGCTCCACATTGAACTTACTGTCAGCTAGAATAACCTATGTGGCTGGCTGCTCAGTCATGTCTTCCCCAACCCATACTGGCAGAATCAACTCTTGGGAGACTCGAGAGAAGAATCTTAAATGCTCTTGTTATAGATTCACCCATCGCTTCAGTTTGCTATGTCTTTGAGTGCCCCTCATTTTATAACTAACTATGTTTACTACCTCAACTTTGTGTTACCTCCAAATTGTATAAGCAGGTCCCTTTGTTTGGCCGATGAAGATTTGTTGAGCACCTACTATGTTCTATGCACTCAGCCAGGTCCTGGAAATGAGAAGATGAATCAAACAGGGCCACTGTCCTAAGAGAGTTCCCAGTCCAAAGGAGAGGGCTGGACTGTCTACCACGAATGGAAACATCCTGTGGCTTCCACTATCATCCTCATCAGAACGCCATGGGGTCAATCTTCCAACCTGTCACCTACTTGTGCCAGGATCCCACCCAGATGTCTCCCTCTTGCCCACATGGCTGGCATGTGACGGCTTGAAGAGCATCTGGAAATCTAAATTTTCCATGTCTTTAAGTCACTGCCGAGCTAGTAGGGGTCAGAGAGGTCTAAGAGAGAGGAGGACATGAGACAGATAGGAATTGTGTCTAGCAAGCAGCCGCTCCACACACTCACCACACCCCCTGTCCTGAACCCCTTTTCACTAATCAAAGTCCATTACATAAACTCGTTCTTGAAGAGGTGAAGACCACGGAAAAGACAGACTGGTATGAATCAGAACTGAGCTCCCAGGTGGCCCAGCTCACATGAACAGGTGACTAATAAGTGTATAAGTAGGGAGAAAGTGATTTGGGGCCCATGCCTTAGTTACAAGTACCAAATCTGATGGAGTGTATTTGGGAGATGTTCCAGAAACCATCAGAAATACAGGTGTGAAGAGGGACTTAAGTGGTTCCACCTGGGTGGTAAGGACCAGAGGCCTAGAAACTAGCTGGGACTTCAAAAGAAGAGAGAAGAGGCCAGAAAGTACTTCAGCGCCAACTCACAGAGGCCTGGCCGGCTGGGCCCAGCTCACAGAAGGCAGGAAATGCTTTGGCCCCTTTTGTTTGTCTTTAAGTTTTTAGAGACAGTGTTTTGCTCTAGGCTGGAGTGCAGTGGCATGATAGTGGTTCAGTGCGGCCTTTAGCTCCTGGACTCTAGTGATCCCACTTTAGCCTCCTGAATAGCTGGGACTACAAGTGTGTGGCACCACGACCAGATTTTTTTTTTTTTGGTAGAGGTGGGATCTCACTATGTTGCCCAGGCTGGTCCTGAGCGATCCTCCCACCTGGGCCTCCCAAAGTGTCCAGTCATTATGTATTTTTCAGACACTTGACTGTACATGCAGACTACCTGTAGCTCTCTGGTTTGGACTTGAATACCCTTCCACTCCCCTTTAAACAAGTGATGGAAGTTTCCTTTACCTTAAGAAACCAAAGTGGAGCTGGTGCCATGGCTCACACCTGTAATCCCAGCATTTCTGGGAGGCAGAGGTGAGAGGATTGCCTGAGCCCAGGTGTTGGAGACCCACCTGAGCAACTTGGTGCGATCTCTCTCGCTACAATTAATTTCTAAAATTACCTGGGCATGGTGGTGCGTGCCTATAGCTCCAGCTACTTGGGAGACTGAGACAGATCTCCTTAGTCCAGCAGGTCCAGGTTGTGGTGGTGGTGAGCGTGCCTCTGCACTCCAGAATGGGCAACAGAGTGAGACCCCAACTCAAGAAAAAAAGAGACCTACATGGAACTAGCAGGTGCAAGGGTAGTTTTGGTCGCCACCAGCTACAAGGAGCAAACATTTGGGGAAAAGCTGTATCCTTGGGATACGGCCTCCTCGTCCAGACAATCCGCCTCACTTCCAGAAAGTCCCAGAAACACACTCCTTACCCAGAGCGCGACAACTGCCTTTCGTTTTAAAGGACAAAGACTGCACCGCGTGTGCTTCGTGTTTCACTCATGTCCCCTGGAGGACCCCCGGGTGGGGACAGGGACAGAGGCCTGCGGAGGACGGAGGACGTGTCCCCGAGGGAATGCGCTTGGCTTGTTGTTTACTTGCTGCTAGCCGAGTTTTGTGCAGCCAGGGAAGCTGCACGCGGCTCCTCAGATGTTATTTATCTTTTCCTGCGAGGACTGGTGACAGTCCCCGGTGTGGTGTATCCTGTGCGATTGTTTATCGCCCGGCCCATGCGCTGGCCCGGCCGCCTGCGCGCCGGCACTTCACGTTCCCGAGCCCGGGCTACGTGAGCGGGTGGAGGCCGGAGGGGACGCGGGCCCCGGGGTGAACCCGCGTTGCCCAGCCAGCGCGTGTCCTCGGGCCGGGCCCTGACCCCGGGCGCAGGTGGAGCGACCCGCGCTGCCCCCGCCGCCCGCGGAAGTCACCCCTGGCCGCCGCCCCGACGGTCCCCGCCTGAGCCCCGCCGGGCGCGGATGGGGCGCACGGGGCGCTGCCGTCCCGAGTCGCCCGCGGGTCAGGCGGGCCGGGCGGCCGGACTCTGGGGGCCTCGTCCGTGCGAAGCTGCCGTCGACCCGGCCGCCCCGACGCCGCGGGGGTTCGCGCCGGCCCGCACGGCCGGAGCCCTGGCACCGAGCCCCAGCCGCACTCTCCACGCCGCTGGGCGGTGCGAGGGGGGGGATGGGCGGGGGGGCGCGGGTGGACGGGGCGCGAGTGGACGGGGGAGGCGTGGAGGGCAGTTGGGGGACATGGGCGCGGGGGATGCGAGGGGGCGGGGGGACTAACGGAGGGGGCGCGAGTGGGCGGCTGTGGGGCGCGGGAGCGGGGGGACTGGGGGCGTGGGAGACACAGACACACACAGACAGACACAGACAGACACAAATACAGACACGCTTTCACCACCACGTTTGCCCGGGCTGGCTGCAGTTTCCAAACAAACCTCTGGGAGACTTCTGGTGTTTTTATTCTTCCCCTTTCCCTTATTTTTCCCCCTTTCCTTTCCTTTCCCTTTTTTCTCTTGAAAGTTTTAGAGGGCTGAGGGTCTGGGGCCACCTTCGAGAGCTGACAGGTGCACAGGTGGGAGGGAGAGGCAGCACCCTGCCTCCACCAGCCTGTCAGTCATTGCCTGTACAAACAGAGACACACACAGACACAGACAGGCATGCAGACACAGATAGACATACATAGAAACACACACACAGAAACAGACACACACACACAAACACAGACACAGGCATACAGGCACAGATATACGTATAGAAACAGGCACACACACAGGCAGACACACAAACATACACAGACACAGAAACACAGAGAGACACACACAGACAGGCACAGACATACACAAATACAGACAGATACACAGAGACACAGATACAGACAGATATATACACACACAATCACAGACAGACACACATAGACACACACAGACAGACACAGGCACAGAGAGACACAGACACAGACACATAGAGACAAATAGACACATGCACACACACACAGAGACACACAGACACAGACAGATACACAAAGACACACAGACACGCACACCAACAGACACAGACACACACAAATAGACACACAGTCAAAGACATACAGGCACAGATCGACATACATAGAAACAGGCAAATACACAAAAACACACAAACAGCACAGTAACACAGACACAGAGAGACACATATACAGAGACAGACACAGACATACACAAACTCAGACACACAGAGACACAGACACAGACAGATATATACACACACAGACAATCCCAGACAGACACACACACACACACAAACAGACACAGACACAGAGAGACACAGACACGGACACATAGAGACAAATAGACACATGCACAGACACAGACACACACACAGACACAGATACACAGAGACACACAGATACACACACACAGACAGATACATATACAGACATACACAGACATACACAGAGACACACAGACACAGACACAGACAGACACAGAGACAAAGACACATAGACAGACACACAGACACACACACATACACAGGCACATAGACACAGGCAAAGACACACAGGCACAGACAGACACACACACATACTAGACAGACACACACATATAGACACAGACAGCACAAACACACACTTCCCACAGACACACCCACCCACACCACCCCCCACACAGACACACCCACCACACAGACACACCCACCACCGACACACAGACACACCCAGCACCCCCCCAAGATACACACACACACACACACACACACACACACACCCGGGAAGGATCAAACACAGGCAGGGAGGCCTGTGTCTCCAGGTCCCTCCCCCGGCCACATTGTGAACGGACAATGGGCTCCGTGTCCGTCTTGTTGGCACCAGAGCCGCGCGATGCAGGAAACAGCATTTCCTCTCGGCGCTGGAAAATTCACTTGGATCGTGCTTGTCCCTTTTTATTGAGGATCCGCACACACCCCGGGAAGCCTCGAGACACGCCGAGGCTCCGCGGCCGCCCCTTCCCGCTCGGCCCGCTGCCTCCCCGAAGGAGGAAGCCCCCGGTTGCAAACAATGAGATGGGGCCGGTGTCTCACCCGTGACCTCCCTCTGGGTTCGTCGGGCTGACCTGCCGAACCTGCAGCCCGGGCTACTGGGAAGGGGACTTGGCAGAAGTTTCCCAGCCCAGCCTCCGCTCCGTCCGCCACGCTGGAGCAACGGGCTGAGAGGTCCCAACGGTCCGGGTGGCCCCAGCACTCACAAGTCTGAAGAGCTGTGGGAACCCGAACCCACTGACGATCGTGCCCCTGTTCCCTTGTCCGCATTCCCTTACCCCTTGTTCCCGTGCCTGCGTTCATCTTATTCTACCCCGAATTGCTGTAGACGGTGTCCCCGTGGCTTGGAATAGCCCAGATTGCGCAATCACAGAGGCAGGGGAGAGGTCTTTGTCTTCCCATTTCTCTGGCCCTAGAGGCCCTGACCTCACGCTTAGTAGGTGCTTTATCGCCATAAATGTATATTAAACATGTAGACATTCTTCTTTCCCAAACGCCCCTACTACCTGTCATCTCCTGTCCACATTCACACACGTGTGAATTTGCACCTATATGTAACATGCACACTAATCTAGCCTGAGCAACATGGTGAGACCTCGTCTCTACAATAAATCAAAAAATTAGCTGGGCACAGTAGCGGGTGCCTGTAGTTCCAGCTACTTGGAAGACTGAGGCGGAAGGATTGTCAGAGTCCAGCGGGTCGACTCTGGGGTGGCTGTGAACGTGCCACTGCTCTCCAGCCTACGTGACAGAATGAGACTCCAAGTCCAAAAAATATATATTTTTATATATATGTGTGTGTATATATATATAAATATATATGCACACTATTTTATATGCATGTACAGACACATGCACATACTACAATAGGTGATGTAACACGCAACTATATGCACTACACATGTGTACACTTGTGCTACATGCATACCGCGTTATGTGATATAATATGCGTACTATTTTATATGCACTATACACATGTAAGGACACTCATGCTACACACATGATACAATATGTGATCTACTATGCACACTATTTTATGTATTTATTCTTTGAGTAGAAGTCTCTCTCTGTCACCCAAGCTGGAGTGCAGTGGCACGCTCATGGCCACTGCAGCCTCAACCTGCTGGGCTCAGGAGATCCTTCCGCCTCAGCCTTCCAAGTAACAGGAACCACAGGCGTGCACCACCACACTCAGCTAATTTTGTGATTTATTGTAGAGATGAGGTCTCGCCAAATTGCCCAGGATGGTCTCAAACCCCTGGACTCAGTCAATCCTCTTGCAACTGCCTGACCACCCATGTCTAGCCAAGTGTGAGCCACTACACCCGGCTGCACACTATTTTATACGTACTAACACATGTACAGACACATCACACACACACACACACACACACACACACACACACTACAATATGTTTTTGGTAACTGCAATGTCACCATCATCCCATTTCCTCCACCCCACCCCCGATGAGAAAGACGACAGAAATTACATTTGAAATGTGTTACAGGGCAACCCCTTTGGGTCCCCTCCCACTGTGGGAGCTTTTTTTGTCTCTCAATAAATCCTGCTTTCAAAGAAAAAAAGAAATGCGTTGCAGATGGAACTCTCCTCATTGGTATCCTTTCAGCACAAACCCTTCAAACATTTTGTGTAAATTCAATTTTTGAAAATGTTATTACTCATCGAATTTTAAACTCTCAGAACTTAGAGTTCATGGCTGTTTGATGTTAAGATCAAGACAGAGAGGGTTGGAAAGTGAGGATTTCTATCCTATCTATTGGTAGGACCATAGAAAGTACTGGGTTATTGATTAGTTGTTAGCAGCTGCTTCTAATGCTTCGCGTTTAAATCTTGGCTGTTAGCCTGACCACCCGTGTCTAGCTTCCTCTTCCCCAGCTGCAGGAGTTAATGGTCTATAAAACAATACTTAAATATTTAAATCCTCCAGGGAAGTGTTGTAAAAGAAACCCTCAGGGACTCCTTGTGATGTGAAAATCACCTTCTAATTGCCCAGCTGCAGTTGCTGGGTCCGGCAGGGGTAAAAGCAAAAGCTGCCTGATGCTTCTTGAATGAATGATTGTGTTCTCTTTATTTTTATTTACATGTTATTTGTGTTATTTTATTTATAAGCTTAGAAACAAAGATTATAGCTCACGATCTGGAGAAATAGATGTGGGGAAAACCAAGTTGAGCAGTCCCTAAGAGGTATACGCTGGGTGCATCCTAATTGCTCAATACCTTTTCATAATGAAAAAGATGGTTTGCTTCTACATCAGTCAAGATGCGGTGAGGTGTAGGACCGCAGGGTGTTAGCTCAGAATCTCACTGGGGCCTCCAAAATTTTAAGTCAGAGTTCATTGACTCAGTGCCGTACGTAAGATACAAGGAATTGCACAGAAGTTAGACTGGAAAATAGAATTTATTTCAGGCCATGCATGGGCTCAAGCCTGTAATCCCAGCACTTTGGGAGACCAAGGTGAGAGGATGGCCTGAGCCCACGGATTCGAGGGTTCGAGACCAGCCTGGGCAACATGGCGAGACCTCGTCGCTACAATAAATCAAAAAAATTAGCTGGGTGTGGTAGCACGCACCTGTAGTTCCAGCTACTTGGAAGGCTGAGGCGGAAGGATCGCCGGAGCCCAGCAGGTTGAGGCTGCGGTGGCCGGGAGCAGCCACTGCACTCCAGTCTGGGTGACAGAGTGAGACTCCAACTCAAAAAAACAAACAAACAAACAAACAAAAACCAAAAAAATCTTGAGACAAATTAAAACAGCGTTTGAGCAAAGACCATTGGCAAATTGGGCAGCCTTCCAGCATAGAGAAGATGGAAGTAAGGACAGAAGCAGCCGGATTGGAGACATCTCTGCGTTTTCCTTATTTGAACACAGTTTACCAGTTGGCCACACTTGATGGCTCATAAGCTGGTGATTGGCGCAGTCTATTTGCATGTCCAGTTAGTTTCAGTGAAAGGTTGCAGAGAAACATCTAGGTCAACCCCAAAATATGCAAGGAAGCAGCTTTGGGCTTAACTTACCCGAATGGGGGGATATTCAAGACTGAACTTCCCGCATCATCAACCCTTAAAAAATTTTTTTTCTGGCTGAGCTTGGCGGCTCAGCCTGTAATCCCAGCACTTTGGGAGGCCGAGGCGAGTGGTTTGCCTGAGTCCACGGGTTCGAGACCCACCCGGGCAACTTGGTGAGACCTCGTCTCTAGAATAAAATAAAAAATAGCCAGGCGTGGTAGCACGCACCTGTAGTTCCAGCTACTTGGAAAGCTGAAGCAGAAGGATCACTGGAGCCCAACAGGTCGACGCTGGGAAGGCCGTGAGCATGCGTGCCACTGCACTCCAGCCTGGGCGAAGGACTGAGACTAATTTTTTTTTTTTGCTAGGCCAGGCATGGTGGTTCACACCTATAATCCCAGCACATTGTGAGGCCGAGGCAGGAGGATTTCTTGAGTCTAGGCTTTGGAGACCAGCCTGGGCAACAAAGCAAGACCTCATCTCTACCAAAAAAAAAAAAATTAGCAGGGTGTGGTGGTACACACTTGTAGTCCCAGCTACTTGAGAGGCTAAAGTGGAAGGATTGCTTGAGCCCAGGAGGTCGAGGCTGCAGTGAGCCATGATTGTGCCGCTGTGCTCCAGCCTGGGCAACAGAGTGAGACTCCAACTCAAAAAAAGAAAAACATTTTTTCTGAACATGCTGTCAACTCTATGAACTAGAAAGAAAAGAAAACTTTCCAGAAAAGACATGCTGAGGACTGGGGGGAAGGGCTGTATCATTGTCCCTGTCAACAGCAGAAGGTGTTTGTCTCAGCAGCTCCAGATTGCTGTCTCCATCCACCTGCACACCCTGTAGACATTTCCACCTCACTCTGTTGCTGCTGGCAGAGAGGCAGGTGGTGCCCCCACGGTCTTCCCACACAAAGATGAGCAGAACTGAGGCTTCCCTGGGCAGGGCCATGCTGAGGTAGGCGGCCTCTCCAACAGCCTCCAGAGAGGCAGTTTCATGTCTTCGCCTCAGCCTGCAAAGGCAGGATGGTTACGGGTCTGCGTGTCTCCCAAGGGACTCATCACGCCAGCTGACCTTGTGCCAGTCACTGTCGGGGGAACTTTTATTTTCTCCAGGTGTTGCTGAAACTATCAGTAACACCGTTCCTTGGCTCCAATCAGTAGAATCTACACGAAGTAAATCCATTTGGTCATTTGGCAACAAACCATCCCTTGCTGCTTGGGGTTATCTTGCTCCCGGTCCACTTCCTCACTCCATTCCTGGGCCTCAGATCCGGTCCGCCCAGGCCTATTGCCAGGCCCCTTTTGCTTTTCTTTTCTTTTCTTTTTTTTTTTTTTTGAGTTGGAGTCTCACTCTGTCACCCAGACTGGAGTGCAGTGGCCGCTCCTGGCCACCACAGTCTCTACCTGCTGGGCTCCAGCGATCCTTCTGCCTCAGCCTTCCAAGTAGCCAGAATTACAGGCATGCGCTACCACGCCCGGCTGATTTTTTGATTTATTGTAGAGATGAGGTCTCGCCTGCCCAGGTGGGTCTTGAACCCGCGGGCTCAGGCAATCCACTCACCTCAGCCTCCCAAAGGCGCGGGATTACAGGCTGAGCCACCGAGCCCGGCACCAGGTCCCTTTTTCTAGAACTCTGGTCCTGAGGCTGGAGTCTGGTTGTCAGCCCTCCCAGATGCCCCCTGCCTGCCACCTTCCTTTGAAATATGTTCACCCAAATTTCTTACCATGCTGTCCTGTCCACATTGTCAGACATCCTTCTATTCATCTTCGACTTCTCTTCCCGTCGCTGATTAATTTCCTGGACTTGGACTAAAGGTTATGATCATCTGGGGACGCCCCTCTGCCACGAGCATCCTCAGCAGAGTCACCTCTTCTGCGCCTTTGCTAGGGGCTTCCTCTTCTTCACTTGCTGCAGCCTCTCCAAGTGTCTGACACTTCCTCACTGGACCCAGGGGCAAGCTCAAAACCGCCCTGAAAAAATGTAGGTCTAGTTTTTTTTTTTTTAAAAAAAGAGAGAGAGTCATAGTTATATCGCCTTAAAAAGAAAATAGAAATAGCCGGGCTCGGTGACTCAGCCTGTAATCCCGCGCTTTGGGAGACTGAGGTGAGTGGATTGCCTGAGCCCGCGGGTTCGAGACCCGCCTGGGCAACTTGGCAAGACCTCATCTCTACAATAAAACAAAAATCAGCCGGGCGTGGTAGTACGTGCCTGTAATTCCAGCTACCTGGAAGGCTGAGGCGGAAGGATCGCTGGAGCCCAGCAGGTCGAGGCTGCAGTGGCCAGGAGCGGCCACTGCACTCCAGTCTGGGCGACAGAGTGAGACTCCAACTCAAAAAAAAAACAAAACAAAAAACAAAAAAATAGAAACGTGAATCCCAACGAGGTTTGAAACACTCGGGATATTTGCAGTCACCTTGCGGGTTTGGTTCTGCAAGGGTAGGTTCCTTGTCTATTTCCTCTTGGAAATTCTGCTCACATTAAGCAAGCTGCCACGTTTTAAACAGGTGGGCAGTAGTGCCATCGATTTTAGGTGGCCACCTTCTCCCATAAGTAAGATTCACTGAGTTTGAAAGTATAACATGTCTTTAATAAATTACACATATAGGCCAGGCTCGGTGGCTCAGCCTATAATCACAGCACTTTGGGAGGCCGAGGCGAGTGGATTGCCTGAGTCCACGGGTTCGAGACCCACCCGGGCAACTTGGTGAGACCTTGTCTCTACAATAAATCAAAAAATTAGCCAGGCATGGTAGTGCACACCTGTAGTTCCAACTACTTGGAAGACTGAGGCAGAAGGATTGCCGGAGCCCAGCAGGTCGACGCTGGGGTGGCTGTGAGTGTGCCACTGTACTCCAGCCTGGGCAATGGAGTGAGACTCCAACTCAAAAAATAAAGAATTAAATAAATAAATAAACAAACACATATAAAAGATGCTCTTAATATAGAAACTCGATGTAGTAAACATTTTTTGTCTAATCTTAAACGTGAATAGTAAAGAGTAATATGTTGACTACCTATTGGCAATGGCTTATCATATTTTAAGTTTAAATTTCTGAATGTCTCTACCCTATCCTAAGTAGTTTAGGATCTGTTAGTTTGTGTAATCTTATTTTGTTGTTAAAAGCATGATTTAATTTGCATTTCTTTGATGACTAGTAAAGCTGATCATATTTTCATGTAACTGTTGGCTGCTCATATGTCCTCTTTTGAGAAGTGTCTATTCATATCTTTTGCCCACTTTGTAATGGTGCTGTTTGTTTTTTTTCTTTTCGGCACATTTGAGTTCCTTGTAGATCCTAGATGTTAGGCCTTTGTCAGACATACAGTTGGCAAATATTTTTTCCAAGTCTGTGGGTTGTCTCCCCGCTCTCTTGATGATTTATTTGGTTTTGCAGAAACTTGTCAGTTTGATGAGGTCCCATTTTTCTATCTTATCTCTTACAGCATGGGTACTTGGGGTTTTGATCAGGAATTGGTTGCTAGTTTCCATAAGATTGTCTCCCGCATTTTCTAAGTTTCTTATAGTTTGAGGTTTTACGTTTAGGTCTTTGATCCCTTTAGAATTGATTTTTGTGTATGGTTATAGGCAGGGGTCTTGTTTTAGTCTTCTGCATATGGTCAGCCAGTTTTCCCAGCACCATTTACTGAATAGGTTCTCCTCTCCCCAATGGTTGGTGGTAGAGGCTTTGTCGAAGATGAGTTGGTTGAGAAATTGACATTTTGTTTCTGGATTCTCTATCCCATTCCATTGTTACATATGCCTGTTCTTATATGAATACTAGATTGCTTTGATTATTACAGCTTTGTAATGAAGTTTAAAGTCGGGGAGTGTGATACCTCCTGCTTTTTATTTTTTATTTTTTTGCTGAGGATTGTTATGGCGATGTGTGGTCATTTATGTTTCCATTTGAATTCCTGTATTGTCATTTCCAGGTCTGAGAAGAATGTTGCTGGTAATTTAATGGGTATTGTGTTAAATCTGTAGATTGCCTTGGGTAGGATGGACATCTTAAAAATGCTGATTCTTCCAATCCATGAGCATGGAATATTTTTCCATTTGTTTGTGTCATCTTTGAGAGGAAGGTGGCAAAAAGGGAACACTTCTACAGTGTTGGTGGGAGTGTAAACTAGTACAATCTCTGTGGAGATTCCTAAAAGATCTGAAAATAAACCTTTCATATGACCCCGCAATCCCCCTACTGGGAATATACCCTGAGGAACTAAATCACTCTATGAAAAAGATACCTGTACACGAATGTTTATTGCAGCATTGTTCACAATAGCAAGAACATGGAGCCAACCGTGCTGCTCATCAAGAGAGGACTGGATTTTTTAAAATGTGGTACATATACATGATGGAATATTACACAGCCATAGAGAAGGTCAAAATCATAAACTTCACAGCAACCTGAATGGACTTAGAGTCTATAATACTGAGTGATCTATCACAGAAACAAAGAACTGAGTACCACATGTTCTCCCCCATAAGTGGACCTTGAACAATTATCATTATACTATAAGAAAAGGGTTGGCAGTAACGGGAAACTGCCAGGTGGGGGGTGGGGAATGGAGGCGGGATTGGCAATAGTGGGAATCTGCCGAGGGATGGGGGGGCATACCGCATCAACAAGGGTACCTCCATAATGAACATTTATATACCTAACCCTGAATTGTACCCCACATCTTTAAAATTAAAAAATTAAAATTGAAAAAAGCATGATTTAATGAAACAAAACATCTGATAAAATATAGTAATAAGTATAATCCAGTGACTTTGCCACCAATCTTCAGTGGTTTTCAGTGGCTTTTAATCTCTGGTCCTGTGCATATATGTATATATTTGAGTTGAAAACATCTTTCTAATTAACCCCAAACCCTTCTTGGCTTTGGTTTTCTGTCCTCTATGCCTTTCACCAGCCTCTCCTCTGTATTAACTCTGGGTTCATAACAACAGAAAGGCTGTTCCCAGTGTATCTGTAGCCTTCCCTCACCCCCACACACAAAAAAACATGCCTTCCCTATCTCTCTCTTACTCTGTTTCCCTCTTCTCTTAGTCCACTTGGGCTGCTATAACAAATCACCATAGACCAGGGAGACTAAACAACAAACATTTATTTTTCACAGTTCCAGAAGTTAATGTCCCAGATCAGAGTGACAATGGAATCGGGTTCTGGTGAGGGCTCTCTCCCTGGCTTGCAGACGGCTGCCTTCTTACTGGCTCCTCACATAGAAAAAAGTAAGCAAGCTAACTGTCTCACCACTTTCTGAGGAGGGCACTTATCCTATTCATGAGGGTGCCACCCTCATGACCTCATTTTTCTCCAAAGGCCCCACCTCCTAATTTCATCACACTGAGATTGGGGTTTCAACAGATGAACTTGAGGGGGGAGGGGCATGACTTGTAGTCATTGTGTCTCCCAAGGGCCCTGAACAAAGAGGGAGAAAGGGCACGTGCAGGCAGCAATGTGGTCACCACAGTTGTCTCCGTGTCAATCAGAAGAAGATTTTACATGTTGGCCACCTTTTTAAACTAGGTTCTCTGCCATTTGAAGCTAGAGTTTGTGTCGGATGTCTGATATGCTGGTGTGCCAGGGTACTCCTCTGAGTGTGCATGTATACACACACACACACACACACACACACACAGTCACCCCACCCAGGGAAAACCAATCCACAGGCTTCACAAACAAACAAGATTAAATCTCTTGTAAGTGTCAAGAAGAGAAATATGCAGAGGCAATGGACAAAATCGGCACTGGAATGGGAACATCTTAATCATGAACATCCCAAGCATCTGAATTTGGTGGTCACATTAAGCATCTCCATGCCTTTTCCCTCTTATCGCCCTATAAGAGGTGCACTGTTCTTATTCCTGTTTTACAAATGAGGAAATGGAGTCTCAGAGAAGTTATGTCCCTTGCCTGGATCACCTAGCTGGTCAGTGGTAAAAGAGAAGCCAAATCTTCTTCACTTCCTAGGGACAAGAGGGAAGACCCTGGCTCCAGATACCAACGTTTCCCGGGAAATCTTTTTGGAGGCCAAGTGTGTAGCTTTCTGGGATCCCACAAGATCTAAATCCCAGCCACCCCCACTTCCTCCCCAACTGGCATCTAGGAACGCTTCAGTGCTCTTTTGAAGAATCTGAGGCCTACTTTGTCTCCAGAGCTAAAAATTCTTTTACATTCTTCTAATTTCATGGATAAAACCATGAAAGCAACTTTAAGAAATAATTTTTTTTTTTTTAGCTGGGCTCGGTGGCTCAGCCTGTAATCCCGCGCCTTTGGGAGGCTGAGGTGAGTGGATTGCCTGAGCCCACGGGTTCGAGACCCGCCTGGGCAGCGAGACCTCATCTCTACAATAAATCCAAAAATCAGCCGGACGTGGTAGTGCATGCCTGTAATTCCGGCTACTCGGAAGGCTGAGGCGGAAGGATTGCCGGAGCCCAGCAGGTCGAGGCTGCGGTGGCCGGGAGCGGCCACTGCACTCCAGTCCGGGCGACAGAGTGAGACTCCAACTCAAAAACAAAACAAAACAAAACCAAAAAAATAATAATAATTTTTTTTTTTTCGAGTTGAGGTCTCACTCTGTCACTCACCACAGTGAGCCGCGACTTCCTGGGCTCAGGTGATCCTTCTATCTCAGACTCCCGAGCAGCTAGTTGTCCAGGTGTGTGACACCATGCCTGGTTAGTTTTTGTATTCTGTGTAGAGATGAGGTCTCACTATGTTGCCTAGGCTGATCTCACACTCCTGGAATCAAGCAATCCTCCCTCCTCAGTGTGAGCCATCGTGCCTGGCAGGAAAGGATTTTATTAAATGAAGAAGTTTCAGTAATTCTTCAGTAGAAGACTCTCAAGAAGTCAGATAGGAGGAATAAGTTCAAGAGATCTAATGTACGACATGATGACCGTTGTTAATTACAATGCATTGTATACTTGAAAGTCACTAAGAGAGTAGATTTTAAGTGTTCTCACCACAAACAAATAACTATGTGAGGTATTGTATATGTTAATTGGTTTGATCAAGCAATTTCACAATGTATACTTATTTCAAAACATCATGTTGTACACCATCGATATTTTCATGAGTCAATTAAAAAAAGAAGAAGAAGAAAATGCCCAAGATGAATGAGAAGGTAATGATGGCTAAGGCAGTGGAACTCAGTGAAATTGGTAGAAAAGATTGTGAGTCAGGATTATGTGAGCATTGCAGTACTTGCAATCTACAAATAGTCAAATTCTATGTGTGGCATAGCTCTCAAGTTTCTAGATTACTCACCACACTTAGTTTTGTCTTCCTCTCTTCACTTATGTGACTTCCCACACATGCCCTCATAGTCTTTTTAACACATAATGATATTTTGTAACTGTCAAATGTATCGTAATTCTCTTGTAACTTTATGGCAGACACTGGGAAATACTAAACAAATTAGGCCTCGATTTCTGCGAATTCTAAAAATAGTGAAGGGTCACATTTGTAATACCCTCAAAATAGTGAATCGAGAAACCAGAAGTTTAACTTAAAAAATAGGTTTAAAAAATGTGTACTAGACTTTATTTTTTAAAGTAGGTTTTTAGGTTCACAGCAAAATTGAATGGAAAGCATAGCGTTTTCCCATATACCCCTGCGCCAACATGTTGCATATAATTTTTTTTTTTTTTTTGAGTCAGAGTCTCACTTTGTTGTCCAGGCTGGAGTGCACTGGCACACTCACAGCCACCACAGCCTCGACCTGCTGGACACAGGCTATCCTTCCGTCTTAGCCTTCTGAGTAGCCAGAACTGCAGGCGTGGGCTACCACGCCCAGCTTTTTTTTGTTGTTGTTGATTTATTGTAGGAACAAGGTCTCACCATGTTGCCCAGGTTGGTCTTGAACCCACGGGCTCAGGCAATCCACTCGCCTCGGCCTCCCAAAGGGCTGGGATTATAGGCTTGAGCCACCATGCCCAGCCTGCATATAATTTTAAAATAAAGAACAAGCTTCCATTAACTTAGTGTTTGCTGCAAACTTCTGCTCAAAACTTTGGTCTAATTTCCTGAGCACCTGAGTTTCACAGAAACATCGTTGATCAGCTTTGATCTAAAGTATTCGAGAGAAAAGACCACCTATTTTGTTTTGAAGGATCTTGGAGAAGCAATGACTCCCAATAGACACTCATATGTTTGTGGAATGTGTACTCGAACTAATCGGGAAGTCATTTTTATGACCAAACTTGATGACATGTCCACCTTTTGAAAGCATCTCTGGGATGGAACACACATCTGTGTCCTCCTGGCAATAATTTTCCAGGTGCTGCGGCTTAAAACATATGACAATAAAAATGCCATCCTGTGTCTGCCTCATAGTCTGCTCAGTTCAAAGTCTGATGAACGGCAGTGGCCCAGGGGTGCTTTGGTGAGCTCACGCCAATTACCCCTTATGGTGTTGACCCCTTATGGCAGAGGACAAAGAACTTGGCCTTGAGTTTCTGCTCTGCCGCTTACTTGTATGTGTTCTTGTACAAAGCACTCAATTTCATCAGACTCGGTTTTATCTGCCAGATCAGGCCTACGGAGGCCTCTTGGTTTGATGTCAAGGACATAATTGGTTGTTCTCATTGTTATTCCTAAAATCTCTCTTGTAATATGCCCATACAACCTTGCAGAGCAAGACTGTGATGTCCAGATCAATACAGAACAGTGTTATTAACTTGACAGACAGAGCTATCCAAGGGATGGACTAGATTGAGGTAAGCTTGCTCTACTGCATTTCTCTTCATTGAGGACTAGGCTGGAAAGGCTTTGGTGGGTATGTTGGTGTGGTCGTGGGGACATACACTGTTGGTTTGCGCACACGTGGTACCCTCCTTCTACAATCATGTGGTCCATTTGTATCACTTATGTTCCCCTTCAAGATGGTGCTTTGTAGTTTTTATAGCTTGATTTGAGATAAAAATGATGAGGACAGGAATTGTTAGAGCTGTTCAGTGGCATATTCTCTGAGAGAAATAGTCTTCAGGCTTCTACCCTGCTACAATAGCCTTTAGCACAAAATTTCCACCCTCAAGTTTCATGATGAAGACATGATGGGGAAAACGTCTGTGTTCAGATCAACTACACTCTTCACAGCCTTGTGGGTTTCCAGTCTGAAGACTCCCTACTGCCTCAGTCATTTGCATAGGTCAATAGCCAGTTGAACATTTAGTAACCCATCTGTGCAGGACCAGCTGCATGATTTGCAAGGCCCAATGCAGAATGAAAGTGTGGAGCTCTTATTAAAATAACAGTCTTAGAAATTTCAAGATGGCAGCTGCAGAGCATGAAACCAGGTATGTGGCCCTTCTGATCATGGGGCCATGAGCCATGTCATAGTTGCAAGTCCCCAAAGCTGGGTCTGCTCTGGTCTGTCCCTTGATGCCCATGTCTTAGAGACTTGTCAAGGGAATTGCTGATGATGATACGTCAAATCAAAGAGTTGTTGGTTTGTTTTTTTTTTACAATGATAAACTTTCTTTTTTAGGAAATTTAATTATGTTTTCTGGTATGTTGTCTTTCTGCACCAATCAACTGCAATATCTTTTTTTAAAAGCTGAGTAAATATTTTTCTATTCTCTGAATTATTATACAGTGAAATATTTTTAAATGATCTTTATTATTCTGTATCCTTTAAAAAATACAGATCCAAAATAATATTTAGTTATACCATGAAGTCTGACAAAGATTCAAGACAATAGAGTCAGTCAGTATGGTTGGAATATCAAAATTTGTGATTTTTCCACAAAAAAAGGAAACAGAGTGAAAAGACCACGTAAGAATTGGAAGAAAATAATTGCAAGCCATACATCCCATGAAAGGTCAATATTCAAAATATATAAGGAATTCAAACAACTCTATAGAAAAAAAACACATAATCCAATTTTAAAATGGACAAGGGACTGGAATAGACATTGCTCAAAAGAAAACATACAAATGGCCAACAGATACATGGAAAAATGCTCAACATCTCTAATCATTAGGGAACTGCAAATTAAAGCCACAATGAGATATCACTTCACACCTGTCAGAAGGCTATTATTTAAAAAAAGACAAAGTTTAACAAGTATTGGCGAGGATGTGGAGAAAAGGGAACCTTGTACATTCCTTGGTAGGGATGTTAATTAGTATAGCTATTATGGAAACAGTATGGAGGTTCCTCAAAAAACTACAACTAGAACTACCATATGATCCAGGAGTTCCTCTTGGATATTTACTCAAGAGATTGCAAATTAGCATGTAGAGGAGATGTCTGCATTCCCACATTCATTGCAGCGCTATTTATAAAAGCCAATTTATGGAATCAGCCAAAGCATCCATCACCTAAGGAATGGATAAAGAAAATATGGTCTATATACATAGTGAAATGCTATCCAGGCTTAAAAAAGAAGGGAAGAAGTTTGTCATTTGCAACAGCATGGACAGAACTGGAGAACACTGTGCTAAGTGAAATAAACCAGGTAGAGAAAGACACATGCCCCATGTTCTAACTTATATGTGGGACTTAAAACAATCGAACTCAAAAAGGCAGCTCTTAGACTGTTGGTTACCAGGGGCTGGGGCGGAGGAGGGGGAGGTAACAGGAAATAGAAACTGAAGGTGGGTGGGGGCAGGCCCAATTAAACAAAAGGAATGAGCATTTTTTTCTTTGAGACATGTTGCACAGTTTGGTGAATACAGTAAATAATAATGTACATACATTTCCACATCACTAAGAGAAAATCTCAAATGTTCTCACTACAAAAAATAAGTATTTGAAGTGATGGGCATGTTAATTAACTTGATTTAATGGAACCACATTGTATTCATAGATCATAACATCACTTTGTATCCCAGAAATACATACAAGTATAATTTATGAATTTGTAATTTTAAAAAATTGTATTGTGATTTTTCTTTTTATTTACTAATATATGTGTGTGTGTATGTGTGTGTATATATATATGTGTGTGTGTATATATATATATAAATTTTTTTTTTTTTAGTAAGAGTCTCACTCTGTTGCCCAAGCTGGAGTGCAGTGTCACGCGGCTCATGGCCACCGCAGCCTCGACCTGCTGGTCTCAGACGATCCTTCCACCTCAGCCTTCCAAGTAGCTGGAACTACAGGTGCATGCTACCACACCCAGCTGATTTTTAAAATTTATTGTAGAGATGCAGTCTCACCAAGTTGTCCAAGCTGGTCTTGAACCGTTGAGCTCAGGCAATCCCCTCGTCTCAGCCTCCCAAAGTGCTGGGATGACAGACTTGAGCCACTGCACCCAGCCGAGTTTCCTATTTTTTTTAATCAGGGAGTTTTAGGTGTTTACATTTTTAATTACAAATAAAGTAAAAAGAAATCATCTAAATTTCTATCACCTTTAAAATATTTTCACATATATACTCTACTTTATTGAGAAAAAACTATTAGTTTTGTCAAGATAATACATACAGAAAAGTATAATGATGAAAAATTTTAAAAGTTATTCCAGCCCCACCATTAAGAAATAACCATCATTAACTTGACCAACATGCATTCCACACAATTTTCAATGCATTGATACAGATAGGATGGGTGGATGGATGAATATTTACAAATGCTATTGTTAGATAGATAAACAGGAATATAAATGTTAGGTGTTTTCGTTTTTGTTTTTATTTAGAGTCGGGGTCTCACTCTGTTGTTCAGACTGTAGTGCAGTGGCACAAACATGGCCACTGCAGCCTCGACCTGCTGGGCTCAGGTGATCCTTCCACTTCAGCCTTCCAAGTAGCTGGAACCACAGGCATGCGCCAACACACCCGATTAATTTTTTTATTTTTTGTAGAGACAAGGTCTCCCCAAGTTGCCTAAGCTGGTCTTGAACCCCTAGGCTCAGGTCGTCCTCTCACCTCAGCCTCCTAAAGTGCTGGGATTACAGGCATGAGCCACTGTGCCTGGTTGTAAATGTTAGTTTTACTCACATTTATTCAAAGAAAAAAATTAAAGTACAACTAAATTGCAAAAAAAAGAAAGATTAATTTTTAAAATAAATTTTATCTAAGGTTAAGACAAGAATTTTGTTTTTAAATTAAGATATTAGAGCCATTCTGGATTTTTTGTCTGTTTGTTTGTTTTTTATAGTTGCCTTCTTTTTAAAAAAGTTTAAGCCAGATGCCTATAATCCCAGCACTCTGGAAGGCTGAAGAGAGAGGATTGCTTGACTCCAGGAGTTCAAGACCAGCCTGGGCAACATAATGAGACCTCATCTCTACAAAAAGCAAAAAACTATCCAAGTTTGGTGGTATGCTTGAAATCCCAGTACTTGGGAGGCAGAGGTGGAAAGACTGCCTGACCCCAGGAGTTTGTAGTGAACTGTGATTGTGTTACTGCACTCCCCAGCCTGGGTGACAGTGAGACCCCAACTCAAAAAGAAAAAAAAAATGTAGACAGCATCAGTTGACTCCCTGCCATGAAAGAAGACAACAGTATTCTCTTACTTCTGCTTCTCTCTACCAGTTCTGATGATCATTCTAGAAAAAGAGTTCCAACATTGCTTTGACAAATGAACTAGGCGCTGGCATCGGTGCACAGCTTCCCAAGGGGAGTACATCGAAAATGACCATAGTGATAATCAGCAATGAGGTATGTAGCACTTTTTCTAGGATGGTTTGCGAACCTAATTGTCAGACCTCATATGTATGTATATGTCTGCATCTCTTCAAGTGGATTTGATGTTCACTTTCAAGTCTTTTCATCATGATTTCCTCATTCTTGACTTCTTTTTTTTTTGGAGTCTCACTCTGTCACCCAGACTGGAGTGCAGTGGCCACTCTCGGCCACCGCAGCCTCAACCTGCTGGGCTCCGGCGATCCTTCTGCCTCAGCCTTCCGAGTAGCCGGAATTACAGGCGCGCACTACCACACCCGGCTAATTTTTTATTTTATTTTATTGTAGAGATGAGGTCTCGCCTGCCCAGGCGGGTCTCAAACCCGCGGGCTCAGGCAATCCACTCACCTCAGCCTCCCAAAGGTGCGGGATTACAGGCTGAGCCACCGAGCCCAGCCTTGACTTCTTATATAAATATTTTTTAATTGGTTGGAATTTACTGTCATGTATCTTTTCCATGAAGAGTGATGGACATCATATTTTGTGTTTGAGAGATGTCTGTCTCCCCTTTCTACTTAAATCACAGCTTGGCCTGCTCTAATGACCTTCTTTCGCATAGAGTTTGGCAGGCTGTGCTCCGTCCACTGTCTTCTGCCCCTGGAGGTTGCAATGCAGATGTCTGAGGCAAGTCTAATTTCTCTTTGCTGTTCTGCCTGAATATCCAACAAATTCTTTCCTTATCCTGGAATTCCAATAGTTCAGTTAAAATATGTCTCCTTGTATTGTGCTATATTACATTTTTTTCAGGAATCCACCATTAAGGTTGGAAACTTTCACTCTCCTTGTTTGAACTCAACAAGGATATTAATCAACAGGATATGATTGACATCTCTAGACCATGTCATCCAACATCTGCAGAATACACATCCTTCTCAAGTTGACATGGAACATTCACAAGGATAGGCCACATTCTGGGGCATAAGGCATACCTTAACAAATTTAAAGGAATAGAAATTATACAATGTCTGCTCTCAGGCCACAGTTGAATGAAACTGGAAATCAATAGCAGAAAGATAACTGGAAAATGCCTGGAGATTTTTTAAAAGCACATTTCTTGGTTTTTTTTTTTTTTTTTTTTGAGTTGGAGTCTCACTCTGTCACCCAGACTGGAGTGCAGTGGCCACTCCCGGCCACTGCAGCCTCGACCTGCTGGGCTCCGGCGATCCTTCCGCCTCAGCCTTCCGAGTAGCCAGAATTACAGGCATGCACTACCACGCCCGGCTGATTTTTTGATTTATTGTAGAGATGAGGTCTCGCTGCCCAGGCGGGTCTTGAACCCACAGGCTCAGGCAATCCACTCACCTCAGCCTCCCAAAGGCGCGGGATTACAGGCTGAGCCACCGAGCCCGGCTAAAAAAAAGCACATTTCTAAATAACATATGAGTCAAAGAAGCAATCTCAAGAGAAAGTTTAAAATGAACAAATAAAAATAAAAACACAGCTAACCAAAATATGTGGGATGCAGCAAAAACAATGCTTAGAGGAAGATTTATAACACTGAGTGTATATATTAGAAAAGAAGAAGCACCCAAAATCAATAATCTAAGTTTCCACCTTAAGAAGCTAGAAAAATGGGAGGCTGGGGTGAGTGGATTGCCTGAGCCCGCGGGTTCGAGACCCGCCTAGGCAACTTGGCAAGACCTCATCTCTATAATAAATCAAAAATTAGCCAGATGTGGTAGCGCGCACCTGTAGTTCCAGCTACTTGGAAGGCTGAGGCGGAAGGATTGCCGGAGCCCAGCAGGTCGAGGCTGCGGTGGCCGGGAGCAGCCACTGCACTCCAGTCTGGACGACAGAGTGAGACTCCAACTAAAAAAAAAAAAAAAAAAAAAGCAGCTAGTAAAAGAAGAGTGAATTAAATCTAAATTAAGTGGAAGGAAACAAATAATAAGAATTAGAGCAGAAATCAATGAAACCAAAAATAGGTAATCAATAGACAACATTGATGAAACTAAAATTGGTTCTTTGAAAAGATTAATAAAATAAAAAGAGAGAGAGGACACAGGTTACTAATATCAGAAATGAGAAAGGGCCATTGCTCCAGATCCATGGACATTAAAAGGGTAATAAAAGAATACTATGAACAGTTCTCTGCCCACAAATTGGATAATTTAGAAGAAATGGGCCAATTCCTGAAAGACAAAGTCTGCCAAAAATCACACAAGAAGAAATAGACCATCTGAATAGGCCTGTGTCTATCAAAGAAATTGAATCAATAATTAATAATCTTCCCAAACAGAAAGTACCAGGCCCAGATGGGTTCACTGGTGAATTCTACCAAACATTTAGGGAAGAAATTATACTAACTCTCTGTATCTATCATGTAATGATGTTGCTTGGATATTTAACTGGTTTCCTTAGTCCTGCAGACTCTTTCATTTCATTCTGTTGCTTCATGATATTATGAATCAGGACAGTCTAGGTTATGCTACAATAACAAATCTAACCACAATTTTTCAGTGTCTTATTACACTGTGGTTTGGTTTTTGGTTTTAGGGGTTTTTTGTTTGTTTTCATACAGAGTTAACTGACAGCTGACAGCTTTCCAGACCAGCTCCTTTCCAAGAGATAGTATAATGTTCAGGATTCTTTCCTTCCTCCCTCCCTCCCTCCCTCCCTCCCTCCCTCCTTCCTTCCCTCCCCTCCCCTCCCTCCCTCCCTCCCTCCCTCTCTCTCTCTCTCTCTCTCTCTCTCTCTCTCTCTCTCTCTCTCTCTCTCTCTCTCTCTCTATCTCTTTTTCTTTCTTTCTAGTAGGAGTCTCACTCTGTTGCCCAGACTGGAGGGCAGTGGCACGCTCCCGGCCACTGCAGCCTCGACCTGCTGGGGCTCAGGCCATCCTTCTGCCTCAGTCTTCCAAGTAGCTGGAACTACAGGCACCCGCCACCACGCCCAGCTAATTTTTTGATATATGGTAGAGATGAGGTCTTGCCAAGGTGCCCGGGTTGGTCTTGAACCTGCGGGCTCAGGCAGTCCTCTCGCCTCAGTTTCCCAAGTGCTGGGATTACAGGCTGAGCCACCACACCTGGCCCTCTTTTCTTTTCCTTTCCTTTTCTCTCTCCCTCTCTCTCATTTTGTACTCCCTCCTTCCCTCCCCCCTTCCCTCACACCCCCTCTTTTGGCATATTTACATAGTTCTCATGCTGTTTATTTGCATCTTGAACAATTCTTTCCAGACCTTCTATTTTCTCTGATACAATGTAGATGACTTTTTTTAAAACTTCTTTTCCACTATATCTAAAAATACTGTTAGATATAAAAAAAACTATTCAACCCATAGCTTACGGGCTTAATATTTCACTATATATACATATAAATATTATATATATGATATATTTTTTTTTAATAGAAAAGAGAGGGTCATTGAAGGGTAGAGTTTATCTGTGGTGCCAAGCAGTTTTTACTGGAATATGTGATCCTTTTCTCTCATCTGCGATTTTGGTAAAATGCTCTTACCAGAATTCACAGTGCCCATGGGGAGGATGTTCTCAGGTTTGGGGTTACTTCTCGTGTTATGTTTACTTGTTTCTTTTTTTTTTTTTTTGAGTTGGAGTCTCACTCTGTCGCCCAGACTGGAGTGCAGTGGCCGCTCCCGGCCACTGCACCTTGACCTGCTGGGCTCCGGCGATCCTTCCGCCTCAGCCTTCCAAGTAGCCGGAATTACAGGCATGCACTACCACGCCTGGCTGATTTTTTGATTTATTGTAGAGATGAGGTCTCGCTGCCCAGGCGGGTCTCAAACCTGCGGGCTCAGGCAATCCACTCACCTCAGCCTCCCAAAGGCGTGGGATTACAGGCTGAGCCACCAAGCCCGGCTTCACTTGTTTCTTTATTGCTGCTGTTCATCAGAAGGAAGAGGAAGACACCCTCATAGCTTGCTCCTCTCAGTGGGAGATAGTGAGAGGTAGTAATGAGAATTCCTAGAATGTTTCTGCTCACTCCTATGGCTTTGGAGTGAGAGGTAGCATAGAAGCCTCACCTTGCTTTCCAACTCTGCCCCGGAAGCTCTGTGGCTGCCAGTATTCGCAGTGTATTTCGTCAAGGTGTCATTCCACCTTGCCTGTCTGCTGTGAATGAATATTTTGGGAATGGGTTTTTGTGATTTTTTTTCTTTATGTATTGAGGGAGGGAAACCCTTTGATACAAATCCCATCTGCATTTTCGCCTTGACTTCTCTTTGGTCCAATTTCTAATTTTTTTCTATAAATAATTGTCAACTTAATCTAAATTTTCAAAATAACTCATGTACTTTAGTTCAGAGTTTTCTTATAATTTTTTTTTTTTTTTTAGTTGGAGTCTCACTCCGTCGCCCAGGCTGGAGTGCAGTTGGCACACTCATGACCACCCCAGCGTAGACCTGCTGGACTCCAGCAGTCCTTCCACCTCAGCCTTCCAAGTAGCTGGAACTACAGGCACACGCTACCATGCCCAGCTGATTTTCTATTTATTGTAGAGATGAGGGCTCGCCAAGTTGCCCGGGCCGGTCTCAAACCCGCGGGCTCAGGCAATCCACTCACCTCGGCCTCCCAAAGTGCTGGGATTACAGGCAGAGACACCGAACACAGCCTATAATTTTTAAAGCCTCTGGATGTCTCTGTAGATTTGATCCCTTTGTTAATTTCTATCTCCTCTGACTTGCTTGGTCTTACTATTTTTTTGCCTGCTGAATCAGTTCATTTCTGGTAGAGGAATGTGAAAGTCTCCAACCTTAATGGTGGATTCAACTATTTATCCTTGTATTTCTTTTTTTTTTTTTTTTTTTTTTTTGAGTTGGAGTCTCATTCTGTCACCCAGGCTGGAGTACAGTGGCATACTGCTTGTTTTTCTTATCTGTCCTGCTTTGGTTTCAAGATCACACTAACCATAGAAAACTCTTGAAAAGTCTCAGACATGTGTTCTACCCTTAGTAAACTTTTTGTTTTGTTTTGTTTTGTTGTTGTTGTTGTTTTTTTGAGTTGGGGTCTCACTCTGTCACCCAGACTGGAGTGCAGCGGCCGCTCCCGGCCACCGCAGCCTCGACCTGCTGGGCTCTGGTGATCCTTCCACTTCAGTCTTCCAGGTAGCTGGAATTACAGGTGCGCACTACCACACCCGGTTAATTTTTTTTAATTTTTATTGTAGAGATGAGGTCTCACCAAGTTGCCCAGGCGGATCTCGAACCTGCGGGCTCAGGCAATCCACTCACCTCAGCCTCCCAAGGCGGGGGATTACAGGCTAAGTCACCTAGCCCAGCTTTTAGTGAACTTTTAAGAAAGGTGTGGACATTATAAAATTAATATTTAAATAGTATGTGGTTGACAAAAGACAAAATTGTAGTTTTGAGAATTAAGAAAGTAGCCAGGTGTGATGTTTCACACCTATAAACCCAGCACTTTGGGAGGCTGTAACAGGAAGACTGCTTTGGCCCAGGAGTTCAAGACCAGCCTGGGCAACAGTGAGACCTGTCTCTATCAAAAAGTCAAAAACCTAGCAGGGCATGGAGGCACATGCCTGTAGTCCCAGCTTCTTGGGAGGCTAAGGTAGGCGGATCAGTGGGCTCTGGAAGGGGCATGCCACATCTGCTGCTGTGTTGTCTGGGCTTTTAGCTTAGGGTTTTGATCAAGGTTACTGCCAATCTCAGTGATGCTGGTGGAAGTTAGATAAAATCATAGTTTTAAGAATTAAGAAAGTGGCCGGTTGCAGTGGCTCACATCTATAAACCTAGCACTTTGGGAGGCTGAGGTAGGAGGATTGCTTGAGCCCTGGGACTATAGACATGTGCCACTATGCCCTGCTAGGTTTTTTATTTTTGATAGAGACAGGTCTCACTTTGTTGTCCACATGTGTGGGATGACATAAGACAGCACTGTGCCTCGAAGGCCAGCCCGCGGCGGCAGGGATGACGAGTGGCTCTCCAAAGAAGGCAGGAGGAAGATGGCAAGGTCTTCACAAAGATGGGACCCTCCCTCCAATGCCAACCTCAGTGGACCAAGGCCTTTGTGTTATTTACAGAACTGCAGGTGGAGGATTCTTATGTAAAACTCAGGGCTCAACTGGGGTGGGGGTTGGGGGCTGTGGGGGCTTGGTGGCTCAGCCAGTAATCACAGCACTTTGGGAGGCTCAGGCGAGTGGATTGTCTGAGCCTATGGGTTCGTGACCAGCCTGGACAGCTTGATGAGACCTCATCTCTACAATAAATCAAAAAATTACCCAGGCGTGGCAGCGCATGCCTATAGTTCCAGCTACTTGGAAGGCTGAGGCAGAAGGATCACCAGAACCCAGCAAGCCAATGCTGGGGTGGCTGTGAGCATGCCACTGCACTCCAGCCTGAGAGACAGAGTGAGACTCCAACTAAAAAATTAAAATAAAATAAAATAAAAAATAAAGCTCAGGGCTCCGTGCTGGGATGTCAGCTGCAGAGGCTGGTAGAGAGAAGAGATAAACAACCAGACTCGAACAGAATGAAGACAGAGAGCAGAGAACACAACACAAATGAGCTGGCTCTGCAGAGGTAGCCACGCAAACTGACAGTCACCCGGGTCAGGGCCTTGCAGATGGCACCTGAGGACTTCCAGACCGGAGGATAGAGCTGTCGTCCAGAGACACTAAACCTCAGGCAACACTGGAAATCAGGCAGGAGGCAGAGGGGAAGGGTTATCCCTGAGCGAGAAGGTGAGCAGGTGTAGACAGTGTACTGCCACTCACTCAAGACCTGATCCCGTCACAGACCTGGAACTTGAGGGCAGAAAGACAGTTCATCCAAGAAGATGAGTCCCCCGGGGTGGGGGGGCGGTTATCAGGCAGCGTGCAGAGGGGCATGGCAGACATCTCTAACGTAATCAGACTTAACACTTACCAGTGGGGCTTAGCATGGTCCAGGCTCTATTAGGAATGCCTTTCTGGATTCCTCTCTAATCCACGAAACAACCCTATTATTTCATCTGCTTTGAAGAGTAAGAGGCTGGGGCCCAGAGAGGTTAGGCGACTTTTTCCAGGTTAGATATCTTGCAAGAGGCGGAGCCAAGTTCCAACACCCAGCAAGAGGACCTGGGAGCTGTGCACAGACCCACTCTCCCAGTAGAAACCTCTGCTGGCCAGGCTGGGTGACTTGGCCTGTAATCCCAGCACTTTGGAAGGCTGAGGTGAGTGGATTGCCTGAGCCCGCGGGTTCGAGACCCGTCTGGGCAACTTGGCAAGACCTTATCTCTACAACATATCAAAAAGTAGCCGGGCGTGGTAGCACGCACCTGTAGTTCCAGCTGGAAGGCTGAGGTGGAAGGATCGTGGAGCTCGGCAGGTTGAGGCTGCAGTGACCAGGAGCGGCCACTGCACTCCAGTCTGGGCGACGGAGTGAGACACCAACTCAAAAAAAAAAAAGAAAGAAAGAAACCCTCTGTTCTCTGCTCTGAGTTGCTTTCTGAGTCCAGCAGCAGCAATCTTGACCTGAATGAGGTCTGAGCAGGTGTATCTTTTCACTTTCACTGATTGACGGGGACAGAGCACCAGGTTGTGAGCAGACCAAGAGATACCCATGCGTTCTAATTCAGTTGTGACTTTGCCCACATCGCTTTGCTGCCTCGTGTCTTAAAGTAAGGCCAGGCAGTTGGACTCCACCATCTATAAGGTCCACTTGCACACTGATATTTACTTTATGAGTCTGTGTGTCTCTACCAGTCACGTCTTCTGAATTTCTTTCCTTTTCCAATCATTGGGACTTCACCATAAGGTCTAGAAAAGTGGCTAATTGTCTTGAATATTATCTTCCTGCTTCTAAAATCGCCCAAGATGCTTGCCAACAGATCTTGTTTGTTTTGTTTTGTTTCAAAAACATAGTTTTTAAAGTCCTTTTTAATAATGCCATCGGATGATGAAGCATAGGTTTTTATCCTCTCAAAGTTTCATTTTCTCTACTTAATGATTTCCATCCATAATCTAAAAATAAATACAACAGAGAAGAAAAGGGATTTCTTAAGGAATTTGTTTAATTTTAAATATATATAATGAAGAAGAAAAGGGACTTATTTTCCCTCCTCTCCATCACATAGTATTTTTCTTGATTTTCCTTTTAAAGAGTTTTCTTGTTCTCTTTCTCTGTCTACATTCTTTTTTTTTTTTTTTTTTTTTGAGTTGGAGTCTCACTCTGTCGCCCAGACTGGAGTGCAGTGGCCGCTCCCGGCCACCGCAGCCTCGACCTGCTGGGCTCCAGCGATCCTTCCGCCTCAGCCCTCCGAGTAGCCGAATTACAGGTATGCGCTACCACGCCCGGCTGATTTTTTGATTTATTGTAGAGATGAGGTCTCGCTGCCCAGGCAGGTCTCAAACCCGCGGGCTCAGGCAATCCACTCACCTCAGCCTCCCAAAGGCGCGGGATTACAGGCTGAGCCACCGAGCCCAGCTTCTGTCTACATTCTTTTTACTTTCTTTCTTTTTCTATTTTTTTATACAGACAAGGTCTCACTATGTTGCCCAGGCTGGTCTCGAACTTCTGGACTCAAGCAATCCTCTCACCTCAGTTTCCCACGGTGTTGTGATTACAACGTGAACCATTGCACCCAGCCACTCTCTGTCTACATTCTTGATCTTGCTTTTACTTATTTGTGCTATTTTTTTTACACGGCAGTACTTTTCATAGACACCAGATTCAAAAATGCTACAATCCGTTTCTCCTACGACTGCTTCTGACCTCTTTATAACTTTTTATCAGCCTAACATTGAATTTGCAAGAATCACTGGAAGGACATATGTCTTCCATGAAACCAAAGCTCTGGTGTCTGGATAACATTCATCGTCCCTCTTCTTCTCTCTAGTCATGGACTCTTGTCCTAAAATTTAAACTTTGGGCTAATGGTCTGCATGTTTCATTTCAGACTAGGAAAGAAAATTAAGTTTTATTAAGAAAAAAATGTAACCATTCAATTAAGAAGAGAAAACTGTGCAAATATTATATCCCATGACCCGGCTTCAACATGATTAGCATAAGGCCTGTCTTGTTTCATCTTTTTTTTTTTTTTTTTTTTTTTGGAGTCAGAATCTCACTCCGTCAACCAGGTTGGAATGCAGTGGCACACTCACAGCTACCACAGCCTTGACCTGCTGGGCTCAGGCAATCCTTCTGCCTCAGCCTTCCAGGTAAGTGGAACTACAGACACATGTGCCACCACACCCAACTAATTTTTTTTATTTATTGTAGAGATGAAGTCTCACCAAGTTGCCCAGGCTGGTCTTGAACCACTAGGCTTAGGCAATCCTCTCGCCTTGGCTTCGCAAACTGCTGGAACTATAGGCTTGAGCCACCGTGCCCGGCTCCTGTTTCATCTTTATTCTTCTTTGTCAATTTTTTTTTTTGGTATTTTGTTATTGATATGTAATAGATATACATATTTTCAGGGTCCATGTTATAATTAATGCAGTCAAATAATTTGTAAAAATTAAATCAGTGCAACTGGTTTGGATAATTCTGAAGTAAACCCCAAGGTTGATCACTTAATCTGTGATTACTTCAGTATGTGAAGATAGGGAATTTTATACGAGTAATAAACTGTTATTTGGCTTAGTTTTTAAATTCAGCAAGAAAACCCACACTAGCATTTGACTTGATGCTTTAGTCATTAGTGTATTTTATGTTTAAAAACAAGGTTTGTTTGTCATACCTTAAGATTAACTTTTTTTTCTCTTATGTGGATAGAAATGAACTGTATTCACAAATACAGAAATAGTGATTCTTATATTTTTATACAAGTATTCTGAGACCATTTTTCTCATAGAAATTATAGAAACAAAGTGATTTAGTTGTCTAAAAAATGCTCCAGGCATGCCACCACAAAGCTTATGATGTTGTGACTTTCAGAAAACAATAGGAAGCAACATTCCCAGTTCAGCTAGAACTTAATTTTATGGACTATTCTTTTTTCAACAGAAAACTTGAAAGCTAGGATTAGACTCACTTCTGCTCTTGCTTCAGGGTTGGGGGCAACTTTCTTACAATCACCAGGTCGGCCTTCAAGAGTATCCCCGACTGCTGGCTGGTTGATGCTGGCCCGAGAGCCTGCGGCGGCCGGCCCTACCAAGCCTGGCTGCCCCGTGACTTCTGCGGCTGCAGTCAAGATAGGACGCGTCCAGGAGGAGCCTGGAAGAGATGCAGGAAGGAAAGGGCTGGTCTTCCACCCGAGTCGCCAGCAGACCTGCCCTGAGGGTGTGTCTGGAGTTCGGGAACTTTTGAAGGAAGGCTGAACTGCAGGGCTCTGCCACCCACCCCTCCTTACTCAGAGGTGGAAATTAAATTCCTAGCTTTTCATAATGTTCCTGGCCAGAGCCCAGTCAGTACGACAAACTTAGGCTGTTTGTCTGTCTGTCTGTCTGTCTGTTTATCTATTAGTCTATCTGTTTACCTGTCTATCTATCTACGTGATTTTTGCTTTATATATATCCTGTATAGCGTATATGAAATTAATATATAGCATTATCTGTTGGGTTTCGTTTTTCTTAAAATATTTGGCCCTGAGCCACCCTATCCCTTTATTTCATATTACTTAGTTATTTTATCTTTTAATTTTTTGAGATGGAGGGGTGTGTCTCATTATGTTGCCCAGGCTGGCCTTGAACTCCTGGGATCAGGGGAACCTCCCATCTTGGACTCCAGGTACACCACCATGCCCAGCACACTACCCCTTTAGACTCTGCCTTGGCTCAAGCTGGAACATAAGGTAAGTTGCCTTCAATTGCCCACTGACCCCTACATGGCTGAAGTCAAGTCCTCCCCTCCCTCCCCTCCCGGCAATCTCCCACAACTGGCCCATCAGGCAGTGCTCAGCTTCCTGGGTCCACTTGGCACCTTGGACTTCTCTTGGGCTCCTCCCTCCCCCTCACCTGGACTCTAAAGTTAGTGACCTCTAGCCACTGTCGCTAAACTACTAAGGAGCCACCCTGTCTCTCCTTCCCACCATGGTGCCAGGCCTGTCTATCCCCTCTTAACAGATGTGCTTGCTTCTTCATGAACTTACTTCTTTTTTCCTCCGTCCCTCCCTCCTTCCTCTTTCTTTCTCAGTAGATTTGCTTGGTTCTTCATGAACTCACTTCTTTTCTCCTGTTTCCCCTCCCTCCCAGTCTCCCTCCCTTCCCTTCTTCCTTCCTTTTTGAGACAGAGTCTCACTCTGTCACCCAGGCTGAAGTGCAGTGGCGCCGTCCTGGCTCACCGCGGCCACAGATCCCGGCTCACCACAACCTCAACCTCCTGGGTCCAAGCAATCCTTCTGCCTCAGCCTCCTGAGTAACTAAGACTGCAGGTACACACCACCACACCTGGCTAATTTTTATATATTTTGTGGAGACAAGGTCTCACTGTGTTGCCCAGGTTGAGCTCGAACTCCTAGGCTCAAGCAATCCTCCCGCCTCAGCCTCCCAAAGCGCTGGGATTACAGGCCTGAACCACGGCGCCCAGCTGAACCTATTTCTTAATAGTTTATTCCTTTCCTTGTGGTCTCATTCCCTTTTAATCCACTGTTTGGCAGCCTAGTCATCCCACTTAGAAGTATCAGGCAAGTGCTCAAGCCCTCAACCTAACCTGTACAAATTCAGCATCTCTGTGCAGGCATTGGCTCCTTCCACCGGCTTCTCACCCACAAATTCTTCCCCTCACCATTGGCTGGTTTTATTCCCTTCTCTCCCTTTCCAGAATGCTTCCATTCTTGATCTGTTACTACTAAAGCTACTAAATTTGATGACTAATTTAGTGACTAATACTTCCTTTTAGCACTCATAACTGTGTCTTGCCTTCAGTTGTCTTGGAATTGTTTCTTAATGTTTCATGGAAGCCCGACCTTTTACATCGCAAGGTCTTCTGGGGGCAATTGTTATAGCCTCTCTATCATTATCTCCTCTAGCTCTTTACTATTTTCTTTTCTTTTCTTTTTGAGTCAGAATCTCACTCTGTTGCCTAGGCTGGAGCGTAGTGGCACACTCCTGGCCACCGCAGCCTCGACCAGCTAGGCTCAGGCATTCCTTTTGCCTCAGCTTTCCAAGTAGCTGGAACTACAGGCGTGTGCCACCATACCACCTAATTTTTTGATTTATTGTAGAGATGAGGTCTCGCCATGTTGCTCAGACTGGTCTTGAACCCCTGAGCTCAGGCAGTCCTCTCACCTCCACCTCCCAAAGTGCTGGGATGACAGGCATGAGCCACCGCACACGGCTGTTAGTATTTTCAATTGGACTAGCACAGGCTTGTGGACAAGGTACGGGTTCAAAAAAGATTTACTGAATAAAAGATTACGTTTCCTGGGTCATGCCTCACACTATGAGCTGTTTCCTTCTCATTGCTCAGCAGGTCACTGTGGGACGGGGATGGTGGAGTGTTAAGTGAATACGAATATATATGTGTGTGTGTGCATCTCACTGGCTAAAAAACATGCTAGTGTCAAATGCAGATTATTTTGGAGTGACTCATAATGCAGAAACTGGATGCCTTGCAGTTTGTGGCTACTAGCCATAACAGCTCTGAAGCTCTGTAGAAACGTGAAAAGATAAAAGCCATTCTGTATGGAAACGACTCGAATGAAAGACACCAGAGTGACCGAAGTGGCTGTGTTGAGATGATGAAATTATGACTCACCCTCCACACCTTACCATCTTTCCATCTTTCTAAAATGTTATATTTTATGACTAAAAGAGTGCACTTTGGGAGGTGGAGATGAGAGGATTGCCTGAGTTTGGGGGGTTCAAGACCAGCCCGGGCAACTTGGTGAGACCTCATCTCTACAATAAAATCCTCCCCCCCCAAAAAATATTAGCAGGGTGTGGTGGTGCATGCCTGTAGTTTCAGCTACTTGGAAGGCTGAGGTGGAAGGATCGCCTGAGCCCAGCAGGTCGAGGCTGTGGTGGCTGTGAGTGTGCCACTGCACTCCAACAGAGTGAAACTCTGACTCAAAATAAATAAATAAATAAAAGTAATAAAATATGGAAAAAGAATCAGGGGAAAAGTCAACGACTAGCCATTAAGTGCATAGATAAAATTGGCCCTGGGCAGGATGGTTAGTGATACTTATTGGCAGACTGATGTACACATTCCCTGACTGGCTACCTTTCCTTGAGGAACTTGTTAGTTCTCTGCTTCGACTTTTCTCCTGCCATTTTCTTCTGTAATTATCTCAGTCTGGACTTTTTTTTTTTTTTTTAACTTTCCTAGAATGCCTTCAATACAACCTACTTGTCTCATTTCCTCTTGCTGGGGCCATTGATTATTCCTAAGTGATGGCATGGGAAATGCTGATAAGTGAACATACTGCCTCCTTTGGTGAACATATGGCTAGAGATGATGACATAAAGAAATAATCTGAGTCCTTCCTCAGTTTACCTAACCTCCATTAGTCTCTGCTTTCCTTCATTCATTCATTCAGCTCTGTCCTCGTCAATGGTTTTGATGATATTCTAGAAGGTACATTTGTCATATCTGTGGAAAACGGGCGTCAGGAGGGATTGGATGTCCACAAACTGGCAGAATCAGACACCAGAAAAGATTCCCACAGGCCAGAAAGGCAGGCGAAAACAAACAAGAAGTTTCAAAAGAGTGCGTATGAGGGTCTGCATATGAGTCATCAGAAGCCGTGGCTGTACAAGTGAAGCCAGACAACAGCTCTGGTGAAAAAGCCTCAGGGGTTTTAACCAAGAGTAAGTTCTGGAAGAGTCCAAGGTATGGAAGTACTGGCAGAAAAGGTCCCTTTGATCTTGGGTCCCAGGAACAGAGGCATCGCATCTCTGTCGCAGCCCCTGGGAGAAGGAGGAGGAGGAGGGCCCATTAGGTGTCCAGACCACAGCCTCAGAAACATCCTGAATCTCAAGGCAATCACATGGAGATCTTATACATGGCAGCAGCGCCCACCCTGCTCAAGAGAAGGTATTCAGGAGTGGATGGAAGCAGGCGCAGCAGAGCCAGGAGGATCTGGGGGGACCCATGGCCGGCAGTCCCTGCCGCCACCAGAGACAGTGCTGCTCCCACACTCTGGGGCACTGGTCTCTGCTCTACGAGGGGCTTGTCCCTGGTGCTTCCTTTCCCCTCTGGGTCTCCCCGCCTGAACAGCACCCCTTCCTTGCTTACCTCTGGACCTTCCCACAGACTTTTTAAAAACTACCACAAGGAGGATGGAGAGCATAGCATTTTCTTTTTCTTTTTTTTTAATAATTTTTTATTTTAAAGATGTGGGGTACCATTCGGGGTTAGGTCTACAAATGTTCACTTGTCAATGAGGTGTGCCCCCTCTCCTGTCAGTTTCCCACTACTGCCAGTCCCTTTCTTATCGTATTAGAGCATAGCATTTTCAGTCCTGAGTATGTCACCTGCAGGGACGCTGATAAGCTGGAATCTTCTAAGGAGAACTGGAAGGAATTTCTAGAGCACCTCAGCTGAGGAATGCAAAGGGATGTAGATGTTGAGGCTGGAGACAAACATGCCCAGGCACAGCAGGTGTTTCCTTTTTTTTTTTTTTTTTGAGTTGGAGTCTCACTCTGTCACCCAGACTGGAGTGCAGTGGCCGCTTCCAGCCACCGCAGCCTCGACCTGCTGGGCTCCGGCGATCCTTCTGCCTCAGCCTTCTGAGTAGCCGGAATTACAGACACGCGCTACCATGCCCGGCTGATTTTTTGCTTTATTGTAGAGATGAGGTCTCGCTGCCCAGGCGGGTCTCGAACCCGCGGGCTCAGGATATCCACTCACCTCAGCCTCCCAAAGGCGCGGGATTACAGGCTGAGCCACCGAGCCCGGCTAGCAGGTGTTTCTGAGTGTTCATTAACTTTTTTTTTTTTGAGTCAGAGTCTCACTCATGGCCCAGCCTGGAGTGCAGTGGCACACTCACAGCCACCATAGCCTTGACCTGCTGGGCTCAGGAGATCCTTCCACCTCAGCTTTCCAAGTAGCTGGAGCTACAGGTGTATGCCATCACACCCGGCTAAATTTTTTGATTTATTATAGAGATGAGGTCTCACCAAGTTGCCCAGGCTGGTCTTGAACCTGTGGACTCAAGTAATGCGCTCATCTCTGTCTCCCAAAGTGCTGGGATTACAGGTATGAGCCACCACACCCAGCTTCAGTCCCTTTTTATAGGGAGACGTTTGCTGGAGCATTGAAGATGTTATGAAAAAAACCTACAAATGGGCTCAGTAGATGGGTTGGATGGCCTTTCAAACCAGTGCTAGGTGTTTCAGTTCTTTGAGAAGGAAACGACATTTCAGCCACAGTGGTAGATCGCCATAATATGGCTTTTGAGCCCACGGAGTTGTCAGTATCTGGTAAATAAAATCATAAATGCGCCTCTTGGGGAACACAGCAGAACTTCCTACAAGAGATTTGGGAGTGTGGGTTTCCTTGACCAAGAGGCCTATTCCAGAGGATACGTAATGTGAAGATTTTTTGTTATAATGCAGAAGAGTTTTATGGGATCATTTGGTTCTTGTAAATAAACCCACGTGTTTGTGCTATGCAGAATATAACCATGGGGTATACTGGAGATGCCAAAAAATGTATATGAATTTTTCTGAGTCAGAATCTCACTTTGTTGCCCAGGCTGGAGTCCAGTGGCACACCCCTGGCCACCACAGCCTCCATCGGCTGGGCTCAGGCAATCCTTCCGCCTCAGTCTTCCAAGTAGCCAGAACTATAGTCGTGTGCCACCACACCTAGCTAATTTATTTATTTTATTTATTTATTTATTTATTATAGAGACAAGGTCTCACCACGTTGCCCAGGCTGGTCTCGAACCCCTGAGCTCAAGCAATCCTCTTGCCTTGGCCTCCCAAAGTGCTGGGATTACAGGCTTGAGCCACCACACCTGATCTGTATACACATTTTAAGCGATGTTAACAATGTATTACTTTTAGTTTGCCATCATCAGAAGGATCTGAACGCCGATGGTAACCATTTTGAGCACCTCTTGTAATTGCGGAGGTCAAACGCGACTTGTGTTCATCTTTTGTTGTTGATATATATTGAGTATTGCGATTTTAATACAGTTTTCCTTTCTTAAAATGTGTATACATTGTTATGGCCCCTCTGTGTTCTTCCTCTGTGTTCTGCCCAACCCCAGGTAGGGAGAGATTCCTGCCAGAGCCTCAGTGACTGCAGACCACACCTGGCCCATCAGAGGCAGAGGAGGCCAGGGGTTCCGTCCTGCCTCTCATACCCAATACCCTCCTCCATCACCCTTATTCAGTCGGGAACATTAAAGCTGTCGGCTTCACCAACAATGTCTTCTGAATAGGGGCCCGAGAAAGAAACCTCAAGAGAATGTTTGTGGCTGATAACGAAAGAGAGTGTCTGGTTTTGCTAAGCAAACAGGAGATGAAATGTTCTTTTGTATGTGGGCAGGAAGCAAACAGATAGTCCACTTCAATAGCTTTGTATCCCCAGGCGTGTTGAATTCGATCTTTTCCATCAGAATTATCTATAAACCCTCTTTCATTAATGATTTAGTTAGAAGAGGGTTAGCCCCATTCTCATTCGAAGGTACTATCTCTTCTGGGGAGAGGGTTGGGGAACTATTCGTTCATTCTCTACATCTAAGCTAAAATGAAAGCGGGAACAAACCCGGTAACAATTTGGAACATTTTTTAGTTCTTTGTGGAAAGGCTCATACAACTAATCAAAGAAGTACAAAAGTGAAAAAAATTGCTGACTGTAATTAAAAGCTTGAAAGTCCTCAAAAGAAGAGTTGGGCAATCTGTGGAAGACCCCTCTTTCTATAGATCTAACTTAGATCTAGATGGTCTTCATATAGATCAAGTTAGATAGGACCATGACCCTATTAATCTTAAATAACTAAGGAGTAAGTGTATCAGCATAGTTGATTAGCATCTGAGATGATAAAGACTGATCCAGCTTTCTACCAAATACCCGTTCTGGTTTCCCAGACCCCACGTAGATTCATTTCTGGCGGCAGGTTTGGGTAGTGTCTCTTTGTGAGTTTAAAAATTCAAAACAGCTTTTGAAAAAAAAGAAGAAAGTAAATTTGCCTGCACTGTGCTAGGGGCCACGTTCCCCAGAGCCAGCAAGGTGTCTCTCTGAAGCCCCCATAAGTTCTCCCTGCAGATACAAGTGCCTTCTTCTCTGAGCCCACTGAGGACCCAACACCTGCCAAGCGCTGTCACGGCTACTTCTCGCCAGCGTCCAAGCGCTTGGGCAGGCAGGGCTGAAGATGGCTCCCACCAGTGTGTTCTCCGCCCTGACCCCACGCCTGGCCCCTGCCGGGTGCTGCAGACTGAGAAGCCGACAGCTTCTCCCCGGTGGAAGGCGGAGGAGTTACAGGCAGCTCTGAGCCGTGGCAGAGGGGCACCCTGGCCTAGACTGTATCCCGGGCTGGGGACCAGTTGGAGACAGATCAGCCGTCGGCTTCCAGCTGTCCCGCGATGATCCCGTGGCTGGGGAGGAACCAGGTGTGCGGGAGGCCGAGGGAGGCGGGTGAGGCGCCCGGAAGAGCAGGCAGGGCCGGCGACCCGCCGGCGAGCCGTGCCTGGAACCGCAGGGGAGAGGGGGCGGTGGGTGGCTCGCGGGCGGCGGCGGCTCCGGGGACCCGGGCGCGCGTGTCCCGCGCCTCCTCTTGGTGCGCGGCCCAGAGATGGGGCAACGGCGGGTCGCCCAACCCTGCCGGGCGGGGAGATCGTCCCGTCCTTCAGGAAGAGTCGCGGGCCAGTGTTGGAGCCATCACGGCAGACCAGAGCGTCTACAGACAGGACTGGGCGCTCCGTGGACCCGGGACGACCCCGGCCTTTGAGGTCAGAGATACGATCGAGGGACGACGTGGAACCAGGGTCCTCGCCGGGGTCTGGTGCTCCAAGCCGAGTGTCACGGGCGTCGGCCGAGGAGCCGCAGGGCCCCTCATCTTGCGCAGCGAGCTGCCACCAGGGGACTCCTGTTTGGAGCATTTGGGAGACAAAGTTCAAGCCCGGCCCTCCCGAGTCGCGGGAGCAGCTCCGAGCCTCCGCCCTGGAAAGGTATCACGATGTTATTCCTTGTTTTGCTTCTAGGAAGCGGAGGATTGAGGAAATGGCCTGGGCGGGAGCGTCCGTGCGGCCGAGAGCGACGCAGACGCGCTCCCCGGGGACCTGCGCCGGCCGCCGACCTCCCGAAGGTGCCGGGCGGGCGTCGGGTCCCCGCGGGCGCTCCGGGTTGGAGCCCCGCGACTGGGGTCTCTGGCGCCTTCCCAGACGTCCCGGGACCCGGTGGCGAGGGAGCGGCGAGGGGACAGCGCGAGGGAGCGGCGAGGGGACGGAGCCCGGCCGCGCCTCACTGCCCCGCGCCCGGGACGCCGTCGCGGGGGCGCGGCCGGCTTTCCGGGGCTCAGACTTTCCGCCCCCGGGGCCGGGCGGTGGGGCTCCAGCCGCGTCCCCTCCTCGGGGTCGGGCGGCCCCAGAGCCGCGTAAGCCGGGCGGAGGGAGGCCGCGAGGATTTCCTGAGCGCCACGGCCAGGAGGAGGGGCGGGGGCAGAAGCCGGGACCCTGAACCTGACGGCCGCGCCCCCGGCCCTCGTCGCCGGCGCCCCCTCCCCACGCGCGCTCGGCCCCGGCCCCCCGCCCTGGGCGGCCCCCGCCCCTGTCCCGAGCCGCGGGGAAGCGAGCCCGGGAGGAAGAAGAGGGTAGGTGGGGAGGCGGATGAGGGGTGGGGGACCCCTTGACGTCACCAGAAGGAGGTGCCGGGGAGGAAGTGGGCTGGGGAAAGGTTATAAATCGCCCCCGCCCTCGCCGCTCTCCATCGAGGTCCGCGGAGGCTGGAGCGCGCCCGGCGGACACTCTCGCGGCTCCTCCCCGGCAGCAGCGGCGACGGCGGCGACTCGGAGCGGGCTCCGGGGCTCGGGCGCGGCGGCCGGCGGGCGCCGGGCGGAGGATTACCCGGGAGGTGGCTGCACCCTGGCCGGAGCCGCCAGACGGGCGCGAGAGGACGGGCGCGGGCGGCTGGGGCGTCGGCCGCGGGGAGCGCGGGCACCGGGCGAGAAGGCCGCGTCGCTCACCATGGTCAGCTGCTGGGACACCGGGGTCCGGCTGTGCGCGCTGCTCGGATGTCTGCTTCTCGCAGGTGAGGCGCGGCCAGGCGGGGCGAGCTGGGCAGGGGTGGCGGGTGGCGCCCACGGTGCGGGGACCCGGCGCCGGAGCCCCGGCGGCAGCCCCGGGAGCGAGACGGCGGGGACCCGGACGCGGGGGCAGCGGGCATCCTGGGCGCGGCGTCCGCCTCCGGGAACCGCCGGCCGGAGCCGCGCGCATCACCATCCGGATCCAGACTCTGCCCCCATCGCTGGTCCCCTGCCCGGCGCTTGGGTGGGGTCTCCCCGCCGAGGCTCCGGGTCCCGGGAGCAGCGCGCCCGGACCCGCCGGGCACCCAGATCCTGCTCCCCGCGGCCTGGCGCGGACCCGCGGGGTCCTCCCGGGCCGGGAGCGGCGGCCTCCTGAAAGTCCTCGGGGCTGCCCGGGGCTGGGCTAGGGTCAGGCGTCGGCGACGTTGGCGCTGGCCACGACCCCGCGACGCTGGAAGGGAGGGGGAGGCCGATGCGGAGGGGGCGCGTGCCCGCGGGGAGCAGGCGGGTCTCGGGAGAGGGCCGGGGTTCCCGGACCCGCCGTGGCCCCGACCCGGGCGGTCCTCGGGCACGCCGGCGAGCGCCCGCTCCCCCGCGCCGCGTTCCTCCCCGCCGCGCGTCCTCGAGGGGTCGCAGCGCGCAGCCATCGGGGGCCCCGCGGGGAGCCTGCGGGCGCGCCGTCCCGCCCGGGCCGCCGGCATGGGTGAGCCTGGCCGACCGGGGCGGCTGGGGCCCCTATGCCGTTACGTTCCTGAGTCGTGAGCCTGGGCTTTGAAGTCCGAGCGAAGGAAGGGCGGACGACTCGGACCCGAAGATGCAGTCGGAGCAGGCGGGAGGGCTCCCGCCAGCCTCCGGGGCCTTCGGGGATCCCGCGGCGGAACGGCGGGGGCCGGGAGTTTGGGGAGCAGGCCACCGCCGCCCAGGGTCGAGAGCCCGGAGGGACTCGGAGGCTCGAACTCCCGTCTCCGCGCAGCGGGGCTGAGGGGCCGAGCCCCCCGCTCCGCTGCGCTGGGCGAGAGGCAGATTTCGGAGCGCCGTCCTGTTAAGCATCGTGGAGAAAAGGTAAAATACGAAAGAAAATACGGTCACCAAAAGATGTCATTGCAGTGGTTCCCGGGAAGATGGGTGTGATTGCGCAGATTAAAACAAAAACCGCTTGTTAAACCGCCAAGATAGTAATACTTGCTCTTACTCAGCGGGAAGACTCATAGACAGCCGGATTCTAAGTAACAAGCAACGACGGCTCCAATTACTGGTGAATCTTCTGAACCCAAGGCAGGGCGAAGCAGTCACTATAGGTGGGGAAAGCTGCTGAAATCACTATATTAAATGAAATATTGTATTTTCTGTTTCACAAATGCATGCTTGGTTTTGAAAAGTAGCTTATATTAAGATGCAGTTGCTTAGAGAATGTAAATAGTTTGCCTGACTGTGATGTAAAGGTAAATACAGGCAAACTACTGTGGATCCACAAATATGAAGGGGGAGGTATTTATTGGATTTTCTGTTCACACACATGTATCTTTATTGTTGCTTCAAAAACGTGGTTGACTTTAGTGAAGCATAGTTTTATTTGGGATTTGCAGTTTAGACCAGTGGAAACTCTCCAGAGACCTGGATGGGAGGCTTTTGTGATTTTTTTTTACGTTATAATTTACTTAAATGGGACAACAACCTTGGAACTCTGTGATTTAAAAAAATTTTTTTTGAAGTACACGTATTTTAGGAAGAAAGAGGTGAGCACCGCTTTACCTGACGGTTTGCAGAACGTCTTCCGCGGTTGGGGTCTGTCATTGCAAAGCGTGCCTTTGAAAGCCCTGGGCCTCCCGGCTGTTTAACAAGCATCTCACTGCAAAGCCTTCAGCTGCTTGTTTTCCAGACCCCACCAGGGCTGCACAGAGGGGCTGCATCTTGGGGTGTGGTGTCCTGAAAGGGGCCAAGAGCCGACCCTGCGGGTGATCGGGAATCTGAGCCAGGTTTGCCCGGTGGCCGTCATCATTGAATAGTTGTCAGTTCCTAATATTGCACGTGTGCATGCACCCTGGGCGTGTGCACCGAAGTGTGATATCATCAGTGGTTCCTAATAACAAAAAGAGAATGCATTTCCCTCATAAGATTATGTTTACTGCCCTCCAAATATCCTGGGAAATAAAAAGAAGCCAATTAATTCAGATACTTTCAAGTCCTCTGTGATAGCTATCTCTTTCTCTATGAAAGAACCTCCAGCTTGGCATGATCTTACTTTTTTTTTTTTAACCCTTGATTCCAGACACAGGTCCTTTCCTTCTGTCCCTGTCTGTCTTGAGTTCTTGAGCAGCTATTTACTAAATGGAAATGCTGAAATTGTGAATTTTGGGAGGAAAGTTCACGTGATAATATTAAGTTAAAATGCACATGAAAATAATCCCATTTCCAAATGGAATCCAGTAAGTCTCTCACAATAAATTTAATTGCACAACAATTTTTGTTGTTTTTCTCCCCAAGATTTTATGACCACACTTATTTCAGCCCTAATTGCATATTTGAAATGTTAGTTATTTAGAACCATTGGCAGTCTACCTAGTTTTCCGACTGACGGATCATGTTGTGATGAACTGTAGGTAACCACCCATCCTAGTTCCTCAAATATTTTTACTTGATTTTTTAGTATTATGTTATCTTTTCCCTTTCCCTGCTGAAGATTCTATAACAATCTATCTAGTTTATTTTCTAATGATCACCGAGTGAATTTTTTGCTTTCATATGTAAAATAAAGAAATTAGGATAGATGGTTGATTTCTAAGACCCTTTTCTGATTCTAAAATTCAGTGAATGATTCTAAGAAAGAGACTCAGATCAGCGTTTGTCTTTCTCTTTTCCCTCCCGCAGCCTGATTTATATTTGCAAGTAGAATGGATGATGAGCCTTCCGAATCTGGGGCCTCTCTTGTTAGCAGTCATCACGCTGCACTTTCTAAGCACTACCTAAGCTTGGCGATCTTGGCCTTCAGTGGGCTACATTTGGCAAGAGCTGGGCCGGCAGAAAATGCCTGAGTAGTCACCAATATCTTGGGCTTTTTTCCTAACAGAATGTGTAATTCTGTGGAGTAGACGCCTCTTCATAACCCCAGTTACACTAACTCTTCTAAGGATACCAGTCATTTTAAACACCTATGCATTTCTTGAATTTTTAAAGTTCACACTTGTTTGATTTTTTTTAAAATGATTTTATTCTAAAAGAGCTGCAGGTTTCAACATAGATACGAAACCCCTTATTTAAAATATGTTATAGAACGTCTAAGAAACAAACCAATTAATTATTTTGTTCTTTCCAAAAACGATCGAGACATTGCTAAGTCTACTTTGAATGTATGTCATATAGACGTTGAAAGGGATGGGTTGCAACAAAAAAAGGTTTTAATCATGTAACCTCCCTGAGGAAGATCATGCCGGCTACTGCTGTCTGCACAACAATGGCTGATGTTTGCCCTGGTGTGGGCAGCCGGCAAGAACAAATAAAGGAGTAAGTGGCTTCTGCAGTGTTTTAACTCAAGATGTGCACGTGAGCGGGAATCAGAATGGAGAGAAAGTGAGAGAAGCTGTCTTGGCACTCGAATGTTCAGGGCAAAGCCGGTGTTAGTGGAGACCAGGAGTGTCTGGTTCTCAGTGGTTAGGGCATGTAAATATCAAGTAAATATCGTCCTTTTTCAATATATCTGTCACTGTGGATAGGGGAGGAAAGGCATTTGAGGTTCTCCCAGGTTTCTTTCTTTTTAAGTAAAAAGATGTTCCTGTGAGTGGTTAAAAACCATCTGTTGCATTGGGTTCAAACAATTTAATGAAGGTGAGCAGTCCTTTCTGCTTGTCGGCCTTGATCTCCTGGAGAGGCTGGGGGGAATGACCAGCTCCCCTGCCAATGCCTTTCAGGCTCCTGTTGATTTCTCGCACACCGGGGTGCCTTGGGCATGGCGTGCTGCTGATTACATGGCCGGGTTTTATACCAGACGAAGAGAGGGGAAGGAAATGGAAGGAATGGGGTATGGGAGGGAGGTCCACCGCGGTTCATTAAGGAAATGGTTCCATTGAGTCTGCTGAAGATAGTGGACTCCGTTTCCTGCATTGCTGCTGGGGCGGATGTGGGGAGATGTCAAGAATTCCTGGGGATTTCCCCTCTCGGCCTTGGTGAGGCTGGACGCCTAAGACTGGGTCCTGATTTCAGCCCTTCCTCTGAGCCCTTGAGGATCTTGATCTTGTCTCACATTGTTGTGAGAGCGAGGTGGACACTCATTGATCCAATCTACTCACTTCAGAGATAAGAAAACCAGCCCAGAGAGGGCTAGTGAATCATTTCAAGGTCAACAGCTGGCTAGTGGCGGGCCGTGCAGCAGAACTGATGTTCGTCCTACAGATGACATTTCTTCTTCGTTTAACTCCTCTTCCCCAAGCAGAAAGAGATCTCCCAATACTTGTTGAATAATGTCATTGCAGTGCTAGCATTTCTTTCTAAATGACTTCTTTCTTAAAAATATGAAATGTTCTTCTGTTTTCTTAAAACCTATCAGGGATTTAAATTAGGAATCAAAACGATGTCTGCTTAGTAGCGCACCAGGAGACTAGGGAAGATTGATTTTCCTTCTGAGCACTCGAGATCTTTCGGAACGGCCACGGCTTGCATAGTTGTGGCTTATGGTACTAGCTTCGCCTTTCACCACTTCCCTCCACACTCTGGGTTCCAGCTCCACAGACTCTACCCCCGTCGAACTAATTACTCACCCTTCTTCCGATAGCCTTCACTTTCATCACACGTGTGCTGCTCAGCTGCCCGAGAGGCTGTTCTCTCCCCCGACCCCCTCCTCCTCTTAGCCATCTAGCTCAGCCATCACTGTCTCCAGAGCTCGTCCTCTCAGCCCCAGACAGAACTAGTGATTTCTTCTGGTCCCCCCTTCCAGTCCCACGTGTGTGCCTCTTCCAGGACTTCTCTCCTTGCATTGCTAATACTTTATGTGTCTGTGTCCTACTGTGTTGGGAGAGGCACCATGTCTTAGCTGTCCTTAGGTTCCTGGCATGGAGGATCTCAGGCAGTGTTGGGATGAATGAATGAATGCAATGCCACACTGTCATCTCAAAGAGGAAGTCTTGGATGGGAATTTATTCCAGCATAGTAATGTGCTTCTGCCTGTCCATCTGGCCTCAGTTACAATGGCTTACTGAGAGTGACTGTTCCCAATAGATAACTGTCCTCTTTGGCAGGTGGCTAAGGTGCAAGAAATCAGCTATGAGCGTCAACTCTCTGGTGTGAAACCATCTCGTGTGATTACCCTGCTAGGGCCTGATGCTTCCCTGCGGCCCGTGGGCCACCGAAGCCAGGATTGCTCTCTGCAGAAGTTCTGCCATGGCCTCTGTTGGTGAGGTGCTAAGAACGTTGGCTGTATCATAACTGCAGTGTCTCAGACAATGTTAAGAGACAACAGAACTCTCAGGTGTTATGGTCTGACCTACTTGCCCTCTCATAGATGAAAGTCCAAGCTCTTGGGAGGTGGGCTGGGATGCAAATCCAAATGACTGAGATCTGGCCATAGTCGAATCAACTCTGTTTCAGTGGGAGCCTTTGTTATGGGCCTAGACTATTCTGCCCATCTTCCTCCTGCTTTGGATGGATTCTCCCACCCTTCATGCAATTGGATTCCTGGCAGGACTCTTCTACCAGGTGTGAGACATGTTCTTAAAATCCAAATTTTGTGGTTTGGGCTCAGGGTGGTGCCTCTCTACCTCCAATCCACACTGCACATGCCCACAACTGACTCCGAAACATGCTTCTCCAAGTGTGGTCCATGGTCCAGCGGCATTGGCCTCCCTGAAAACTTAATGATTCAGAGCCTATATTTTGATAAAATCCCTGGGTATTTTATTTTCTCATTAAAAACTGAGAAGCACTGATTTTAGTAAAAAAAAAAAAAATCATAGTTGGGTGTCAGGGTCCAATTCCTCTTCACTAACACCCAGGTGATGAACTTTGACCTGTGTGACTAAGAGACTAGGCCTGGGCCAGCCAGGAACCTCTTCTGACACCCCCATCGGTCTTGTGCCCTGTCTTCTGCTGGGACACCTGTGTCCTACTGCAAAACAACGATTTTACAAAATCTTGGACTTAGCTTGGACCAAAGTAAACAGAGGTTGTGATCTTGAAGAATACCAGGGTGACCCAAATCATGGGTGGCAAGCTTAAGGTCTTAGAAAATATGGTCTTTGTGGAAAACAGTAAAAATGGCATTAAATGGCTAGGTTTTAACCATAAATAAAAGGTCTACAAGGCCTTTGCTTCTGAAACAAAATTACTTGGTGGTAAAGGCCAGAGGTGGTAAGTATCCTCTCTGGAATCCTTGGCGGTCAAGGAGGCATCACTGTCCTCGCCGTGGTTGTGGTGCAGCTGACGACACAGTTGGTGTCTCTCACTGGCTTGATATTGAACGTGTTTCACACTTGACTTCCTCCTTGTCCCATGAAGGTATTACAACGCTGACAAAGGCTTTTGCCTAGTCACAGATGATCACAGTGCTTGCGGGCACTTTTGCCCAGCCTGGCATTCCATCCTTCCATTTAACGGGTGGAGTATGAATGGATTTCCGTTCAAGCCACAGACCCACCCTTGTGGGCTACACAGGCACAGCTACAATGATTATCAAATTCTTTTGTTAAAAGAGGCCTGACGTGAACCTTGTATAAATGAAAAGCCTTGGCTGTTATTATATACAAATATAAAGCCACTTGAACTCAAGGCCACCTTTAGCAAAAACCTTGATGAATAATTAGCCTGCCAAGTGATTTCTGTGAAAGCCTTGGCCTCTCTCTAGGGCCATGGTCCCCAGCCTGGGCTCTCCATGAGAATCATCTGGGAGCTTTTAGAAATCCTATGTCCTGGCTGCGTCCCTGACCCATGTAATCACAGTCTCTTGAGAGGGAACCCCGCCGTCGGTAATTTTAAAGCTCCTGGGTGATTCCGATGAGCAGCTGAGGTTAAGACCCTCATATTTCGTCAGGCATCAGAGTCATCTGGGGAGGCCTGCAAAACTCCAGACTGCTGGGCCCCACCTCAGAGTTTCAGATTCAGTAGGTCTGGGTGGGGCCAAGAATTTGCTTTTCTAAAACAAGTTCTTTGGGGATACTCTTGTTCCTAGTGCAGAGACCACATTTTGAGAACCACTGCCCTAGGGTTTGTTTGAGAGGCCTCCAGGTGGGAGGTACCTGCCAAAGTGACAGTCTGTGAAAGACACTGAATCATCACTAGGCATATGACATGGTGGAGGAAACTGTTTACAAGAATGCCTGCCAGGAAGGGTATGTTTTAGTAGAGTGTGACAGAAAGAATACTTAGATCAAGTGCTAGGCATGCAACCAACGTGGCTAAATTAAATTGTCTTCAAGGAGAGTGTGCGTCTGTTTTGCCAAGCAGAGTATGCATTTTAGGGTCAGAAGGGAATTGCTGGTCCAGAAGGTAGAGCTAACTGTGGTCTTCCTTCTCTGCTTTATTCCACGTGCCACTCAGTCTCTGTCCTACTATCGGCCTGTCCTGGGCACGCACGTGCCTCAGACCAGCCCTGCTTCCCTGCTTTTCTCCAGCGTGACCTGAAGAATGCCGACTGCGGTCCCGTGATACCTTGCCTCTCACCTCAGTCAGTCTTCTCACCTCAGTCTCCCAAAGTGCTGGGAGTACAGGCCTGGGCCACCGCACCTGGTCAGCTATGCTTTTCTATTAACCACAACACTGTGTAACACTTCACACTTCACGTTTGCTTTTCAGTCTAGCTATTAAGCCAAGAAAATAATAGTAAACAACTTATAATAGTAAATATAAGTACCACATAACACCTTGGCCCTTTTAAGCAGTATCTGAGCATTTTAAAAAACAGGCCCCACAGAGGAACTTTCTAAGCCTTTTGTTTCGAGTACCTGACATGCTGTGCCAGCCTCCTATGATACCATGACACCTGCAAGGGAGGACGGCTGACCCGGATTCAAAGCACAGCTGTGAGCTTCTTGGGGTTTCCATCACAGGGGCCCTGATATAGCGCCTCCTTCTGGAGGATGTGGAAATTGCAGGGAGAGATGCTTTGGGAGGGAGAAGAGGGCAGCCAATCCCTGCTGTCAGGCATCTTGATTGACACACATCATTATTCTCAGGCCTGAGAGGCAGGTGCAGGCCTCTCTACTGTGAGAAAACTGACGCTTGGGTCAATTAAATACTTTCCCTAAGAATACAGAAGTGGTAGGTCAGGCTGGAATCCCTGGAGTTCCATGCCTTGCAGCCTGAGTGAGGAGAAGGAGAAGGCATCACTGGGAGTGTCCTGGTCTTGCCCTCCTTCCTGTCTGTCCTTGGAGGGCGGCCATCTCCCAAGAATGTGAGAAGCCACTGCTACTCCTGCTTTAAGTGGCCTTGGGAGATTCCACTGCTATGTGTGGCAGACACCGGCCCTATCGCCATCAAGCCAGGATTGTCACCCCGTTGGTCTTTTCCTAAGCATTCACGAAACTTCCCAAAAAACTGAAGTCAGAAAACGATCCCCAAAGCCATTAAGAACATGATTTTACGTGAACTTCCAGACTGCTCTCCTCTTGTGGCTTTAAACTAGTTCAGACACAAAGAAGCACAGGGAGAGGCCAGCGCTTTGATTCTAGAAAAGCTGTCATCAGGCAGGTCCCCTGCAAGAGCTAGGACTGCCCCCCACCCCGCCCCCAGAAGATTCCAGGAATCCAGTATCTACTCTGCGGCGCACCTTTTAGATCCCAGCCAGCTCAAAGACTTGGAGCTTTTCCTGAATGGGACTGGAATGAATACCTGAGGGAAGAACCCGATGGATGTGCTCGCCCCTGAAGGCAGATGCTACAAGAATTGGAGGGAAGCAGGGAGGACATTAACTGTCCCCGAGGGAAGGAAAGGAATGCAAGGCAAGGCCTGAGCATCCCCTCAGCACGGGGCACTGTCTCTGCTAGCTCAATTAAGTCTCTTTGCAGCCAAGTGACCCGCACCCTGGCAACTTTGTTTTTTAGGTTGAAGCCCCAGGCTGACGGTCTGCTGAACGTCACAGATTTGGGAGCCACCAGGCCAGGATTCAACTTGAGTCTTTTGTATTTTGAAATCAGTGCTCTTTCCACAGCGTTAACCCCAAATATCTTGGTTGATAAAATCTAGAAATTAAAGAAAAATGCAGGAGGTTTTTGTTGTTTTTTTTAAAGACTGTTATATCTATGAGTCAAAAACAGCTGTCCAAGAGCTGCTTTCTCAGGAGAGTGACTTGTCAGCCTGGAGTGTCCACACCACAGGCTTTGATTTCCTTGTCTGATAGGCAGCCCTTGCATGGTTAGCACGGTTAGAAGGATTTCTTTTCTTTTCTTTTTGACTTGGAGTCTCACTCTGTAGCACAGGCTAGAGTGCAGTGGCACACTCACGGCCACCCCAGTGTCGACAGAACTACAGGTGCACACTACCATACCCAGCTAATTTTTTTTTTAATTTATAGTAGAGATGAGGTCTCGCCAAGTTGCCCAGGCTGGTCTCGAACCCAAGAAATCAGACAATTCTCTCACCTCGGCCTCCCAAAGTGCTGGGATTACAGGCTGAGCCACCAAGCCTGGCCTCTTTTCTTTTCCTTTTTTTTTTTTAAATAGGAGTCTCACTGTCACCCAGGCTGGAGTGCAGTGGCACGGTCACCGCAGCCTCTACCTGCTGGACTCAGGCGATCCTTCCGCCTCAACTTTCCAAGTAGCTGGAACTACAGGCACACACCACCATGCCTGGCTAATTTTTTGATTGATTGTAAAGATGAGATCTCACCTAGTTGCCCAGGTTGGTCTTGAACCCCTGCACTCAGGAAATCCTCTCGCCTCTGCCTCCCAAAGTGCGGGAATGACAAGCATGAGCCACTGTGCCGGACTGGAAGGATCTCTTTAGGCTCTGTGTCTCCTGTCTCTTCCTCCTCAGATCATTCATTTACCATAGACCAACAAGAGATCAGAAAAGAGAAAACAGCGTTTTACAGCTTCCTCCTTGGGAAACACACTTTTCCATGCCAGAATACCGTCCTGGTTATCAGAATCTGAGAAAAATCCTATCCTGCCACCTACTGAGGAGTTTTCTCTTTTGCTCCAAAGAAACAGCTGGAAAGTGTGGTCAAACGGATGCGTGCCTTAGACGGGAGTTATACGGAGTGCTACATATGCTATGTAAAAATATACATGGTCAGCTACTTGGTTTTTGGGTTTTTTTTGGTTTTTTTTTTTGAGTTGGAGTCTCACTTTGTCGCCCAGACTGGAGTGCAGTGACACGCTCCCGGTCACCACAGCCTCAACCTGCTGGTCTCCGGCCATCCTTCCACCTTAGCCTTCCAACTAGCTGGAACTACAGGCGTGCGCTACCATACCCAGCTAATTTTTTGATTTATTGTAGAGATGAGGTCTCGCCAAGTTGTCCAGGCGGGTCTTGAACCCGCGGGCTCAGGCCATCCACTCACCTCAACCTCCCAAAGCACGGGATTACAGGCTGAGCCACCGAGCCCAGCTTCATGGTCAGCTACTTGGAAGGCTGATGCAGAAGGATCGCCTGAGCCCAGCAGGTCGAGGCTGCGGTGGCTGTGAGCATGCCACTGCACTCCAGCTTGGGCAACAAAGTGACTCCAACTCAAACACACCACACACACACACACACACACATACAACACACACACACACACACACACACACACACACACACACACAGTATGTAGAAGTCCACTGTGGGATCTTTATGCTTGTTTTCTTTCTCTAGGTTGGCATTCGAGGAACCAAAAATGTATGTAAACAGATGCAAAGGCAGGGACCTATTAGAGAGAATGGCAAACAAACAATTATACAAGGCAATGTAAACTCTTGTGACGGCATTGCCTCTATGATTAATGGTATTGTTTTCTTTTTTGGAGACATTGTTTAACTGTCTTTTCCCACTTAATGTCTCCTGCTGGATGAGAGCTTTGTCCTCTGTTGTTCTTTGAAAATTTTTATAGCTTCAGAATCTTCTCTCTGAGGAATTCTGCTAGAACTGAAGAAAAAAATGCAGGGGAATGGAGTCACTGTAGTGCCCTAGAATGGGCTTTGGGTACCTGTAACTTCTTGAGGGTTAGGGAATACTTGACACACATTGTTGGTGTACTGAAAACTAAAAGTGGTTCTAACACTCATGGCCCATCCATCTCCTCTGTCCTCAAAACTGGCAAATGAAAAATACCCCATGTGTAGTATTTGCTACACAAAGTTACTTTAAAGGCAAATGGGAGGGAGGTCCAGGAAACTAACAAGAGTGCTGATTTTCAGAAACTTCGATTTCTTTTTAGCTTTTGGGGATTGACCTTAAGCTTAGTGATTCTATATCCAGATATACCTTTTCTTAGGGCTAGCAAAATTCTAAATTGCAGAAATACAGTTTGTTATTGTTGTTATTTGGATTTTTTTGAGTCGAAATCTCACTCTGTCACCCAGACTGGAGTGCAACGACACGTTCACAGCCACTGCAGCCTCAACCGGCTGGGCTCAGGTGATCCTTCCACCTCAGCCTTCCAAGTAGTTGGCACTACAGGCACGTGTCATCACACCCGGCTAATTTTTTTATTTATTGTAGAGACGAGATCTCGACAAGTTGCCCAGGCTGGTCTTGAACCCTGAACTCAGGCAATCCTCTGGCCTCTCCCTCACAAAGAGCTGGGATTAGAGGCTGAACCACCACACCCAGCTATTGTTACTTTTAGAATGTGCTTTTTAAGTCCAAACAGATGAGCATAGGATCACCTTGCTGGCGTTATCCATTCACCATTCTGGGAGAATGTTAAATACCAACTTGGGAGGGGAGGTTTAAGAAATGCATTTCCTTACAATGATTTGGAATGCTGTATTTTCTCCCATGATTTCATGAGGAAAAGCATGGATCATATCAAATTTAATTCTCCTGATGCCAGTTTCATAGCAGTCATCCTTCTAGCGTCAATTTCCAACTTGAGTTCAGGCTTGCATAGAAGACTGTTTTATTTTAGAATATTTTAACATATTGACTTAAAAGCTGCTCCAGGGATTTTCATCAAGGAACCCATTGTATTTTATTTTGAGGTAGAAATATGGCTGTATTCATTGTACTACATGTTTGCTATGGAATAAGTGTTCTTATTTTGTGAATTTAACCATGAATGTTGTTAAGATGAATCACGTAGGGAAGAATGTGTGGCTCCCTATACTAAAAAAAGTGTTCCTTAGCAACAAAGTGTTGGCCGAGCACAGTGGCTCAAGTCTGTAATCCCAGCACTTGGGAAGCCTACGTGAGAGAATTGCCTGAGACCAGGGGTTCGAGACCAACTTGGGCAACATGGTGAGACCTCGTCTCTACAATAAATCAAAAAATTAGCCAGGAGTAGTAGTGCACACCTGTAGTCCCGGCTACTTGGAAGGCTGAGGTGGAAGCATCGCCAGAGCCCAGCAGATCGATGCTGGGGTGGCCGTGAGTGTGCCACTGCACATCAGCCTGGGCGATGGAGTGAGACTCCAACTCAAAAATAAAAAAATAAAAAACAAAAACAAAGGGTTTATAGTTTGGAGGCATCTCTGTTTGTTGACTTAGACTATCTTCTACATTCCTTTGGTATTCACCGAAGCTGGAGTGCAGTGGCATGATCACAGTTCACCGCAGCCTCAAACTCAAGCTATCTTTCAGCCTTAACTTCCCGAATAGTTGGAACTACAGGCATGTGCCATCATACCTGGCTAATTTTTTTTATTTTGGTAGAGACGAGGTCTGGCTATGTTGCCCAGGCTTGCCTTGAACTACTCCTGGGCTCAAGTGATCCTCCTGCCTCAGCCTCCCAAAGTGCAAAGATTACAGGCCTAAGCCACTGTGCCCGGCCCATTTAGTCTACTTCTAAATGACATCTTCTAAAAGGCCAGTTTAGGACCGAAAATCCTTCAAGAGGAAGGTCCATCTTTGTAGTACAGTGCCTGGTACATAGTAGTCACTCAATAAGTGCTGGTCAAACTGGCTGTAACTGTATCTTAAGCCATTCCTCTGGGTCTTGAAGGCCCTTGTAAGAGTCATAGTTACATACTGGTTCACCTGAGAACCTATGTAGAGGAGGGTGGCAGAAATATGCCCAAGAGCTGGGAATCATTCTTCCAATGCATGTGTAATGTTCTGTTCCTTCCGTTTGGGTGATCCCCTGGGTCTGGTGACCATTTTCTTGTCCTTGGCAGAGGTAGCCATGTTCTCCTGAACTGACTCTAGACTCAGGATTGAGAACGAGAATCTAAGCTGCCCAGACACTACAGAACTGGGTCCCGAGAGATACTGTCCTTGAGATGAGCCCTCCTGCTGGTATACGCTTAGCTGGTCAAGAGTCCCAAGCAGCACAGAGGGTAGATGGTTGACTGGAACCATTAATTTCTACTTTCACTGACACAGCCTGAGATACTAGGTCCTATTCCACTTGCTGCCATTGTTTCTGTCACCTTAGCTAAGGACATTTTGGTGGAAATGACTTCATCTTGGCTCTGGGCCGTGCATGGTACAGGCTAATCGAACAGAGAAAAGGAAGAAGAAGTGAAGCCCTGGCCAATGTATCACATTTAAAGTTCTCTTCTAACCTTCATGGCTGCATCTCTACCCAGTGCTCTTCCATGATGCTCTGTTTCAACAAGCACAACATGGCCTGGGTATCTATTCTAGAGCGTGCTGACTTGTGGCTGTTTTGCCAGTGGCCTGTGAAGTCAGGTAGACTCCAGACTAGAAAATTGTCAAATCAGAGCAGCAGAAGAAAGGGATAGAGCTTTCTCCTCTCAGCAAAGAGGCCGAGATGGCAGAGTTCTAAGAAACAAGAGAATTTCAGGGAAGTTGCTAGAAGAAAATCACTGTTTAAAGATGAAGCCTTAGAGAGTCTAAAGATTTGGGAGTGTCCGAGGAGACAGAACGAGACCCTAGTGTTTCCTTTAACACACCCTCTTGTTTTTCAGGTCTTACCTTCAACTGCATTCTTCCAGAATGTCCCTCACTCCCTGGGCTGAGTGACATGCCCCCACATCTGGCAATTCCCCATTAGACCACACATCTGTAATATAATTTTAAATTTATATAAACAGCAATTCTGCATGTATAGAATTACATATATTTATGTATCCTTGTTTTTGTGTCTGTTGTCCATACTGAGTTATAAATACTGTATAGAACGAGATCTTGTTTGTCTTGTGTGTTATTGTAGCCCTCTCTTCATATGTGCTCAAAAATATTAAATGAAAACATGACAGTTGAGTGAAATTAAAGATTGGAGGAATTCAACAAGTAAGGGGGTGAGAGAAAGGGATCATACAGGGAACATAGTGGGAGACATAAGAGGGCCGGCTGGCACAGTGGCTTACACCTATAATCCCAGCACTTGGGGAGGCCGAGGTGAGACGATTGCCTGAGTCCACAGGTTCGAGACCAGCCTGGGCAGCTTGGAAAGACCTCATCTCTACAATCAGTCAAAAAATTAGCCAGGCATGGTGGTGCGTGCCTGTAGTTCCAGCTACTTGGAAGGCTGAGGTGGAAAGGTCACCTGAGTCCAGCAGGTTGAGGCTGCTGTGACCGGGAGCATGCCACTGCCCTCCAACCTGGGAGACAGAGTGAGACTCCAACTCCAAAAAAAAAAAAAAGAAGCATAGATACGTGAGAATCAGGAATGCCCAGGCTTCTAGAACTGTGCAGGGGAGTCCAGCCCTCAACCCAGCTCATCAGTCTCATCCCAGGGAGGTGGTGGTTTAATTCCATGGATCCCCCCCAGAGAGTTCACTTATTGGTCTTACATGAAAGTGTATGAGTCAATGTGCCTTGAGAATGAAAACCAATGTTCCCCAGGTTTTAGGTACAAAAAACTAAAGTTTTCTGTGGATATTTGTAAGGAAGGCCTTAATATCACATGCTGAAATGAATGGAAACATTTAGTAAATTCTTTCTTTTAAAAAATTGAGATGCTATTGGTGGAACGGCAACACTTTTAATAGGTTACTGTCCCTTCCAGAACCTTGACTCTGAGCAAAACTTGTATCGTCTTAACTCCATCTGAGATAAGACATTTTTTAAGTTTGTAGAACCTTAGGAAGTCACAGCTATTACAAATATTTACTATGTAAATTGAATCTTAATAAAATGTGAAAATTAAAAGAACTTAGAGTAAAAAAAAACATTTAATCGACATGTCCACTTCATTTTTAAGCAGGATTAGTGTTTAAAATATGTGTAATGAAAAGCAATTACATTTAAGAGGAAACTGATCTTGAAACACAATGGCCAAGAATAGTATTTAATGAGTTCTAGAAAGTATGTTAATGTAAACTTCAAAAACTCAATTCCCTGATGACAAATAACTTTACTGTACACCCTTGGCTATTTAAATCTCAGAGGTCAGAGGGTTTGTATATATTATTGGTTGCAAAGACCAAGAGATATTCAACTTTCCCCTCAGTGAGTGAATTTAAAGCATCTCTTTTATGGACAGTTTAAAGGACTCCAGAAAAAATGTTTTCTATGAGGTTTGGATTTCATTAACTGTATCAAAGTAAGCAGAAAATTAACATCAGAACTTTAGCACACTCACCTTTCCAACTTCATTTTATTTCTCCCTTTTTTGTGCAAAGCAAACAGCATCTCATCATTCTCTGTAAAAGTAGAAAACTTCAATGAAGAGAATAGATACAACTTAGTGTTGACTATAATACTGTTTTTGCTTTTCTTGCACAGATAGCTACTGTCCTAAGGCGCACCCTTATCTGCCTGCCTGTTTGCCAAATTTTTTTTTTTCATTTTATTATACAAAAACGTTAAGACGTTATTTTGAAATCAAAATTAGAACTTGGACAAGATGCTTTTTTTTTTTTTTTTTTTGAGTTGGAGTCTCATTCTGTCTCCCAGGCTGGAGTGCAGTAGTATGCTCATGGCCACTGCAGCCTCGACCTGCTGGGCTCAGGTGATCCTCCTGCCTCAGCCTTCCAAGTAGCTGGAAGTACAGGCAGGCACCACCATGCCAGGCTAATTTTTTTAATGTATTATAGGGACGAGGTTTCACCAAGTTGCCCAGGCTGGTCTCGAATCCCTGGACTCAGGCAATCCTCTGGCCTCTCCCTCCCAAATTGCTGGGATCACAGGCGTGAGCCACCGCACCCGACTGACAAGATGCATTTTTATGGTTACTTATAGCATCACATTACAGTTCCATGTCAAATTCACTTTTTTTCCCCAGAAACAACCGCCTGTGGCTCTGAAGATTATCTATGTCACATGGCAGATTATAAACCGAGGCTGAATACAATGTAAAGTTTCCATTTCCCACTCTTACGCTGTAATTGCTACAAGGCAGTGCCTATGCTGAACTGATAAACTATTTCCCAGATCATCTCTGCAAACTTTCCTTCTAAGGGAATCCACAGGGACCTGCGTCAATAACGTGTCCATGAAGTCCAGAGACCTCCTGTCATGGTCTTCGTAGATGCTTGGAACTTTAACTCTGTACAGTAACGAAAGCAGAGTATTTGGTAAAATATTTGGACATAGACCAAACTGTAATCCTAATGCTATGTAGAAAAGAGAACACATTCCGGCTACTCGGAAGGCTGAGGCGGAAGGATGGCCGGAGCCCAGCAGGTCGAGGCTGCGGTGGCCGGGAGCGGACACTGCACTCCAGTCTGGGCGACAGAGTGAGACTCCAACTCAAAAAAAAAGAAAAGAGAACACTTTCCATTTTAAATCGCAGGTCATAAACATACCATACTATGCTTCTAGACTGATCACTGTTGACTTAAAGAGAATTACAGAATGCCTTTGGCAGAACTGAAATTTGTACCCCTAAATGACGGAGAGATTAGAAGGCCCATGTTAAGGCAGTTTAAGCATTTCATTAATAGTACTATGACTCCTCATAATAAAACTCTATCCAATGATCTTTCTGCTGTAAGGATTTTGTCACCGACCAGATACTAGGATTTTAAAGAGGACATATGAGTGTATATAAGATTATCAACTCCACTTTATTTATTTTATTTTATTTTTTTGAGTTGGAATCTCACTCTGTCACCCAGGCTGGAGTGCAGTGCACTCTCACGGCCACCGCAGCCTCAACTTGCTGGGTTCAGGTGATCCTTCAGCCTCAGTCTTCCAAGCAGCTGGAACTACAAGCATGTACCATCACGCCCAGATAATTCTTCTTGATTTATTATAGAGATGAGGTCTTGCCAAGTTGCCCAGGCTGGTCTCGAACCCGTGGGCTCAGGCAATCCTCTCACCTTGGCCTCCCCAAGTGCTGGGATTATAGGCGTGAGACATCGCGCCCGGCCAGCTAACTCCACTTTTAAAAATTACTTATTTCCATTAAGCCAAGTGTGGTTGATTTAATCTTGCATATATTAAGTGTGTGTTGATTGAAATCTACTCAGCCATCAGTTACTGGGTCTGTTTCAGATGTTCACAATCTGAAATGTCCATACTCTGGCCTGAGATAACTTCTGAATTTCAACTTGAACACGAACATAACACTGCTGGTGATTATGATTCATTCTGTAAGACATGATGACATCAGGCCCAGTTTTCCCACAGTACTCCGAACAGTGACATTGGCTAAGAACACAGGCCTGTGGGGGTATGCTTCAAATGTAACACATTTCCTGCTGTTGATGGGAAAACAGGGATGTGTTCAAGCCCTGCCTAGCAAACAAATGTTCCCCTGTGCATTTTTAGGGTGCAAAGAGAGTTTGTTCTTTGCATGAGGTAAAGATCTCCCAGACTTCTCCACCTCTCCAGAGTTCTACTTACTGATTTTTGTCCTGTCCTCTAGAATGAGCTGACTCATCCGTTTTTGTTTTATTTATTTATTTATTTTTTTGAGTCAGTGTCTCATTCTGTCACCCAAGCTGGGGTGCAGTGGCACGATCATATTTCATTATAGTCTCAACCTCCTGGGCTCAGGCAATCCTCCTTCCTCAGCCTCCCAAGCAGCTGGGACTACATGCACGCGCCATCACACTTGGCTAATTTTTTCGTAGAGATGAGTTCTTGCTATATTGCCCAGGATGGTCTTGAACTCCTGGCCTCAAGCAATCCTCCCACCTTGGCCTCCCAAAGTGCTGGGATTACAGGCGTGAGCCATCACACCTAGCCTCATAAGTTATTTTAAACCTGTTAGGTTGGTGGCCAACTGATAACAGATATTGTTGTTGTTTTCCTTCTATCAGAGATGTGATATCTTGGATGATATCAAAAAGGCTAATTTCTAGGAATGAAGTTCAAGGTAGAGTCATGAAGGTATATGAGTAATATACCCTGAGAATGAAAACCAATATTCCGCAGGTTTTGGGTACAAATATCTTAACATCACATTGGATGGGTCTTGATATCACATTAATATCTCAATTCGAGCTGTCTCGTGCCTTGTCAACCAGATCTTGACCTTTGCTCTAGGCAGCTCAGATAACTTTCATGACATTGCTTGGTAAACTGAACTGACATGTTAGACAGCTCTGTGGAGGTGGTTTTTGAACTCATTTAATAAAAGAATGTGGGTGGGAACAGGGCATTTTTTGGGAAGAGGTAACTCCAGGAGACTTCTCTCTGACCAACCTTAATTAACTCGGATGTCACATGAAAAGGAGCTGTGCGTGGCTGCAGGTCATTGGAAGGGTAGACTCCTGATGGTAGCTTGGTGACAGGCCTAATGATCAATGGATGTGCTCAGTGAAACCGTGACCCTCTGAGAAGCCAGTGTCAAGGAAAGAGTGCAGAGAGGCACCGAAGACACGCTCCCCTCGTAAACACTGACAGTAGGAATGTCCATGTTATTAGAGGGGCTTTTCTCCTGGTAAACATATTAAACCCCACAGTTTTGGGTTTTTTTTAACAACTTCGAGTTTAAGGGAAAATGAGTAGAGTCAATGACCCATGTGTGGATGAAATGAAGACGGTACAGGTTCTGATGATTTTAGACACTGGCCACTTGAATGGCTAACAGTACGATGTCCTTTGTGCTGTGAGCTGCAAAACCTATTTATGGGTTTTGTTGACTGACGAAATATGAAATGGAAGGCAGCTCTAAAACAAACAAATGAGGGTGGAATTACTGAAATGAACATACTCGTGGAGTATGCTAACTACTGGCATTAAACATTAAAATAATTTCTTGATTTATTTGTTGATACCAGGATTCAAGACACAAATAGTCAGTACATGACTATTTTGAATTTTCTGTGAAGGCCCTGAGATCAGAGACTTCATGTACTGAATCTAATGATTGTCTAATGATTATCTATTGAGAATAGCAAGAAGTCTAAAGCAAGAAACCAGTGAATTCTTTCTGTGCAGTAAAATAGCGAGTTTCCCATGCAGTTAAAATTTAAAGGAGAATGGCAGGGTCCCTAAGATTAGAAACTTTCTACAAAGTAAATAGATTATTGGTGGACAGCAGCTAGCTAAACATTCGGCCCTTTTGTAGGCCCTGAAGATCAATAACACAATTACTCTAAACTAAAATAGTCCCTATTTGTAAAGTTGCCCATCTAAAAGTCACAGATAATCTTATCTACATAGGGGATTAATCAGCAGTGAGTCAGAGCTCCAAGCGATTGCCACATACAAGTCAATTTCTAAATCCCAGCCTAGAAAGAGCTTTCCCTAAGCCTAAGCTGAAAGAAAAATGTAATCAAGGCACACACACCAAAAACCCCTCCCATTTCTACTCCAACCTCCCACCACAGCTCAAATGAGATTGAAGTTCTCCCAGAGAGAAAAGTACGGGTGTGTGGGCAGGTGTGTGTGTGTGTGTGTGTGTGTGCGTGCGTGTGTGTGTGTGTGTGTGTGTGTGTGTACGCACGCATATATGTGTATATTCAATTTCTTTAAACTCTTCCTTGATTCAAGGCCAACTGTCTTGGAACCAAAAAAAAAAAAAAAAATCCCAACATTTAAAAAATGAATATCACAGCTAATTGTGGGACTTCTATTATGCGTAAGACCATACACATTCCCATGACACCTTTCCTTCAGCCTCTTGGTAAATGAATATGAACTCTCTGGTCTTTCTCCATTGTCCTGGAAATGAAACTAGCAGGAACATTACAATGCTCTTCATTAAAGCGTCACCTCTGCTAGTTGTGTTGTCTTCATTGAATGCAGTGATTCTAATCAATGCATTCAGTTATAATGTCCGCTTTATATTATCTGATAAATACTTGAATAGAGGCATGACACAGAGGTTAAGACCAAGAGTTAACTTTTTGGTACATACCAGAGCCCTGCAGGAATGGAGATCTCAAGTAAAAATGTCGGAAACTTCCGGAAATTGGCAACTGCATTCTTAACCCTTCTCTCACCTTGCCACCCACCCAAAAAGTTTCTATGAGATTCCACCTATGAGGCTTAAGCTTTTAATAAGCTACATCTTGAGGAAATAATCTTTTCTTTTATTATGAATTATGTTTAATTAACCTCGCACAACCTCTGTAAAAGGCTCACAATCTTAAATTCAAATTTCAGAAACATGATACTTGGGCTTTCTATTTAGATGAAGAGACCATCTATCATGTAGGATTATGTACTGCTAAAAACATCATACGCAAAATCAAAGACAGATGCATCCCATTGGAAATAAATCTGATACACAAAGCTTTAAGTTAAAAACAAATACACCAGAAATCAATAATTATAAAAAGAAACACTAGATGTCTTCAGAGTGGAACATAATTTTCAATGGGGCTCTGTCAGTTAAAAGTTCCAATTTAGATAGTCAAAATTCAAAATATGTAATTAGAAGTGATTTAAAATGAATACTAAATTAAATTTAAAAGATTGTAATGGAGAAAACAGCAGGTTTTCCGCAACATGTTTTTCACTTCCACTACATAAATAGGGATGAAACTGAGCTTGAAGGAAAAGTTATTTCTCTAAAACCAGCCTCTGAAACTTTATGCTGGGAAAACAGCGTGCGTAAAACTTCATACTAATGCAGTCATATGTGGCAACAAATTTCAAAATAACTCGATATTCTCCGTCTCCAATGTAAGTCTGTGATGACTTTAGTCCTAAGTTGTTGGAGTTTTAAAAATAATAGTTTACTTAAGGAAAATTCACATACCGTGGGAAACCAAAATATGACAACCCAAAATATGACTGTAGAAACCAGAATATTAAAGAATATAATTCGGTGGAGTTTTTTGTATATTCAGAGTTGTACAACCCTCACCACTAGTCTGATTTCAGAATACCTTCATCACCCCACTAAGAAACTCCATACTGATGATTGGTTACCCTTCATTCCTTATTCCCTAATTCCTGACATTCACTAATCTACTTTCTGTCTCTGGATTTTTCTATTCCGGTCATTTCATCTAAATTGAGTCATACAATATGTGACCTTTTGGGATTGACTTCTTTGACTTAACATAATTATTTTGCTTTGTTTTGTTTGAGTCGGTGTCTCACTCTGTCGCCCAGGCTGCTGGAGTGTAGTGGCACGATCACAGCTCACCATACAACTGAACCCTCCTGGGTTCAGGCGATCCTTCCATCTCAGCCTCCTGCGTAGCGGAGACTACAGATGTGCATCACCACACCCAGCCAGTTTTTGTAGAGATGAGGTGTCACGGTGTTGCCCAGGCTGGTCTTGAACTCATAGGCTCTACCAATCCTCTCACCCTGGCCTCCCAAAGTGCTGGGATTATAGACATGAGCCACCATGGCTGATTGGTTTTGTTTTTTAAACAAGAGGAATTTATTTTCTCATAGTTCTGGAAGCTGGATGTTTGCAACCAAGGTGCTGGTAGGTTTGGTTTCCTGGAGGCCCTCTCTGTAGCTTGCAGACAGCTGCTTTCTTACTACATCTGTACATGGCCTTTTCTCTGTGTGCACCAGCATAATGTTTTCAAGGTGTGCATATGTTGTAGCACATATCAGTAATTCATTCCTTTTTATGGCCAAATAATATTGCCTTGTATGGATATATCACATTTTATTTATTAGTTGATAGACACTGGGTTGTGCTGTAGACATTCGTGTGCAAGTTATTATGTGGACATATGTTTCCATTTCTTGTGGAGATATCTAAGGGTGTAACTGCTAAGTCATATGTTTAACTTGTGATCAGCTCTTTGTTGAACCATTTGGGGGACTGTCATGCAGCAGGCTGCACTATTTTAAAATCTTACCTGAACTGTAAAAGGGTCCCAATTTCTCCACATTCTCGCCAACACTTGTTGTTATCTGTCTTTTATTTAAGCCATGCTAGTAGGCATGAAGTGGTATGTCACTATGTTTTTGATTTGCATTTTCCTGATGACCAATGATGTCCTTCATCTTTTCACTGGTCATTTATACATCTTCTAGGATGGATATCTATTCAGATCCTTGATACATTTTTTTAAAATTTGGGCTGCTTGTCTTTTTACTAGCCATAAGTATTTTAAAATGTTATGTCTAACTTGTATATTGTAGTCAATTACTGTGACCCCAGAATTGAAATTTTTAGGCTAGAAGGAATTATAAAAACTAAAGTCTAGGCTCCTTTGTTGACAAGAAGAATCTGAGGCTTAAAGTGATTTGTCCATGGCCACATTAGAACTAGGAAGTAGCAGACCTGGGAATGTTTATGACTCTAAGTCAAAAATGGAAGAAAAAAAACCTCACTGATATTTCATGATTTGAATAAACCTTTCTTGCGGAGAATAGCCCTTTGTTTTCACTATAATAGGGGCATCTAGGTGACACCTGATAGGAAGAAAAGCCAGGACACTTGTCTTGAAGTTGCATCCAAGGAACACTTTTTATTTAAATTAATACAAAGAGCAGTTTTCTCAAGATACTTGTAGTCACACTTGACCTAAGAGTCTTCTTTGAGTCCTAAGTGACAGCCAGGCTGCCTAGTTCTTCAGGACCTCCAATGGGACTTGGCCCTTCTAAGATCCACCATGGCAGCTTTGAAGGGCATTTGAAGGAAGAACCTCCATAATTTGAGCTTTGGATTCGGTTGCAAGATAAGCCAAACTTTACTAGGAAATGTATTCACTCTTCCTATTAAAGCCAGAGAAAGCATTCTATTTGCCTCATGAAATTCAGCAGGGGAATTCAGGGGGGTATTTTAGAGCAGTGGGTGTACAAGTTTTCTACATGAGATTTGGCATGTGGGAAAGAGAGAAGGGATTTTCATCAAGTTCTAGTCGACCTGCCAGATAAGATAGAACAACAGTGAAGAAAATATCCAGATGAAATCAAAACAAAGCTTGTTGTTGTTTGAATAACCTTTTTTTTTACGTCCATGTGTTGGCCTTTTTTTTTTTTTTGAGTTGGATTCTTACTTTGTTATCCAGGCTGGAGTGCAGTGGGACGCTCATGGCCACCCCAGCATCGACCCTCTGGGCTCCGGCAATCCCTCCACCTCAGCCTTCCAAGTAGCTGGAACTACAGGCATGCGCTGCCACACCCAGCTAATTTTTTTGATTTATTGTAGAGATGAGATCTTGTCATGTTGCCCAGGCTAATCTCGAACCCGCAGACTCAGTCCTCTTGCCTCGGCCTCCCAAAGTGCTGGGATTACGGGCTTGAGCCACTGTGCCTGGCCCACATGTTGGCTTTTTAATACCGTTAACCCACGCTGCTTGACTTTAATAGCTTTTCGAACAAAGGAACATGTGCTAAAGCCCATTTTCATGGTCTGCTTTGAGCTTTTCTTTGGTTTTACTTAAATAATAATTTTCCTGTCTAAAGGAAGTGTGTATGCCCTTCATGATTATATGGTAATTAACTTTGATGAAAACAAAAATTCACGGAAGGGACGAAATCATTTATTGAAGAGGACAAAACGATTTTTAAAAATCAGATTTCTAGGCTACTATGGAAAACAGTGGAAAGTTTTGAGTCCCATTCGAGCTTCACAATAGGGGAAATCATTGTTAAATTATAGCACTCCACCCTTGCAAATGAAATAGTCTGTGGATGTACTCTCGAATTAGGCAGTATGACTCTGAGCTATTAAGACAAGAAAACCGAATTGCCAATGGTGTGAATATATGATTGTTCATGGGCATGTCTATATGCATATATACATATGTATATAAGAAAAATGTCTGACATGCAGTAACTGCTCAAAAACATGCTAGTTGACACTTCATTACTCAGGTAGGTGTATGGACACTCAACTGCCTCAAAGAAGTGTTTGAAAGCCTAATAATATGATTTCCAAGCACCTGAGAAGTAAATATTTCACACTGCTTTTTCCTTATTAGTGTTCCTGTTAAACTGTGGAATTCACATCTCCATTAATCTTTATGAGATTTTAGTTTCCTATTAACTGAACAATAGTGATGTTCTCAAAGTCACCGGTTTACTTGGAAATGCAGTTTCCTTATACTTCTCTTCTCCTTTGTTTTAATCCACTAATTTTACCTGGCTTCCTCATTCCAAGTGCAAAATTCATTGATGTCAGTGGAGACCAATTGAACAGCAAAATATTTTTCTTAGCACTTGTTTTCCCTACACGTTTCAATAGCCCTATTTTTTGTCAGTGTCTTTTAACCACTCGTTATGTTTTCTTCTTCTGACTGAGGGACAGAGTGGGCAGTGCAGGTAGGAAGGAGTAGAGGGCATGCTCTTTAAGAGACCTTCTCTCTACAGCTTTCTCCCATCGGGGCTCTGGGTGGTTCCTCGAACCTAGCCGTTTTCTCTAATGAGGGTCAGGAGTCCTGGTGTCCTAGGTTGTTGATAAAGAGTCATAGGACTTGGAAACCGAGATAGCAGGAGTGGGCTTCACCTTAGAGCACCAACAGGGGACTGCTTTCCCTGGCCTCTCCTCCCAGCATCTCCAGCTAGACCACAGAGATAACAACAAGCAATGCCAGAATTTTCCACAGGAAGCTTTGGGGGATCTTTTCTGCACATGAGCAATGGCTCAGTTAAATCCCCAGAGTTCCACGCCATGAAGAAGGGCAGAAACTATTCTGGCCTGGACATTTTTCAGGGCAGGTGTTATCAGCTGCTGGCAGTGGCTTTAGAAAAACCTGGTGTCCCGATGGCTCAGGGATTTTGAGCTACATGTTGCCTCAAGAAACTCACAGAGATCATAAAAACTGCAAAAAGAAAGAAGGAAGGAAGGAAGGAAGGAAGGAAAGGAAGGAAGGAAGGAAGGAAGGAAGGAAGGAAGAAAGAAAGAGAAAGAAAGAAAGAAACTCACAGAGATGAATAAAGTGTAAAATGTGTCCTTTGATACCTGATTGGGTTGACTTGTCCTGAGGGGTTATGCAATAAACCAAATGGATCTATATGAAGCAGTGATTTTAACTTAGCTCATATTGAGTCCTTTTATTTAGGAGTAATTTGATACCAAGACATACTGTCCACAGAATTTTTGTTTAGGCTGGGTGCAGTTGCTCACACCTATAATCCCAGCACTTTGGGAGGCCCAGGTGGGAGGACTGCTTGAGGCCAGGAGTTCGAGACCAACCTGGGCAACATAGCAAGACACCATTTCTACAAAACAAAATTTAAAAAAATTTTTAAGTTAATTTTCTTTTTTTTGAGTTGGAGTCTCACTCTGTCGCCCAGACTGGAGTGCAGTGGCCACTCTCGGCCACCGCAGCCTCGACCTGCTGGGCTCCGGCAATCCTTCCACCTCAGCCTTGTGAGTAGCCGGAATTACAGGTGCGTGCTACCACGCCCGGCTGATTTTTTGATTTATTGTAGAGATGAGGTCTACGCTGCCCAGGCGGGTCTCGAACCCGCAGGCTCAGGCAATCCACTCACCTCAGCCTCCCAAAGGCGCGGGATTACAGGCTGAGCCACCGAGCCCAGCTTTAAGTTACTTTTAAAGTATTCATTTATATCATCAGCAGCACCAGAAAGTCATATCATGTTAATTTAACACCTTTGCAATCACATACTCAGCAAGATATTTCTGACAGAAGCAGAGAGGAGTCCATGGCAGTGAGCATCTTTTAACCATTCAGTTACGTTTTTTTCTTCTGGCTGGTGGACGACATGGGCAGTGCATGCAGGGAGGAGCAGAGGGCATGGTCTTTAAGAGATCTTCTCTCCATAGTTCTTCTCCCAGCTGGGCTCAAGGTGGTTCCTCAGCCTAGTGATTTTCTCTGATGAGGGTCAAGAGTCCTGGTGTCCTAGGTTGCTGATAAAGAGTCCCAGGCCTTGCCAGGTACATGAAACAGCCTTAAATCTTCACACTCTCCCTAAGAAGGCCATGGGCCTCCCAGTTTCACTCATGAAGATACCAAGGAGCAGAAAGTTCAGGATACCAAGGCCGTGCAGTCAGTAAGTGAGAAAGCTGAGCTTCACGTGCAGGTCTTTTCACTGAATCCTGTTGTCTTTGAACCATTAGAACCCAAGAAAAACAGGAGAGCACTGCTGGGGATAACTGTGGGACCTGACAATGTATCTCATCTCACAGATCTGGGCCTAACCGTACAACCCGGAGGACTATTCACCTCAATCTTTTGCCTTGGCTTCCATGGCATAAACCTGTTTTTAAATTTTTTTATTGATTGATTTTTTTTTTTTTGAGTCGGAGTCTCATTCTGTCTCCCAGGCTGGAGTGCAGTAGCACGCTCACGGCCACCGCAGCCTCGGCCTACTGAGTTCAGGTAGTTCCTCTGCCTTAGCCTTCCAAGCAAAGGAACTACAGGCGCATGCCACCAAGCCTGGCTAGTTTTTTAGAAAACTTATTGTAGAGATGAGGTCTTGCCATGTTGCCCAGGCTGGTCTTGAGCCCCTGGGCTCAGGCAATCCTCTTCACCTCGGCCTCCTAAAATGCTGGGATTATAGGCGTGAGCTACCATGCCCAGCTATAAAACTATTTTTGTTTCTTTGAGTTGGAGTCTCACTCTGTCGCCCAGGCTGGAGTGCAGTGGCATACTCAAAGCCATGCCAGTGACGACCTGCTGGGCTCAGGTGATCCTTCCACCTCAGCCTTCCAAGTAGCCGGAACTATAGGCGCGCACTACCACGCCTGGCTAATTTTTTGATTTATTGTAGAGATGAGGTCTCGCCAAGGTGCCAGGCTGTTCTTGAACCTGTGGGCTCAGGCAGTCCCCTCACCTTGGCCTCCAAAATGCTGGGCTTACAAGCTTGAGCCACCGCGCCCAGCCTAACCTGTTTTTTTAAATAAAAGTATGTATAACCTAAGATTCGTGCCAAATACTAAAATTTCCTCCCTCCAATCATATCTGTCCTCCCTCCCCCTCACCTCGACTCCTACCTGGGGAGCACTAATCCTGGGCCCCTGATCTCCTGCTTTTACCAGGCACTGCAGCTGCTTCGCAGGAAGATGAGGAGGAGGGGAAAGGAAGAGAGAATAGACTGAGGATGAGGGGAAGAAGGAGGCTCGAGAAATCTTTACTGATTGGTCAGTGAGAGCTTCAAGGAAAGCTCAACCGCCAGAGCACCTGTGGCCCAAAAGCTCGTAAGGCTGGGAAGGCCAGAGATCCACGGTTGTCTAGTCCAATCTCCCTTTTACAGATAAAACAACTGAGATCCTGAGAGAAAGGTGACTTGTCTAGGGTCACACAGCTAGTCACAAGCACAGACATAGAGACTGTATTGTATAGAGATGTGTAGATTTTAAAGTGCTTTCACCTACCCTATTTCATTGCTGCAAGACTGTTCTCTGTGAGATATGCTTGCCAAACATCACTTCAGAGTGTGAATGGGTCCCTTTCACTGCACCAATAGAGAGGGAATTTGCAGATTATGTAAGATGACCCAAATGGCTTCTAAAACTGATTTTGAGTCTAAAATTAGTTTTCCAAATAAGGAAACTAGTTCGGAAAGGGAAATGACTAGCCCCAAATATTGCTCAGTGAATGACTGAGCTAAGACTAGAACCCAAGAAAATCTCTACACTTTTTATTCAGAAAAAAGGTCAGCTAGGCCTGTAGGAACAGATGACCCATGTAAGTAAAGGTCCACTATTAGAAAAACACTTTGGATGACACCGACATTTAATCTTGAGAGTTTTAAGTAAGTTAGTATACAAGGTGGACCCAAAAAGACCCGGAATTTATTTATAAAAGATGGTATATTTACTCTTACATGTTTAAACTTCAGTCACCTTCAAAGTCCTCTCCATCGGATGCAATATACCTATCGAGGTGCTTTTTCTATTGCTTGAAACAGTTTTTGAACTCATCCATTTGGATGTCTTTAGTGCTTCTGCAGTTTTTGTTTCACATCTTCCATATCAGCAAAATGTTTCCCTTTGAGTTCTTTTTACAGCTGGAGGAAACAAAAAAAAAAGTTGCTCAGGGCAAGATGGGATGCATTGGGAGGTTGGAGCATGGGGGTCGTGTCACTTTTGGTCAAAAACCGCTGAACACTCAGCGCCGTGTAGGCCGTTGCACTCGTAAATTACCCATCATGAAATGGACACACATGTTGAAAGCATCTCCACAATAAAGTTCACTGAAGCCACACAGTCTCTCATATAACTCTTGCTGGTCCACTGATGCTGATGGGTTTCTAGAGCACTCACCTAGTGGGGAAAGCCTATACTATACGGGTCCCACTCACCTCCTCCCAAAATTAAGAATTCCATGTTTTGAGGGGTCCCCTCTCACATATTCTTAATATGATTGCTTTTTCTTTTTAGAGATAGGCTCTTGTTCTGTTTTCTAAGTTGGAATGCAGTGGTGTGATCATAGCTCCCTGCAGCCTTGACCTCTGGGGCTCAAGCGAGCCTCCCGCCTTGCCCTCAAAGGAGCTGGGGCTACAGGCACACACCTGCATGCCCAGCTCTTTTCAATTTTTTTTATAGAGACGGGGTCTCATTTTGTTGCCTGGGTTTGTCTCAAACTCCAAGCTGCAAGTGATCCTCCCGCCTCAGTCTCCCAAAGTGCTGGCACTGTAAGCATGAACCACGGCTCTTGGCCAATGTGACTGTGTTTTGTTTTGTTTTTTTCTTTTTTTTTTTTTTTTTTTGAGTTGGAGTCTCACTCCATCACCCAGACTGGAGTGCAGTGGCATACTCCTGGCCACCGCAGCCTCGACCTGCTGGGCTCCAGCAATCCTTCCGCTTCAGCCTTCCAAGTAGCCGGAATTACAGGTGCACGTTACTACACCCGGCTAATTTTTTTAATTTATTTATTGTAGAGACGAGTTCTTGCCAAGTTGCCCAGACGGGTCTCAAACCCATGGGCTCGGGAAATCCACTCACCTCGGCTTCCCAAAGTGCTGGGATTACAGGCTGAGCCACCAAGCCCGGCCTGTGTTTTCAACCATACAAGAATCTGTTAACATTCTAAATAAATGGGCTTTGGGATATTATTGGGGTCATTTGGTACAAAAGGGTATATAATATTTATGACCAAGTTTGGACTAGAAAAAAAAATTGTGAATTAAATTTGTATTAGATGTATATTTTTGCATATGTATGAAATTAAAGATGAACATTCACCTTTATGGAAGAATAACTAAAAAAAGATGAGAGGCAATTTGCAAATAATACATTTTTTAAATTTCTTTTCCAGGATCAAGTTCAGGTTCAAAATTAAAAGGTCCTGATCTGAGTTTAAAAGGCACACAGCACGTCATGCAAGCAGGCCAGACACTGTATCTCAAGTGCAGGTAAGAGACAGTGTTGGTTTGGGCATATCCCAGCTGCCTTTCCCAAGGCAAAAGCATTCCCTGGCAGAGTAGAAAGGTCGCCTCTCAGGGTGGAAATGTAGAGACCTCAGTGACCTCCTGAGCTCTTCAGAGTGCCAGCCACACGCACCTAGCTTCACATGGAAGGGGCTTCTGGTGGAAAGAACAGCATTACTCACTCCGAGGAAGTGGGGGAAGGGGCGCCCCCAAACAACTTTGCACCTTGATTCAGAGTATTGTTCAAAAGTTTTTCTGAACGTGTTGCTTTTCTGTAAAGAGGAAGATGACTACACTTAGGGGAGAACCTCAGAACACCGCTTCCTAATAAAATGAATGCTTAGGAATTGGTGTTGAGCCCGGGTCCCAGCCGTAATTGTGTTTTGTTTTCTTATCTGTGGTTACAGGGGGGAAGCAGCCCATTCATGGTCTTTGCCTGAAACAGTAAGTAAGGAAAGCAAAAGGCTGAGCATAACTCATTCTGCCTGTGGAAGGAATGGCAAACAATTCTGCAGTACTTTGACCTTGAACATGGCTCAGGCAAACCACACTGGCTTCTACAGCTGCAAATATCTGGCTGTACCTACTTCCAAGAAGAAGAAAACAGAAGCTACAATCTATATATTTATTAGTGGTAAGACTTCCATTTTCTACATTCTGTTTGCTATTGCTTTGCAGTGGGTCAAAAATCTGCCCCGGTTCATTGGAAAGGGAGCTTTTCTGATGAGTAGGAAGTGGTGGACCAGGAAAGTCCAGCCTAGTTTAGACATTTTCCTGAGTATCAGTTTTGACCAGAATTTTCAGGACCCGGGCGGTCACTTGTATCCTCCATGAAGAGAGAGACTCTGTTCTGTAGAGTTCACCTCTGAACCAACAGCCCCTAGCCTACTGTATGACACATACTGGGGTGAATAAATGAATGAAACGATTTTAATTCTCTTTTCTAATGGTGGAGAAACCCATAAGAGAATACAAAATCTTTGTCCTTTAACATAACTGCATTCTCTTATATGTTGGAATGGTAAAATTTTATTTTTTCTACTAAATTAATAAATGTAATGTTGCTATTGTCTTGAGTGCCAGAAAATTGGTTCCAATGGATGGTGTTGTATTATTTCATTTCATTAAGCAAGTATTATAACAATATAAGAACTGGCATGGACCATTGTACAGTGAAACTGTCAAAGGGTAAAACGGAATCTTTTTTGGTTATATTATTTTTCTCGCTTTAGAGAATGAACAAATGAAATCATATGCAAAGGGAAGAAGTAAAACTCCTTTAAGAAGTATACAGTCACAGTAAAATTGGGTCCCTGAGAAAAAATAATAAAAATGGTCTGCCACTTTGCTCTTTCTGTCTAGTTCCAGTCAATTTCCAAATCTTGTTGAGAGAGATTAAGGCAACAAAACAAAACAAAACAAAAAACAAGCTTGTGGAGAACACAGAGCAAAATTCGTAGGCACTTCAGGTGCAGAATCAAGTTAAAAACAAAACAGCTAAGTATCAGCATCTGTCGCTAAATGCACATTGTGGGTCTACCTTCCAGTGAGTTAAAGAACTGGATCTTCGACCGGGCACAGTGGCTCACACCTTTAAGTGACTCACCAGGTGAGAGAATTGTCTGAGCCCATGGGTTCGAGACCAGCCTGGGCAACATGGCGAGACCTCATCTCTACCGTAAATCCAGAAAAATTAGCCGGGCGTGATGGCACATGCCTGTAGTGCCAGCTACTTAAAAGGCTGAAGCCAAAGGATCGCCTGAACCCAGCAGGTGGAGACTGCAGTGGCAGTAAGCGTGCCACTTCACCCCAGCACAGGCAACAGAGTGAAACTCTGACTCGGGAAGGGGGGGAAAAAAAGAACGAGGTCTTTGCCTTGGGGGCAGTGTCATAGAACTTACCTCTTGGTGGGATTTTTTTTTTTTAATTTTTGAAATAAGGCAACCCAACAATGTTTTACCCAAGCATAATATGTAACTATCCAGATTCAGGATTAATCTTAGAAGACAGTAGAACAAGCCGGGCTCGATGGCTCAGCCTGTAATCCTGTGCCTTTGGGAGGCGGAGGTGAGTGGATTGCCTGAGCCCGCGGGTTCGAGACCCGCCTGGGCAGTGAGACCTCATCTCTACAATAAATCAAAAAATAGCTGGGCGTGGTAGCGCGCGCCTGTAATTCCGGCTACTTGGAAGGCTGAGGCGGAAGGATTGCTGGAGCCCAGCAGGTCGAGGCTGCGGTGACCGGGAGCGGCCACTGCACTCCAGTCTGGGCACAGAGTGAGACTCCAACTCAAAAAAAAAAAAAAAAGAAGAAGAAGACAGTAGAACAGTTGGATGACATTGACAGAAACTTCTTTTTAGCTACTATCAACTTGATTTTGACGGAATCACTTTCATGTCCCCGAACAGATGTTTTGTACTTTCCCAGGGGGGAAGAGAACTGGAGGCAACCGAACATTCTAGCAGTTTGCCATCACAGGGTTGCTGACTGCCCACTGAAACATAAGAGCAGGAACGTTACTTGACAAGTGGTGGGAAGGGAGTCACCCATTTCTACAGGAGGGAAGGAAGACTGGCCAGCAGGAAGGGGCGGGATTCAGAACAGAGTCTTTTAGCGAGGCCGTTTTGTAGCCAAGGCGAGAAGACACGATGCTTGAAAGTGATGGAAAAAGTCACATACTTAGCCATCGAATTCCACAAGTATATTGTGTTCTTTCCAGAGCTTATGAAGAAAACACTTTGTAGTGGGTCGTGTGTGTGTCTATGGGGGAGTGGGAGAAAAATTTATTCATTCTAAAATTCTCTTAAAACTTTCTCCTATGGGTTTATCCGAGTCCGACCTGTACATCCAACATGTAAATGAATTTTTAAGAGACTATCTCTTTTTTTCTAAAAAAAAAAAGTGTTCGGCTATTTTCAGTTTAACTCCTACACTATTCAGTAGACAGCATGGCTGCATGGGGCCAGTAGGCGGGGCAGACAGAGTCTCTTCACCTCAATCCCTTTCTATGACAAAAGCTATTAGGAACCTTTTCATCTCACCTATATTACAGAGCAGATCTGGCAAACCATCATTGCTACAGGAGTCAAATCTAGTGTTAATCAAAGTGCCGTGAAAGCAAGGACCATGTCTGTCTTGTTACTTTTATCTGCAGTGTCTGGTACATAGTAAGAATTCAATAGTATTTGTTAAATGAGCTGAATAACAGGTGCTGTGTGGAATACTATGTAAAAATGGACATTGAGGATAAATCCCAAGTTTGGTGTGAAAGAGTGACATGATTGATTATTGATGTCTATTATGGGATTGGAAGGGAATAGTGGCCCTTAAGTCATAGATGTATCATGTCTGCCTTCCTGTAGTAGTCCACAACCATTAGCATAAAGCTGCAAGTTCTAATATCTCAAAACACCTCTACAATTTGTTGGACAGTAGGAAACTGTCTATCACAAAGATTGTTCTTAGAGAAGGAAGGATTATCAAATGCATTATGTTTCATAAGTTATTATGGAATATACACATACTATGAAAATTATGGGTTTACTGGAAAATCTGTTGTGATAATAGTGTGAGACTCTTATTTTTCAATAGCACTGATACTAAAAGATGTTTGAATTAGTAATGAGCCATAGAAGAGGCTCTTGAATCTTGTTTGCTAATTAGTTTAATCAGCAAATACTTAGAGAACAGTTACTGGGTGCCTGTAATTCTACTACTATGAACAGTAGACCTATTTTGTTATGTTTCCTGATAGAATGATATTGGTCTCATAATCCACCTTATTCAAGTCCAAGGCTGCGCTGAACAACTGTAATTTTCTAAATAGCCTAATATTTTGTGTATATCTGTTTTCATTATTTTATTAATTCTCTTTCTGAGAAAAGTTGGCCTTCTGCTTTCACTTTTTGGAACACTTTCATTACAGGTTTATTTTAGTTCAGGAGCACAAAACTCATCTCTGAGATGACTCAGAGAATTGTCTCTGGGAGGAATAAAACACCAACTATTTCCTGCTATACAACTATGATTGACTCACTCGATCTTAACTGGTTATCACTTATTTATTATTATTGACTATTTACTTTAGAACATTATTCTGTCTGGAGGATCTCTGCTTCTTTGAGCACCTGCAGATTGTCATTTTAGTTTCCTATAAAGATGGGATACCCTATTTAGACACATTTTCCGAAAAGGTAGATTTGCAGTCTGACAGGGTTGCACGAAAGGAATTAGGAGTATAACTTCATCCGTGTGTCACCAAGTCCGGTGCGTGAATTATGCACAAACTATTATTTAGATATTATTGTCTGGCTGCTGTGTAACAGGCACGGTTCCCACTTGAGCATGGACTTGGACGTCACATCTTCTGTGTAATGTACAGGAAAATCCATATTGCCACTTTATCATTATGGCTTAAATAAATCCACCAAACCTCTGGCATAATGTATTGAATCAATTTAAGTACTCGAGTCATTATATTTAGCTACTTGACTTAATTACTGAATTGTCTGGTAAATTAATATTCCCATTGACATAATTTCTTACATTTGCATGTTTCTTTACACGTGAACAAACGGTTTTGTTTACATGATGCCATGAATCCTCCCAACAATCCAGTGAAGGATAATACTCCTCATTTTACGAGTGAAGGACCAAGAATCCACTTCATATGACGGCTATGTGGGGAATGACAGAAAAGTATTAACAATGGAGGCAGGTGGTCAGATTTTGGTGTCAGATTCTCAGTGGTGTGAGGAGATGAGAAGGGGCCAGACTGAGGCAGGGATGCCAGATAGGAGGTGCTCTATGGTCAAGGCAGGAGAAATGGTGTCGAGTTCACTATGGTCGGGGTGGGAAGGAAAGTGTTGGCAGATTTGAGGGATTCGACTGACCTTGGTGATCAGAGGTTGGGTGGACGAGGGAAAGGGTGGGATCAAAGTGACTTCGAAGTCTGGAGGGGACAAGTAAGCCTCTTGCTCCAGACTCCACAGCCAGCTGGAGCTTTGTCCGCTAAATCACACTGATTCGAAGGCACCATCATCCTCTTGGATATGCCCTTGGCAGTCTTGACACATGACTTTTGAAGGAGAATAACTGAAAAATTATACGTTTTAAAAAATCCTTTGGTGAAAATGAATTGAATCCCTCAGTAATTATAGCCACAACATTCCAGGTCATAAACAAAAACCAGTACGCCCCACCACCCCCAATGACAAAGATTTCTAGAGAAATCGGTAGTGCCAGGGTCACTTACTGAGGGAGATTTCCTCCCTTAGGAGGGAAAAGGAGCAATCGGCTCTTCTTTTCTGATACTCTGGTGACACAAGAAACTGACTCCAGGTAAAAGCTAAAGGATTTCATTGATATTATTCTTGTACTGCATGAGTTTTGACCATAAAGTGAGAAGACGGACCAGGAGAGCTTGATGGTGGCATCTCTGAAGTACTGAATAATTTGCCAGTCTCTCCAACTTAGTTAGCAAGACCTTGAACTTGGCGTGTGGAGCTCTTTGCATATGAAGTCGGCTTACGTTCCTCCCCTCAATCAGCCCCAAGCCCTTAGGACCTACTTATATACAATGTCTCCTTTTTAAAAAATTGCAATTGAAAAGCAAAAAAGATGGGGTGTATGACTGAGTGCACCCTCCTAGTTCATCTACTATAAGAGATACTCATGTTTTTTCTTCTGCTTCTCTTTACTCGATGGCTTTGCTCTCTA